>CM069915.1:3902967-4219163 GCA_036172215.1 Camellia granthamiana
CAAGACTAAAAGGCTGGAATTCTTACCTTATACCTTGGATTCACAAGTGTAGAGGCTTAAACTTCTAAACTCTTTTCAATTCTCTAACAATTCCTAGCAATTCTCTCATTCTCCCTTGTTGAACTCACTTTCACTCTTGGTCTCTCACTCACTCTCTCTCTCTCTCTCTCTCTCTCACGTTTGTAGCTCAAGAAGGATGAAATGAGAGTGTACAATGTACATAAGGGTCCACTAGTGCCTTAGTTAGGCTTGGATTAAGGAATTTATTAATTAGGCTTAATTGAGCATTAATTATTCTAATTATTTCATTCCGAATCAAATTTCAATTAAACCTATCATAATGTTCTAAAAATTTCAAATAACACATAATTTAAGTCAATTTCATGATCGGATGCTGATGAGGCCTTTAATTCATAGAACAAAATAGAAACACAAACAGATATTCCTATAACAGACAGATATAAACACAAATAATGCAATGCACATGTAATTAACTCAGGATTTCATCTCAATTACTTATTAGGCATACTTAATCATGGTTTAACAATTAATCATGGGTCGGGGGTTGTTACAGAGGTGCTGCAGTCTCTTGGAAATCCTCCAAGCAGACATGCACAGCAAGGTTAACAATAGAATCTGAGTTTATCGCATTAGATAAAACATAAGAAGAAACTGAATGGCTTCGTAATTTCTTAGAAGACATTCCAATGTGGCCTAAACATGTGCCAGCTATTTGCATTCACTGTGATAGTGAAGCAGCAATAGGACGGGCATAGAATCATATGTATAATGGTAAGTCTCGACACATTCATCGAAGACATAATACCATTAGGCATTTGCTCTCACATAGAATAATTTCCATAGAATATGTAAAGTCAAAGGAGAATATTGCGGATCCATTGACTAAAGGGCTAGCCAGAGACAAGTGCACCATTTATCGAGGGCAATGAGATTAAAGCCTATTACTTAAAAGTTGCCATAATGGCAACCCAACCTAGTTGACTGGAGATCCCAAGATTTAGGTTCAAAAGGACAATCGAATTATGGATAACTTCACGAATCACTAAGGAGGTTTTCTCCTATCTATTTCTATGATAAGAAGAGTGATACATACAGCGTTAGTAGGATAAGCTTTGTTTTTAATGATTCTTATAGTTTGGACATCCAAGTGGGGTATAGTAGGATACTCTTAATAAGAAGTCACCTATATGAGTGTGAACTGGGGCGGTTATTTGAGAATTGAGAAGGCTAAATTCTCTAAAACACTCATGAATTACTACGTATTGTTCAAGGCCGAAATGAACACAACCGTAAGAACCAAACTGTGTCTACGGATACACTATGTGTAGTCTATTGTCTTGGCTTACACAAACAGCTGAACAGTTCAAGGCATCGCGTCCATTGGTTAGCCAGTAAGTCCAATAAGCTTTCACTCAAGGAGGTTCAAAGCCAAAAGCCACCTATCTCGATGTGGTGTATCTTCCTAATGTACTTTTTCTTTGTCTGCATTTTGTTGCTTGTCTGTTATCGTGAATTCCATCCATGTGGGGGATTGTTGGAAAATGGCTTTGGAGGCTTTGGAAAAACCTTATTTTTTTCTAAATTTGAGCATTAATTAAGGTGGGACCCAAGCGTTATTTTTAATGTTTCTCGTTTGGTTGCTCAAAACCATTTCCAGATGAATGAGAATTCAACGCGTATTTTTGGATTCGTGGAAATTGCTTTAGGTGGGTTTCTTACACATTTGTAAAATGTGCTTGTCCCACATTGGAAGAGCTTAAGGATCTATATAGGTATATATATTCTAGCTTGAGATACTTAGGATGGACCCCAAGGGATATCCAAGTTTGTGGAAGGGTGAGGTAATGGATAAAGTGGGCTAGACCTATTGGACCCAAAACAAAAACCACGCGCGCGCGCCGCCGCCGCCGTCCATCCGGTCGGCGCGAGCTGGGCTGGGCTGGACTGGGCTTGGGCTTAGGCGCGGGTGCATATGGTGAGGTTGGATTGGGCTTGTCCGGCCCAATACTTATTTTTTTGGGCCAAAAACATTTGTAATTTATTTATTTATTTTTAATTTTGGTTTCAAAATTCAAAATAAATTGGTCCAAATTTTTCCTTCACCCAAACAGATCCCTAACGGGTTCATACCCACCCGAACAGGTTCAAAACAAGTTCATACCCATTGAATTCAAACTGAATTTGTAACAACCCTGACCTATGATTAATTGCTAAACCATGATTAAAGATGCCTAATAAGTAATTAAGATGAAATTCTAAATTATTTGCACATGTGTTGCATTATTTGTGTTTCTATCTGTTTATCGTAGTAATATCTGTTTGAGATTCTATTAAATGTTGTGAATTGAAGGCCTTATCGGCATTCGATCAAGAAATTGACTTGATTGATGTGTTATTTAGAATTTTTAAAATTTTATGGTAGGTTCAATTGAAATTCGATTCGGAACGAATAAAGTAGAATAAAAATAATCCCACTTAGTTATCTTTGACTCAAACTAATTAAGCTTCATTAATTGAGCCTATATAAGGCCTCCACACCACCTAGACTCATCTTTTCTTCATCATTTTTTAGACAAAAACGTGAGATAGAAGAAAGAGTGAAGAGAAGTTTAAACTCAAGGGAGGAAAGCTAACATTTGGAAAGAACTTTGGAAATTTGACCTCCTAGCTCAAAAAATTAAGCATCTTAAACCTAATTGAACACCTAAGTAAGAAATCAAACCTTTAGTTTTGTAGTTGAGTTGGTTCATGCATGAATTCAAGAGAATTGAGCTAAGCGATGCAAGAATTAAGCTTAAGAAGTGGAAAGGAAGATCAATTCATGCATGCATGTGCATTTCATTGCATTTGGAGCATGTTTTCTAAGAAATTCTCTCATGCATGTAATAAGTTGAGCTTAGTTGTAGGAATTCATCATGTTTTACATCCTCTTATCTCATTTGATTATGTTTTGGAAGTTTTGAACCCAAGTCAATACATGTATGGTATGTATACTCATAATTCAAGTTTGAATTTGAAGAATCCACTTGCTTTTGGGCCTTTATTTTGAGTAATGATTCTTAATTCATGATGTTTTGCAAGTTTACAAGTGATTTCTTGAGTTTTTGGCCCAAAGGAACATGTTTTACAATTTTGGAATTTGAGTTTGAAGCTTGGTAGAGCAATTTGGAAATTCCAGATTCTACTTCTCTGTTCGAACGACAGATCCTGCACTCGAGCGACCACTCTGCATTTTGCGCCTCCGCTCGAGTGACCAAAAATTAGCTCGAGCATAAAATTCATGCTCCCAGAAGTTTCTAATTTTAAAGACTGCTAAAGCAACAAGAGTTGTGCTCGAGCGAGGACCTCAGTCTTACGCTCGAGTGACCGTCAAGCGTGCATCGAGCGAAAAAATTAAGCAACCAGTACTTTTGCAAAATTTACAGACCTCTCGAGCGACCGAAGTTACGCTCAAGCGACCTCTCACATTTTTGAACGCTTGTTCGAGCGAAGGAAGTTGCGCTTCAGCGAGACCCTTGTTTTTAGCAAGTTTTATTAAGTGTTTTCAAGTGCATTTTGGCATCGTCATTGCATCCTAGGCATTCCTAAGCCAAGGTTAAGATATAAGAATGAGGATAAAGGCCGGAAAAACACTAAGACATATGTGAAATGAGTTAAGTATTATCTGGGTGTGTCTTTCAAGTTTGTATCTGTTATGTTTGTGTAAGTCACGTGCCATAAACTATTTCATTGCCTGCTTTGTCTGACAACTCTAGAGCCATCTATGAGTAATAACTTAGTAAAGCTATGTTAAACTTTTTTTATTTTATGTATGTGGAATAAGATTTGTTTTATGAAATGTTATGCTTTGTACAATGAATGATTGTCCAGTTTCTGACAAGCACTCATGGAAATAATTCTATGGTTCAAGTATATGATCTGCTCCCGGTACTGGAGGTTCATTTGTGGAACTGGCACGTATGTAATCTGTTCCCAGTACTGGAGGTTCCTGTGTACAACTTTATTTATTTTCTGTATATGGAATAAGATCTATTTTATAACATGTTATATATTCTGTACAATGAATGATTGTCCAATTCCTGACAAGTATTCATGGCAACAATTCCGTGGCTCAAGTAAGTTATTTGTTCTCGGTCTGGAGGTTTCTTTATGGAACTGACAAGTTATCCATACCCGATCGGAGGTTCCTATACGAAACTGACAAGTGATCTATTCCCAATCCGGAGGTTCCTTTATGGAACTGACAAGTTATCCGTACCCGGCCGAAGGTTCCTATATGGAACTGACAAGTATGACCCTTGATGCTCTGTATGTGATCTGTTAGTGCTAACGGATGTACTATGCAAGATTAAGCATGAACTCTGATTTCGGTTTATGACTCGAACAAGAACATACATATATAACTGTTTCTGTTTACTGAATTAGTTATGGGACGTTATTCATTTAACCCTTTACTCTATTATTATTCATTGGACTCCTGCTCACTATTTATATTATGTATGTAGGTGAGCAAGCATGTGACTAGGCCTAAACTGTTGCCTGGAGAGTTGGGTCAGCCAGCCTCTATGCTTCCTAAGGAGGTTCCCTTTGAGAAGTCAAGTTTTTGTGGTTCAAGCTTTTAAGACCTGTTTTCCTTTTTGGTATAATACATTGGGCCAAGTCCCACTTTTGTTTTATCTGTATATAGGAATGATGTATGACTAATGCCTTTTTATTAGGGCTGTGCAGCAGATCAGCCGACCCGCCATAACCGCCCGACCCGACCCGACACCAAATGGATGGATGCGTGGTGTGTGGCGGACGGGTGCGGGCCCAATATTTCAAGTTTCTCAGGTTCGGGTCGGGTGGCGGGTGATCCGCCATTTTACCCCGCAAACCCGACCCGCCCGTGCCTTTTTTTTTTCCTTCGCTTTTTTCCCCAATTTTATACACAACTCAGGCCCCTTTTTTGTTTAGAATTGGCCCTAATTTCTTTCTTCACAGACCAACACACTGAGACTCTCTCTCTCTCTCTTTCTCTCTCTCTCTCTCTCTTCCCTACCCCACCCTACCGTCCGACGGTAACCTCCGGCCAACGATCTACACTGAACGACAGACGATCTACACTTCTGAACGACGATTTGCTTGCACTGAACAACGATCGATTTGCTTGCACTGAACGACGATCGATCTACTACACTGAGGTATCTCTCTGCCTCTCTCTCTAGATAGAAGATTTACAGTACCTCTCTCTGTATATGTAATATATATTGAGTTGATTGATCGTATGAAAATCTTCGTATATTGAGTAATCGTATGAAAATCTTCGTATATCTTCGTATACAAATTCCTGTATCTGTATATAATTTACAGATACCTCTCTCTGTTTTTCCCCCCCCCCTTTGATTGAGGGTTTGATGTATATATTGACTTCTGATGTATATATTGATTGAGGGTTGAGGGTTTGATGTATATATTGAATTCTGATGTATATTATTGATTGAAGGTTGAGGGTTTGATCATATTGAGTTTTTTTTAAGACTAGTGTTTGATTAAGGGTTTGATGTATGTATTGAGTATTTTTTTTTTTTCCTGAGTATTTGACTGATATCTTCAAACTAGAAATAGGCCATCTCTTCAAAGGACCTTGTTTGGTGGTAGTGAACTTGTCTAGCTCTGATATCTTTCTATGTTAATTTGTATTTTGTTTTTTCAAGCTAGTAACTTTGAATAACCCATTCTCAATTATTTGAGAGATTATAAAAACAAAAATGAGTGAAAGGTCTAAAAGCAGATAATGGTTAATTGATAATGGTCTGAAAGCTGATATTTTGCCCATTGGTTAAGGTTGGCTTCCTGGGTTTAGAAACTAATAATTGGTTAATTGAATTTTATAATTGGTTAATTGAAAATGAACATAAACATCACTAATATAAAATAATTGACTGTGTTAAATTTCTGAGTATTTGACTCTGTTAAAGTTATGACCTAATTCTGTTTGATTGTGTTGAATTTTATAATTGGTTAATTGAAAATGAACATCACTGATAAGTGGTTAATTGGTTAATTGAATTTTGTGATGAACATCATTGATAGAAGTCTTGTGATGAGTAAGATGATTTATGCATTTTGGATGCACAATGTTTTGGATGATATTGAATTATGGCCATTGGAACCAATATTGAATTATGCCCATTACAATCCAAGTTGCACTAGCAGCAGGTTTCATAGATGTTTTCCAAGTTTCATAGATGTTTTCCATGTTTTCCAAGTTGCACTAGCAGCAGCAGGTTTCATAGATATTGAATTATGCACAATGTTTTCCATGTTTCATAGATGTGAATGAATAAATGATTTTGAATTATGATGTGAATGTTTTCCATGAATAAATGATTTTGAATTTTGAATTATGCCCAGGTTGCATTGCCCATTGTAATGAATAAATAGATGTTGAATTATGCACAATGTTTTCCGTGTTTCATAGATGTGAATGAATAAATGATTTTGAACAAATGATGTGAATGTTTTCCATGAATAAATGATTTTGAATTTTGAATTATGCCCAGGTTGCATTACCCATTGTAATGAATAAATAGATGTTGAATTATGCACATTTTTTTTTTTTTTGGGTATGTTGAAAATTTGTAAAATTTCAAACCGCCAAACCAATTCGCATCCATCCGCCAATCCGCCAATCCGCCAAATCCACATTGGCCGGATTGGCGAACGGATGCAGATTGATTTTCTCCAATCCGCCAATTTGGCGGACAAATGGCGGATTGGAGGTTTCGTGGCCGCAACCGATCCGCGCCCACCCCTACTTTTTATGACGTCACAAGTGTTTATAAAGTTTAAAATTATCTGTCTCATATATGTCTGCACAGCTCAATGGACTATATAAGTTTTATATATTTACTTCTGCAACTCCTTATATTTTGTAATTCTGTTCAAAGGCCTTTGGTGATCCAAGGATTACTGGCCAGTTACGACACTAAACCCTTAGGGCCAAGTTTGGGTTGTGATAGAGTGGTATCAGAGCACATGTTATACCGCACACACGAGTCCATATGAGCTATAGAATGTCCTAGTAAGAAGTAGGGGCATTTCATCTACATGTGTGAGTGTGTATATTAATCTCTATAAATGTGAAAACTGAACCTGACCATGAACACATGAAATCGAAATGAATGAACTGGAACTGAATACTCTGAACATTGTGAAAAGAATCATTTGCCTATGTTTGTAAGTGCTCTGTTTACCTATAGCAAATGGAAAATACAAGAAGTGATGATACAGCTGAATCCTCAGAGGCTCGCATGAGTCGAATGAAACAAATGCTCGCAGCCCTAACTGAAGCAATGACATAGCAGCAAGGACAACAACCCTTGCCCCCTCCATATCTGCCAATGCAAAATGAGCCGAATAATAATGATATAATCAACCTGATTCAGAAATTTATGAAGATGAAACTGCCAATTTTCTTGGGTGGCATTGAACCCTTAAAGGCAGAAACTTGGCTACTCGAAATGGAGAAGTTGTTTGAAGTGTTTCCTTGCTCCTACACTTTAAAAGATGAAGCTCAAAGATGGTGGTTGCTGATCCTGAATAGCAATGGAAACATGACATGGGCTCGATTCAACGAAATTTTCTATGACAAGTATTTTCCTCAGTGCTTCAAGGATCGAAAGGTTTCTAAATTCCAAGAACTTAAGCAAGACAGGATGTCCATAGCCGAGTATGAGGCTAAATTCACTGAGTTGGCCCAATTTGCTCCACACATCGTGGATACTGACCACAAAAAGGCACAAAAATTTGAAGGGGGTTTGGATCTGGACATGTTTGATAGAGTAAGCATTTTAAAGTTGCCTTCATACATGGAGATTCTTGATAGAGCATTGATGGCAGAAGCCATTCTGGCAGCAAAGAAACAAGTTCCAACTCCAACGACAGAATGGAGAGGTAAACGACCTGGATCTAACTTTCGGAAAGGCTGTTCATCTTTTACCAACAAAAAGCAAAATATTGGATCTTCTAGCAGTTCAAGCCAAAGTAGTGGGTCTATGTCAGTTTGTTCAAAATGTAGAAGGAAGCATAAAGGCACGTGCTACCATGTATCTGGCGCTTGTTTTCGATGTGACAAGACTAGCCACATGATTAGAGATTGTCTGCTAAGATTCGACAATGATAACCATCCGGCAGTAAGTTTAGCTGAATCTACTCCTGTGACGAGGACCAATGCAAGAACTAATGCCAGGGGTAATACCAGGAATGAAATGCTAAGGCAAAGGAGAGTGTTCACCCTAGTGCCTAGGGATGTACAAAATACTGAATTGGTGGTGTCAGGTATAATCTCTATCTGTGCTCAGAATGCCTATGTGTTGATCGATTCTGGTTCCACGCATTTATTTGTATCGCATGCTTTTTCTCATAAATTAACTAGACCATTAGAACCTGTGAACTGTTTACTATCTGTGTCTACACCATCTAGAGGTTCTATGATATGTGCTTATGTATATCCGACATGTTATATTATGATTGGTGATATGACATTGTACGTAGATTTGCTGCCTTTGAGCATTGATCATTTTGATTGTATTCTGGGTATGGATTGGTTGACAAAATACTATGCCACCATTGATTGTGTGAGTAAATCTATTATGTTTACACCACCTGGTATGCCTAAGTTTGTTTTTACTGGAAATGGGTAATTCCTCCGCCATACTTGATTTCATTTATGAAAGCCAGGAAATTGTTAAGAAATATTGTCGGGGCTACTTGTGTTGCATGTTGACTATATCTTCGGATAGTGCTAATGTGGAAACAATTCCTATGGCTTGTGAATTTCCTGATGTATTTCCTAATGACTTACCTGGGGAGTTAATTGATAGGAAAATTGAGTTCACCATTGATGTAGTACCCAGGACACAACTAATTTCTAAAACCCCATACAAAATGTCCACTTCTGAACTGAAAGAATTGAAAACTCAACTTCAGGAACTGTTAGACAAGAAGTTTATCTGCCTGAGCACTTCACCTTGGGGTGCTCCAGTCTTATTTGTTAAGAAGAAAGAAGGATCTTTAAGGCTATGTATAGATTATCGAGAGTTGAACAAAGTGATTATCAAGAACAAGTACCCTCTACCCCGAATAGATGAATTATTTGACCAACTTCAGGGGGCACAAGTGTTCTCTAAGATAGACTTAGATCTAGATATCACCAGCTAAAAGTGAAGGCAGAAGACATTGAGAAAACTGCTTTTCGAACTAGATACGGGCATTATGAATTTTTAGTCATGCCATTTAGGGAAACGAATGCACCTGCAGTATTTATGGATCTAATGAATAGAGTTTTCAAACAATTTCTTGATGAGTTTATTGTTGTATTTATAGATGATATACTGATTTACTCCAAATGTAGGGAAGAGCATGAGAATCATTTGAGAACTACTTTGTAGATTCTGAGATAAAGAAAATTGTATGCAGAAGCAGAATTATCCAAATGTGAATTCTGACTTGACAGTGTAGCATTTTTAGGGCTTGCTGGCTACTATAGAAGATTTGTGAAAAACTTTTCAAAACTTGCTATGCCATTGGCACAGTTGATACAGAAAAATGTACCATTTGATTGAAATGAACAACGAGAGTCAGCCTTCTAAGAGCTGAAAATTAGACTAGTAACCGCACCAACTCTGACCTTACCTAGCGGAACCGATGGGTTTCAGATTTACAGTGATGCCTCATACAAGGGTGTAGGATGTGTGTTAATGAAAAATGGGAAAGTGATTGCTTATGCTTCTCGACAACTTCGCCCACATGAAAAGAATTATCCAACCCATGACCTTGAACTAGCAGTTGTGGTGTTTGCTTTAAAAATTTGGTGACACTATCTGCACGATGTGTCTTGCGAGGTGTATACAAACCACAAAAGCCTCAAATACTTCTTTACTCAAAAGGAGTTAAACATGAGACAAAGGCGATGGCTTAAACTGACAAAAGATTATGACTTGCAAATCCTATACCACTCGGGAAAAGCTAATACAGTCGCAGATGCTTTGAGCTGGAAGTCTATTGGGAATTTATCATGTTTGCTCACTGGTCAGAAAGAATTGTTATGTGATTTGGAACGAAATGAAATTGAAGTAGTTTTGCGTGAACATGGTGGAATCCTAGCCGCTATTTCTACCCAACCTGCAATTATTGAAAAGATTAGAGAGAAACAACTGCACGATGAATATCTGAAAAAGATTGTGGATAAAATTGACTCAAAATCGAAGCCGGGATTTATGATTGAAAAGGGTACATTGAAATTTCATAATAGACTTTGTGTACCGGACTGTGCTGACTTAAGGAAACGAGTTATGGCGGAAGCTCACAATTCTAAGTTTGCTATGCATCCGGGAAATATAAACATGTACCATGACTTGAAACAAAATTTCTGGTGGCCCAGAATGAAGAAAAACATTGCTAACTTTGTGGCTAGATGCTTACATTGCTAACAAGTTAAAGCTGGACATCAACAACCCGCTGGATTACTTCAGCCGCTTCCAATACCGAAATGGAAATGAGAGCATATTACTATGGATTTCATTGTCGGACTGCCTCGCTTTTCTCGAGGTATAGATTCTATTTGGGTCATTGTTGATCGTTTAACTAAATTTGCTCACTTTTTACCTGTCAAATCTTTGTATAATATAGATAAGTTGGCTAACTTATATGTCAATGAGATTGTGAAATTGCATGGAGTTCCAGTGCCCATAGTATCTGACAGAGATCCAAAGTTTACTTCGAGATTTTGGCAGAGCTTGCAACAAGCTTTGGGGACTGAGCTGAGATTAAGCAGTGTTTATCACCCACAGACAGACAGCCAATCTGAATGGACCATTCAAACATTGGAGGACATGTTACGGATGTGTATGTTAAACTTTCAAGGCAATTGGGAGACCTACTTACCATTAGCCGAATTTGTGTATAACAATAGCTACCATTCAAGTATCGGTATGGCCCCTTATGAAGCTTTGTATAGTAGGAAATGCCATTCTCCGATCTGTTGGGCAAAAGGAGGTGACACACCTTTGTTGGGACCGGAACTTTGTTGGGACCGGAACTGGTACAAGAAACAACTGAAAATGTGAAATTAATTCAGCAGAGATTGCAAACTGCACAAAGCCGCCAAAAGAGTTATGTGGATGTTCGAAGAAGAGAACGAGAATATGAAGTCGGGGATCATGTGTTTATCAAAGTGACTCTAATGAAAAGGCAAACTCAGTTTGGCGTAAAGGGCAAATTAGCACCGAGATATGTTGGGTCATATGAGATTTTGGAGAAGATCAATTTAGTGACATATTAGGTAGCCTTATTGCCAGTTATGGAGAATATGCATAATGTCTTTCATGTCTCAATGCATCGGAAATATTTATGGGATCTACACCACATTATTGAACCGATACGTGTGCTTTTGAAAGAGGACTACACATATGAGGAGAGGCCAATTCAAATTGTGAACCACTGCATCAAAAGATTGAGAAACAAGGGAATTCCATTAGTGAAAGTAGATTGGCAGAATCATGGTGGAACCTATGCGATATGGGAAACAAAAGAGGATATGATGAAAAGATACCCTAACTTGTTTCTGTTGGATCTGGTGTTCTTCCAAAACGAAGGTAATTCGATTTTGGAGGACCAAACTCTTTAAGGGGAGAAGACTGTAACAACATCGACCTATGATTAACTGCTAACCAACGAATAAAGATGCTAATAAGTAATTTAGATGAAATTCTAAATTATTTGCACATGTGTTGCATTATTTGTGTTTCTATCTATTTATCGTAGTAATATCTGTTTGAGATTCTATTAAATGTTGTGAATTGAAGGCCTTATCGGCATCCGATCAAGAAATTGACTTGATTTATGTGTTATTTAGAATTTTTAAAATTTTATGGTAGGTTCAATTGAAATTCGATTCGGAACAAATAAAGTAGAATAAAAATAATCCCACTTAGTTATCTTTTACTCAAACTAATTAAGCTTCATTAATTGAGCCTATATAAGGCCTCCACACCACCTAGACTCATCTTTTCTTCATCATTTTTTAGACAAAAACGTGAGATAGAAGAAAGAGTGAAGAGAAGTTTAAACTCAAGGGAGGAAAGCTAACATTTGGAAAGAACTTTGGAAATTTGACCTCCTAGCTCAAAAAATTAAGCATCTTAAACCTAATTGAACACCTAAGGTAAGAAATCAAACCTTTAGTTTTGTAGTTGAGTTGGTTCATACATGAATTCAAGAGAATTGAGTTAAGAGATGCAAGAATTAAGCTTAAGAAGTGGAAAGGAAGATCAATTCGTACATGCATGTGCATTTTATTGCATTTGGAGCATGTTTTCTAAGAAATTCTCTCATGCATGTAATAAGTTGAGCTTAGTTGTAGGAATTCATCATGTTTTACATTCTCTTATCTCATTTGATAACGTTTTGGAAGTTTTGAACCCAAGTCAATACATGTATGGTATGTATACTCATAATTCAAGTTTGAATTTGAAGAATCCACTTGTTTTTGGCCCTTGATTTTGAGTAATGATTCTTAATTCATGATGTTTTGCAAGTTTACAAGTGATTTATTAAGTTTTTGGCCCAAAGGAATATGTTTTACAATTTTGGAATTTGAGTTTGAAGCTTGGTTGAGCAAACTAGAAATTCCATATTCTACTTCTCCGCTAGAGCAACAAATCTTATGCTCGAGCGACCACTCTATATTTTGCGCCTCCACTCAAGCAACTAAAAGTTGGCTCGAGCGTAAAATGCATGCTCCCAGAAGTTTCCAATTTTTACAGATCGCTCGAGCGACAAGAGTTGCGCTCAAGCGAGGACCTCAGTCTTACGCTTAAGGGACCATCGAGCGTACATCGAACAGAAAAATTAAGCAACCGGTACTTTTGCAGAGTTTACAGACCGCTCGAGCAACCTCAGTTACGCTCAAGCGACCTCTCACATTTTTGAATGCCCGCTCGAGTGAAGGAAGTTGCGCTCGAGCGAGATCCTTGTTTTCAGCAAGTTTTATTAAGTGTTTTCAAGTGCTTTTTAGCATCCTCATTGCATCCTAGGCATTCCTAGGCCAAGGTTAAGATATAAGAATGAGGATAAAGGCTAGAAAAACACTAAGAAAGACGTGAAATGAGTTAAGCATTATTCGGGTATGTGTTTTAAGTATATATCTGTTATGTTTGTGTAGGTCACGTGCCGTAAGCTATTTCATTACCTGCTTTGTCTGACAACTCTGGAGCTATCTGTGAGTAATAACTTAGTGAAGCTATGTTCAACTTTATTTATTTTCTGTATATGAAATAAGATCTATTTTATAACATGTTATATATTCTGTACAATGAATGATTTTCCAATTCTTGACAAGTATTCGTGGCAACAATTTCGTGGCTTAAGTAAGTTATCTGTTCCTGGTCCGGAGGTTTCTTTATGGAATTGACAAGTTATCCGTACCTAGCCGGAGGTTTCTATACGAAACTGACAAGTGATCTGTTCCGGGTCCCGAGGTTCCTTTATAGAACTGACAAGTAATTCGTACCCGGCCGAATGTTCCTATATAGAACTGACAAGTATAACCCTTGATGCTCTGTATGTGATCTATTAGTGCTAACGAATGTACTATGCAAGATTAAGCATGAACTCTAATTTCCATTTATGACTCGAACAAGAACGTGTATATGTAATTGTTGTTGTTTACTGAATTAGTTATGGGACATTATTCGTTTAACCTTTTTCTCTGTTATTATTCACTGGGCTCTCGCTCACTATTTATATTATGTATGTAGGTGAGTAGGCGCGTGACCAAGCTTAAGCTGTTGCCTGGAGAGTTGGGTCAGCCACCCCCTATGCCTCCCGGGAAGGTTCCCTTTGAGAAGTCAAGTTTTTGTGGTTCAAGCTTTTAAGACTTGTTTTCCTTTTTAGTATAATACATTGGGCCAAGTCCCACTTTTGTTTCATCTGTCTATGGGAATGATGTATGACTAATGTCTTTTTATGACGTCACAAGTGTGCTTATAAAGGTTAAAATTATCAGTCCCATGTATGTCTGCACAGCTCGATGAACTATATAAGTTTTATATATTTACTTCTGCAGCTCCTTATATTTTGTAATTATGTTCAAAGGCCTTTGGTTATCTAAGGATTACTGATCGATTACGACGCTAAACCCTTAGGGGTGGGTTTGGGTTGTGACAGAATCTGTCCAAATAGTATTGAATCTGTCAAAACAGTTTCCATCTGTTTGGCACATGTTCGGTATAAGCCACTTAGTTTCCTATAAATAGCCTGCTTTCTAGTAATTTTTTCAATCCAATTTCTGAGAGCATTTCTTCATTTCTCTTTCAAGTCGTCCTCTTGTTTTCTTTGTCTGTCTATCATTTAATTTTAAAAAGAAAAAGAAAAAGTTGCAGCAGAGTTTTGGTTCGCCAAACTTGATTTTGTAGTTCTGCAAATTCAAGTGTTAGTCATTGCATCTTGGGAAGTAGACACCCGTAAATCTCGAAGCACCGAAGTGAAGGCAAAATTTACTTTAAGGAGATTGTGTCCAACACAAGTCTCGACTTATAACTTTTGCAAGCTTTAATTCATAATTTAATTTAAAATTATTTTCTGGATTATTTATTTTTATTTTATTGTTTATTTTATTTATACATTTAATTTACACACACACCTAGGATAACATTTATTACTCTTATTACCCTTGCTTTTGGATTTATTTTTTTTACATATTAAAAAATGTTTAAGAAAATTTTATTTTTTAATTTTAAATATATAATTTTTATTTAAATTTTAAATTTTTTTTCAATATTTTAATTTATTTTGTAAATATTTTAATTTTTTAATTTTAATATTTTAAACTCAAAATACAACTCTACACTCAAATGCTAACCAAACACATAATTCAAAACTCAATTCAAAAATTATTTTCAAACCTCATAACCAAATACATAACTTGAAACTCCACACTACTTTCAAAACTCTACACTCAAATCGTAACTAAATACATAACAAAAAAATTCAAATATTTAAAAATATATATTAATAAAATAAAAAAATATTTAAAATAAAAAAATTTATTAAAAATAAAAATTATATATTTAAAATAAAAAATATTTTTTAACATTTAAAAAAATACAACACATAAATGTATGGAATATAGTGCACATTAAAATAAATAAATAAATATTTAAAATATAAAATATTTATCCTAAAAAAAGAAATCCAAAAAATTTCAAAATACAACTCAAAACTGAATTCAAAACTCATAACTCAAAATACGACTCCACAATCAAATCATGATTCTAAAAATAATTTTAAAAAATAAAATAAAAAAAATTTTATAAAAAAAATTTCTTTTAAAATAGAGTTTTGAAAAAAAATTGGTTTTGAGTTTTAAATTGAGTTTTGAGTTGTGTGTTTGGTTATGAGTTTTGAAAATAATTTTTGAATTGAGTTTTGAATAGTTTTGAGTTGTGTATTTGGTTATGAGTTTTGAAAAGATTTTTGAAATTTTTTAATTGGAATTGCGATTCTAAAAGAGAACCAAACATGTTTCTTTGGTATTGTTTGGCTAATTAATTGTTTATGTTTCTAGTGTTCACTTCACTGTAAACTAAAATTTTGATCGGAGTAATACTATAAAATAAATAAGAATAAATTTTAAGATAAATTTTAATAGTTGTGGATAACTTATATGTTGTGTTTTTAAATAAAATGTTGCAATTGCAAAAAAAAAAAAAAAAAAAAGCCTTGTTCTAGACGTTCGGGTGGACGACCAACCAACATTTGGTATTGGCATATATAGATGAGTTGAGGACACTTGAGGGTATTATGGGCATTTTAGTGTTTAGCTTTGATGACATCAGCAGATTCTGTGAAGTGTGTAAACGGTAGTTAAAAAATGAGAAAATCTTGACATTATCAGGTAAAGTAGGAGAGATTACTGTAATTATTAAAATTAAAGGGGTGGTTCCTGTATTTGTCAGAAGCCTCTAGGGAGGTAAGTGTAATTTACCCTATATGTATACATGTAGTATTTTTCTCTATTTAAGTGACACATTCTAAAGGCTTATTCTTTTTTTTTAAAAATCCACATCAACATGCCGTTTTTCATTTGTATATAAAATTCTACACAAATTCAATTTCAATTATAATAACCAATTTACATATACTCTATTTGAGAAATAGTTATTTTTCATATATTTTTTATCGTGTATTTAGTTTTGTCATTGTCAAATTTTTTTTATATAGTTGATATTTTAATTTAATTATTATGATATTTAAAACAAAATCTCAATATACAAATAAATTAATAAGATAGAATGTGCTTAATTATGTGCATCGCACATATCAAATTATCTTTTTATATATTTTTTATTTTTTGTCTATCTTATTAATGTCTTAATATTAATTTATATTTAATTTTTTGTTTAACATGAAATTATTTATTACAAAATATTTATATTTAATTTAAATTTTATATACCTATATTTAATATGTATGAATAATTCAAAAACAATATTAAAGAAAAAATAATCAATACTCTATGTAATTCGTGAATTAATTACTTAAAAGCCCTATTTACAAATGTTATGGTAGGTCCTATCTAAAATTTTTTGAACCAATAAGTCTTATTTAGTAAAATTGAAAATATTATCAGTTTTTTCTAATTTTTAAAATTAAGAATATTATCAATTTTGCATAATAATGTTTCAGATAATTGTTTCACTAACTAATAAAAAAAAAAGAATATGAAATTAAACTTTTTGTCTTCTACTTATTAGTTGATTCAACTATTCAATAAAACCAAAGACATTATCAGTTTTTTCATTTTTAAAGAAGTTTTTTTTTTTTTTTTTTTTTTTTTTTTTTTTGTCTTTCCAATTTTGCACGTCAATGTTCAATCATTATGCTCCTTTATAGAAACACTATTTTCAGTTTTGCACAAAAAATAATTCAATTTTTTAAATTAGAAAAAAAACAGTTTTTTTTTTTTTTTGCACATAATTTTTTTTTTTATAGTTTTTTCAATTTTAAAGTTTTGAAAATAAAAATAAATGTTAAATCATCATGTTCCTTTATAGATAATCACGAATTATGAACAATTATTGTTTGAAAGACAATTTCAACTATTAAAAATTTAAATGGATTTCTTTTAGGGTCCCTATTATTAAGATTTTATAGCATAAAGGACATTCAATATTTTAATAATGTCTAAGGTCCCTCAAATTGATCCAGAGAAAATTCGACATCACAGAGAAATTTGATTTCTCTGACCTTCCCTAGACTTCCCACTATAAATTTCTCTAGCCTTCCCTTCTCTCCAAAGAAATTTTTTTCTCTTGCCTTCCTTATACTTCCCACTCTCCAGAGAAATTTTGGAAATTAAATTTCTTTGGCGGCATGGTTAGAAAAGAAGGAAAACTTTAATCAATATTCAAGTTGCATCACAAGTTAGAAAAGAAGGTAAACTCCTTAGGTTCTAATTAAAACCCTGGATTAACAATCAGGGACCTCAGTGAGAATTCTGTTCCATCACAAGTTGCAGATTTGCCTCTTGCAACAACGACTCCAACTGTTGAAAATGTGAAGGAACAAATTGATGACAATTCTGGGAAGGAAATGATCATGAACGACAAAGCTTGCGATTCAACATCGGGGGGTGGTTTAGAGATGCAACATGAGATAGAGGTTGACAAAGGAAATAAGGTAAATGACAAACTCTATGCTGAAAAATTTGGTGGCTCTCTCTCCTCCATTGCTATTGAAAGTACTGAATGTAACGCCCTCAAAATAATACGTAAAACCCATCACTTTAGACATACATTGATATAAAAGAAACCAACCATTTCTATTCGTCAGAATAGTTCTTACAACAGTATTACATGTTAACAACAAAAGCAAATGCCGTATGGGCTTACAGCTTTCCAAGTCAACACTTGGTTACACAAAAGAAGAGTACTAACTCTATACAAAATAATCCCTTGGCTTGATATACATGTAATACAAACAAAATAAACAAAAAAAAAGAGTCTTCAACTCTCATCATCATCCAAGCTATGTCCTTAGAGGTGGCATGCTACCTGTACCTGAAAATAATGTCCCATATAGGGTGAGCCAACGCCCAGTAGAGATATGCTAAACACAGTATGAGCAGTAACTAAGACATTGGCAATTGATAAATGTTTAATTTCCGTAAATCAATTCACAACCCATTTCCATTACATGACCACTAAGTCCATGTTTCATTTCATTTCCATTTCTTATCACATTCACAATTCACAACAACGGCTCAGAACCTAGCCAACAACTTACATGAGACAGTGACTCATATTAAACGTTTCTCTTTTTACAATAGATAAGCGTACTAGCTATATCAACATCTCAACAGATAAGTATACAAGCTGTATCCACATTTCAACAGATAAGCATATGAGCTGTATCAACACTTCCATAGATATGCAGATAAGCTATATCAACATATTAACTGACAAGCATATGAGCTGTATCAGCGAAGTCCATTCCCTATCTCCTCCCAACAACATCCGGTTTAGAGGTCCATCCCCTATCTTCCCCTAAACCGTGGAGTACATCCCCTATCTTCTCCCACACAACACAACGTATATACACATAGATCATATACACAATCAATCAATACACAACGTTAATGTATTCTATCAACCGTCATACTCTATGACACATCCAATTGATTAGTTTTAGTTTGCCTATTCATCATGCATTGTCTACAACAATCAAAACTACCCTCCACCGGTAGCCCAAGCAATTATTTCTAAACAGATAATAAAAGCTCCAACAGATAAAATATCAATGTTTTCAAAAATGAGCGATTAATAAATCCAACTCCACCATTTTACAATATAATGAGTCAATTTCATTATTTCCAACTCAATTCCAAATAAATCACAATTTTCCCAAATTAATTATACCAATTAATTTATACAACAAATTAGGGCTTTTTCCCCCAACTCTCAATATTAACCCAAAGGTTCAAATATCAACAACCAACCTCAATATCATTATTTTGAAACCCAAAATATACATTTTAGACTCAAAACAATAAAACCCTTTTTAACATTTTGAAACCCTAAGCCCCACAATACCCAACTTCAACACTTTATCAAAACAACCAAAAATCTATGTCAAAGACCATAAGAGTGAGTAGGAATCCCTACCTCAAATTCGGAGCCCAAGAGAAGAAGATGACGAAAATGAAAATGCTCCAAATCCCGAGATTCTTGGATCAAAAGATAGCCCTCGACGATCAACAATTTTTTTGTAAAAGCCAAATGTGAGAAAACAACTCCTACTAGATCAATACCTAGAGAAAAGGCAAGGTTCTAGAGAGAGAGGCTCAACATTGGAGTTTTGGAAAAGTAAGAGAGAGAAAAGGATGTGAAAAAGTGATCCAAAAACCCGGATCTCGGTTTTATATAAAAGTCGCCCCGCTCGAGCGTGGAAACCCCCGCTCGAGCGTCACTCACATACTTTCGCTCGAGCATCCAAATCGCCGCTCGAGCTCCAGATACACACTCCCAGAACTTTTGCAGAACCAGGTCCCCGCTCGAGCGTCCAACTCCCCGCTCGAGCGTCATACACAAACTCCCGCTCGAGCGTCCAAACGCCCGCTCGAGCGTCCAACACTGCAATGGAAATACTGGGAGATGGAAAATCACGCTCGAGCGTCAAAACACCCGCTCGAGCGGATAAGCAACTACGAAGGTCCCGCTCGAGCATCAAAAGCTCCGCTCGAGCGTGAAGGCAAAAATCTGGGCAACTACTTTTGGTTTCTAAGCTCAACCAACCTGTTTCAAATCTGCCCAACACAACCCAAGACTCAAATATAAGGAGTAAAGGATGTAAACAAGATATACACAACAACCAACTCCACGGAACCTAAGTCTGGATACAACAAATAAAGAAGGGAAACCGAGATCGCTATACTGAAAATTGTGAAACTCAGAGAGAGAATCAAATTACAGAGGAAATCAACTTGACAAAGGTGGCTTGTAATCTGGTAACTAATTCTGATGAGTAATGCAATATTCAGTCTAATGGATGTGTTTTGACGAAAGAGGCTTCTGATCTTGTTAACTCTGTGCCTTCCTGGACTTCCCACAAAATTACCTCTCCAGAGAAATTAAAATTTCTCTGGCCTCCCTGGCCTTCCCTGGACTTCCCCAAAATCGAATCAATCACCACCGGAATCAACAATTCCAGTATCATAACACAAGCCCATCCCAAATCATTCACTCTCTCACTCTTCTTCGACCTCTTATCCACCAGAAACACCTCCGAAATCGCCTCCAAAACGAACCTCGCCAGATCGACACAGTCAGCTAGGGCAACCGACATTTGAGCCCTCATTTAGTCCAATTCCTTCTTCCTAACCGTCACGAACCTCCAGAAACCCTCAGCGTCCATTTTCGTACACAAATTCCTCATTTTCAGGAGCAAACCCTCGTCGTCATCAACTTCGTCTTCTCCACTGCCGTCTGTGACAACCCTCACCACTGATTAGTGCTAATCCATGATTAAGCATGTTAAGTGACTGATTGACTGAAATTCTGATTGATTTATTGAGTGTATTAGTTTAAACACATTTTTATCTGTTTGACTATCAATTGATCTGTTCATGTTTTAAGTTTGAACTGTAAATTGAAGGCCTTATCAGCGGCCGAATCTAAAATCGATTAATGTTTTATGCTAGTTAGAATTTATGTGAATTTACGGTATGTTTAATTGAAATTTGATTTGGTATGATTAAATTAGATTAAAAAGTTGGATTACATTAGTTGGTTTTAAATTACCAAATTTGCCATTTAGTGGGCCATGTAACGCCCTCAATTTAACGACATTAGATCCATCAATATAAGCATGCATTGATATACAAAAGACCAACATTCATCTATTCATCATAGTTTCATTACAAAAAGTATTACATGTTAACAACAAAAGCAAATGCCCTAAGGGCTTACAGCTTTCCAAGTTAACACTTGGTTACAAAAAGGGAGTGCTAACTCATTTACACATTAAGCCCTTGGCTTGAATTTACATGTAATACATCAAAAGAACATAGACACAAAAAGTCTGTCCGCCTCTAGCCTCCCAAGCTATGTCCTTGGATGTGGCATGCTACCTGTACCTGAAAATGATGTTCCCATATAGGGTGAGCCACAGCCCAGTAGAAATATACTAAACCAACTATGAACAATGACTAAAAGATTAGCAGTTGATAGATGGTCAACACTGATACATCCACATATATCACATTTCAATTACATGACTTACAAGTCTGTGTTACTTCTCATTTTCCCTTTTCGATAAATAAGCATACTAGCTATGTTATCACATTAACCGATAAGCATATGAGCTATATCAACACCTCAGCAGATAAGTATAAGAACTATATCACACAACCGAAGATAAGCGTAAGAGCTATATCTACTCTTCTCTAGACAAGCATATGAGTTATATCTATACTTCTCAAAGATAAGCATATGAGCTGTATCTTCACTTCTCTAAACAAGCATATGAGCTGTATCTACGGAGTTCATCCCCCATCTCCTCCCAACACTATCCGGTTTAGAGGTACATCCCCCATCTTCCCCTAAACCGCGGAGTACATCCCCCATCTCCTCCTCTACACATAATGCATATAAACACATAGGTTCTACATACATTCAATCAATACATAAAGTTAATGTATTCTATCAACCGTCAAGTCCCATGACACATTCCATTGATTAGTTTTCGTTTGCCTAATCATCATGCATTGTCTACAACAATCACGACTATCCTCCACCGATAGCCCAAAGCAGTTATTTCTAAACAAAAAATAAATGCACAAATGGATATTAAATCAACATTTCAATTCGGTGAGTGATAAGTAATTCGACTACACCCTTTAATCCCCATACACTTCTAATCTCAACATTTCCAATTCAATTCCTCATTTTCTTTAATTAATTATATGCATTAATTAATTAAAACAATTAGGGCAAATTCCCATAATTAACAAAACAACCCTAAAGCTCCATTTTAATCCATAATCCACCATCTAACTCATCTTTCTATGCCAAACTTTGCATTTAGGCTTATTAAAACAAAACCCTCAACTTTTGTAAAATTACACAAAAGACCCAAACTTTCTCAAAATTACACAACAACTCCCAACATATCAAAATGCTAAAATTCAAAGACAAAATCCATAAAGAGGAGTAAGATATCCCTACCTCAAAAGATGAGCTTCAACGGAGATGAAGACCAAAATCAAAATACTCCAAATCCCGAAATTTTCAGATTAAAATGTAGCCCTCGACGATCAACACAACTTTTGTAAAGGCCAAAAGTGAGTAAACAACTCCTACTAGATCAAATCTAAGAGAGAAGTTAAGATTTTAGAGAGAGAGGCTCTCAAATTTGTGTTTGGGAAAGTAAGAGAGAGAAAGAACAAGAAAAAGTGATTTAAAAAGCTAAAACTCGGAACTTAAACCCAGTCGCCCCGCTCGAGCGTGGAAATCCCCGCTCGAGCGTCACTCACAGACTCCCGCTCGAGCGGCCAAACTCCCGCTCGAGCGGCGGATGCACACTCCCAGAAGTTTCTGCAGACAGGCACCCGCTCGAGCGCCCAACTCCCCGCTCAAGCGCCACTCACAACCTCCCGCTCGAGCGGCCAATCCCCCGCTCGAGCGCCCAACACTACACAGGAAATACTGGATGGGTGTATTCCCCGCTCGAGCGCCAAAACCCCCGCTCGAGCGGACAAGCAACAACAAGGTCCCCGCTCGAGCGTCGAAAGCTCCGCTCGAGCGGACAGGCCAAAATCTGGGCAACTAGTTTTGGTTCCTAAGCTCAACCAATCTGTAACAAACCTGCCCAACACATCCTATAACTCAAACACAAAGCAGGAAAGGATGTAAACAAGATAATAATCAACTACTAACATCCACGGACACAAGTCCGGATCACTGTACAACAAGGGTAAACCCGGGATCGCTATAGGCCACTTGTTAAGACACCTTTGAGACTTGATTCACACACTTTTCCTCAGCCATTTCGAGACCAAAAACCGTAGGAGAGGGTGAGAGAGGAGAAGTTTGGTTTCATCTAGAGAATTACTTGGAGAACTTGAAGAATTGAAAAGTAGATTGCACGTTGAGTTTCCATTCTTGAAATTGAGGACTTAAGGTAGAGCTTTTACCTTCTTGTTTATGAATTGAGTTGGTTCTTACATGGTCTAGAAGAATGTTGAAGTCTAGAGCCAAGTTATGGCTTAAAATGTGGAATAGTGAGCTTGAATCATGCATGCATGCATGTTTACATTCTTGAATTTTAAGGTTGTTTTCATAGAATCCTCACATGCATGTTCATATTTTGATTATAGTTCATGAATTCATCATGTTTTTGGAATGATTGAGTTATTTGGCCATGTATTTGAAGCTTTGATTTCAATTGAACACATGCATGTTACATACACTTTATGTTCTTGAAGTTTTGTTTGGAAATGGATTCAATTGGACTACCTGTGGGCTTTGATTTTGCAAATTGATCTTTGAAACATGTCATATTATGAGTTTTATAGTGTTTTCTAGAAAATTAGCCCAAAAGGATCGAATTTGATGCTTTAAATGTTGAATTTCATGCTTGGAGACAAATCTGGAAATTCCATATTTTAGATCCACGCTCGAGAGGGGAACTCCACGCTCGAGCGTACACTCTGAGTTCATACAGTCTGCTCGAGCGAGGAAAGTAACGCTCGAGCGTGAAATGGGTGTATCCAGTACTTTGCTTATGTTTACAATCCGCTCGAGCAGGGGAATGCACGCTCAAGTGAGGACTTGTGTCTCACGCTCGAGCGGGGGTCGAGCGCCCGTCGAGCGTGAATTTCATGCATCCAGTACTTTTGCAGTCCGCTCGAGCGAGGAAATTCACGCTCGAGCGAGGCTCTTTTGTCTGCATGTCCGCCCGAGCGGAGAAAGTCACGCTCGAGCGGAACCCCTGTTTCAGCAAAAATTTGAAAAGTGTTTTAAAGTGCATCTTTGCATCCTCATTTCATCTTAGGCATTCCTAGGCTTAGTTTAAGGCATCTTAATGAGGATACTGCCATGGAACCACACCGAGTCAGATAGGGACTAAGTTATTGTTTCCCAAACGTGCAACTTATTGTGTGTTCATCCTGTAACTGTGTAGGGTTGGCATCCGAGGAAGCTCACTAGCCTATCTGTAGCCCAGAACTCTGTGAGTAACAATGTTGTAAAGATATATTCAATCATGAATATTTTCTAAATGATCAACTGTACTGCTTTCTGAAATGATATTTCTTACTGAATGAATGCATGTCCTATTTACGAACTGTATTCGTGGCATTCATAGCAATTTACTGTTACTGTACTGTACTGCTACTGTCACAGAGATCTCTGTCGGTTCCTATGTTGAAACCCCTACTGTTTACTGATATGATGGCCATCAACTAACTGTTCGGTCTGTTAAGACCTACTGTACTGTTTTGCTATGGGATGTACCACATATGACTGCTATGACTGAATGACTGATATACTGTTATAACTGACTATTTTAAATACTGAAAGGACATTCATTCTTAACCTCTTTACGCATATGTTATTCACTGGGCTTTAACTCACTGTTTATATATATATATATATGTAGGTGTCCAGGCACTGGATCGGAGCTAGGAGCGTTGGGTTAAACTCCCTTTTTGTCAAGCCAACTATTGTGCCTCACTACGAGGTTCCAAGTGCTGCCAAGCCAAGGCTGCTTTGGGGTGTTTTAGATTCCCCCTTTCTGTTTCTGTTTTGTATAGACTGTTTGAGACTGGCACTGTACTGTTATGGTAGGGATTTGGTCCCTAACCTGAATGTCTGTATAAGTTGTATGTATATACTGTTCTGGTTCTGAATGTGAATATGTATGAAAAGTCTTTTTTTGCATACAGACTGTCACAGCTCATTGGACATCTTTTATTACTGTTTTGGCTTCCGCCAGCCCTTGTACTCTGTATTACTGTCATTACTGTTAAGCAGGCCTTCGGTAATCAAGGATTACTGGCCGGTTACGATGCTAAACCCATAGGGGCGGGTTTGGGTCGTGACACCGTCACTGCTGCCAACGTTGTCGAGAGCGGCCGCCTTGCACTGCTGAATGTTAATCAATATTCAAGTTGCATCACAAGTTTTGATCTTGTTCGTCAAGAAGGTTTTGCTTGAGAGACGAGAAAGATAGAGAAAGATTCAGTAATGGAGAAGTTGGTAGGGAAAGAAGTCAAATTTCTCTGTGTGGGGTTGAAGGACCTTAGACATTATAAAATAATATTATGAATCACTTCCATTACTAAAAATGGAAGAGGGACCTTAGACTAATTTTTCCTAAATTTAATGGGACTTGAAGGTTCAAAAAATCTTAATTTAATGAAGTATAAGTTCATAAATTACGACTTGTGTGCAATTGTTCCATAATTAATTTATGTATTTTCTTCTTAATCCAATCACAACATATTTACATTTAATTTTTTAAATAAATTTTTTGTAGTTCTATTTCTACATATTTTTATTTTCTAAATAAATATAAAATTATATTAAAATTAAATAATTAGAATCACTTTTTAGTTTTATATTATTAATTATCTTTCTAATTTAACTATTATTTCTAATATCAAAATGAGTGTTTATTTTACTATCTTATAATTTAATATATATCGTATAAAATTATTATACGATAATTACACATTTATAGCATAATAGAATTAAAATTATCAAAATAAACAAATAATTTAGCTAAATTTATTATAAATGAGTATTTAATTAACATTTTTATAGAACGGTAATTCTACGATTATTAAAATAAATAATTAAAATTAAAATTTTATTTTAAATTAAAATTAATATTATTCTTTTGTAACACATATCATAGTGTAAAATATCATTACTGTCACGACCCAAACCCGTCCCTATGGGTTTAGCACCGTAACCGGCCAGTAATCCGTGATTACCAAAGGCCTGCTTAACAGTAATACAGAGTACAGAGGCTGGCGGAAGCCAAAACAGTAATAAAAGATGTCTAATGAGTTGTGACAGTCTGTATGCAAAAAGACTTTTCATACACATACACATTCACATTCGGAACAAAAGCAGTATGTACATACATACATCATATACAGACATTTAGGTCAGGGACCAAATCCCCACCATAACAGTACAGTGCCAGTCTCATACAGTCTATACAAAACAGAAACAGAAAGGGAGAATCTAAAACACCCCAAAGAAGCCTTGGCTTGGCAGCATTTGGAACCTCGCAGTGAGGCACAATGGTTGGCTTGACAAAACAAGAGCTATCCCGACACTCCTAGCTCCGGTTCGGTGCCTGGACACCTACATATATATATATATAAACAGTGAGTTAAAGCCCAGTGAATAACATATGCGTAAAGAGGTTAAGAATGAATGTTCTTTCAGTATTTAAAACAGTCAGTTATAGCAGTATATCAGTCATTCAGTCATAGGAGTCGTATGTGGTACATTCCATAGCAAAACAGTACAGTAGGTCTTAACAGACCGAACAGTCAATTGATGGCCATCGTATCAGTAAACAATAGTGGTTCCAACATGGGAACCGATAGAGATTTCTGTAACAGTAGCAGTAATAGTAAATTGCTATGGATGACACGAATACAGTTCACAAATAGGACAAATATTCATTCAGTAAGAAATATCATTCCAGAAAGCAGTACAGTTGGTCATTCAAAAAGTAGTCATGATTGAATATATCTTTACAACATTGTTACTCACAGAGTTCTGGGCTACAGATAGGCTAGTGAGCGTCTTCAGATGCCAACCCTACACAGTTATAGGATGAACACACACTAAGTTGCACGTTTGGGAAACAATAACTTAGTCTCTATCTTGGCTCAGTGTGGTTCTATAGTATTATCCTCATTAAGATGCCTTGAACTAGGCCTAGGAATTCCTAAGATGGAATGAGAATGCAAAGATGCACTTTAAAACACTTTTCAAATTTTTGCTGAAATAGGGGTCCCGCTCGAGCGTGGCTTTCTCTGCTCGAGTGGACATGCAGACAAAAGAGATACGCTCGAGCGGGACTTTTCTCGCTCGAGCGGACTACAAAAGTACTGGATGCATGAAATTCACGCTCGACGGGCGCTCGACCCCCGCTCGAGTGTGAGACACAAGTCCTCGCTCGAGCGTGCATTCCCTCGCTCGAGCGGACTGTAAACACATACAAAGTACTGGATACACGCATTTCACACTCGAGCGTTACATTCCCCGCTCGAGCGGACTGCATGGACTCAGAGTGTACGCTCGAGCGTGAAGTTCCCCGCTCGAGCGTGGATCCAAAATCTGGAATTTCCAGATTTGTCTCCAAGCATGAAATTCAACTTTTAAAACATCAAATTCGATCCTTTTGGGCTAATTTTCTGAAAAACACTTTAAAACTCATAATATGACATGTTTCAAAGATCAATTTGCAAAATCAAAGCCCAAATGGTAGTTCAATTGAATCCATTTCTAAACAAAACTTCAAGAACATGATGTACATGCAACATGCATGAATTTAATCAACTTCAAAGCTTCTAATGCAAGAACAAATAAGCCAATCCTTCCAAAAACATGCTGAATTCATGGGCTATAATCAAGATATGGACATGCATGTAGCAATTTCCATGAAAACAACCTCAAAATGCTAGAACATGTACATGCATGCATGATTTCCTACTCAATTCAACATATTAAGCTAATTCATGCCTTAAATCACTAACCTTACCATAACTCATGCAAGAACAACTTAAATACAAGTTCAAGAAGATGGTTCTCCTACCTTAGGTCCTCAATTTCAAGTCTAGAAACTCAATTATGCAATCTACTCTTCAATTCTTCTAATTTTCCAAGCAAATCTTGAAGAACTCTATTTTCTCCTATCTCTCTTTCTCTCTAGTCGGTTGTGTCTCCAGGAATGAACAAGAATGATGCATCAAAGGCTCTAAGACAATGTTGTAGGTAGTGGCCCACTAATGGCAAAAGGGTAATTAAAGCAACTAATGTGATTTAGCTTTATTTAATCTAATGTAATCATACCAAATCAAATTTCAATTAAACATACCATAAAATCATATAAATTCTAATTAGCATAAAACACTAATCAATTTCAGATTTGGCCGCCGATAAGGCCTTCAATTTACAGTTCAAACTTAAAACATGAACAGATCAATTAACAGTCAAACAAATAAAAATACGTTTAAACTAATACACTCAATCAATCAGTTCAGAATGTCAGTCAAATCAGTTACTTAATCATGTTCAATCACAGTTTAGCAGTAATCAGTGGTATTATCAGTAAACAGTGGTGAGGGTTGTCACAATTACATTAATTAAAGTTAACTCCATTATGATTTTTTGTCAGATATCATATTTTTATAAGTGATTTACATACACATGTAGTGTCCAATTTGATATTGATTGATTAAAATAATAGAATTCAATACTTATTTTTGTTAAGTTTGTAGAAGATAAATTGGTGAATGTCAAATGATAAAGAGTGCCGAGTATTATTAAATAATAATGATTCATCGAAAATGATTGTGTATATTTACAACACCTATTGATATTTCTTAAATAATTTTTAAATAAAAATTTTAAATTTATAGTATTACTGATGATGCACCTTAATGAGCTCTGACAAAAAAGATATACAAAAATAATTTGGCTGGAATAAAGATTTTGATGTTATTATGAAGCGTCACATAATTAATCAGAACCTCTTTGAGAACTGAAATTATTAAATTTATAGAAATTTTGTGCCTAATTCCCTTTGAGTACACTGTTTATAATTTGAATTTATAATTTTTTTTGCAACAATGTGAATAAACTCTTACGATCATACTGATACAAGCATAAATCCTACCTTTGAGTCAACCCACCTTAAATATTTTTCCGTGTAATAAAATGCTTAAATATTATCATATGGAAAATATTATAATAGATTATAATCAAACACCATTTGAAGCATAATTAAAGGTCTGATGCACCACTTTAGACATAACCAAAAAGATAAAAAATTTATAGTGATCCCGGTTTTACCTCGACCTTCATTGTGTTCCGGACTCGGGTTCCGTGGTTGAATATTATATCTATCTCTTGTTTTCCTCCTTTAACTCTTTGTATTTGAGTTTTGGAACTTGTTAGGCAAGTTTGGAACTGGTTGGTTGTTAGTTGGTCTAGATTGTTATTGCCTAAATTTTGGCTTCTTTGCTCGAGCGAAGCTTTGTAATTTGCTTATTCACTCGCGCGAGGTTTCTTGCGCTTGAACGAGGTTTGAGGGTTCTCAGGTTTCCTTTCCAGACCCAGCTTTCTGGGGAAGATGAAGTTCTTCGCTCGAGCGAGGCTTCTTGCGCTCGAGCGCACCTTGTGTTATTTGTTCATTTGCTTGAGCGAAACTTCTTACGCTCGAGCGAGCGTGTGCATCTGTGAAACTTCTGAAACTTCTGAAATTTGATAAATTTATATGAAAAAAAATATAAAATTAGAAGGGTACATAGATGAATGGTGTAGTTAGATTTGTTAAATCACTCACCTATAAAAATTTGATAAATTATCTGTTTGATAGATTGTATATCTGTCTAGAAATATCTGTTTTGAGCTATTGGTAGAGGACAACTATGATTATTGTAGAAACTACATGAGGATTAGGTAAATTAAAACTAATCATATGAATTATGTCATTGAATATGACGGTTTGACTAAATTGTTGAATATGTGAATTTGGTAGTCATTGTATATGACGATATTTTAAATACATTGTATATGTGTTATTGTTTGGAAGGAGATAAGAGATGTACTCCATTGTGTGGGAGGAGATAGAAGATGGACTCCATTGAAAATTAAGTTGGTCAGAGTGTCCAGGGTGAAAGTCCCGAAATCTTATATATATGGGTGCCGATTCGCTCGGATAAGAATTCCGTAAAATGGCAAGAAAATCAAAGTGTTTGAATAATGGTTACTATTGAAGTGTTAACAAATGAGTTTTAGTCTCGTTTGGGATTGTTTAGATAACAAGGGACTATATCTGTAAGTTGACTAGAATAAATGAATGGAAATGGAATGAGATATTGATGTCATTATTAATTGGTCATGAAAAGATGTCGGTTGGTTTTAAGTATTGAACATTTATCTAGTGCTTATATCTTAGTTAAATTTTATACATTGTGTTAGTATATCTCTATTGGGTTTTGGCTTACCCTACTTGAGAAACCATTTTCAGGTACAGGTGATATGCCACCTCCTACAACATAGCTTGGGAGGTCCAGGGGCTAAAGGCTCTGTTTTTGTTATATTTATACTTTAATGTTTATTCAAGCCAAAGGCTTTATATGTAAAAGAGTTAAGACTCTTTCTTTTGTTGTAACCAAGTGATAACTTGGAAAGATGTAAGCCCGTAGGGCATTTACTTTGTTGTTGTTATCTTAATGTTACATGTTATAGATTCAGGGTGAACATTTATAAATGTATAATACATGTGATATCTCTTTTGTAATATAAACTCTAATGAATGAAGTATACAACTTTATTATGTTTATGGACCTTATGAATGGTTTATTGGTGTTATATTTTGGGGGCGTTACAAAATTAGCAAAGACTTTTCCCAATTAATAACTAAAGTAATACGTCATGAGTTATAACCAAGTCATAATTTGTATATTATAAAATTTTATGTTGTTTTATTTTTTTTCAAAAAAAAATATTTTGATACAAGTGGAATTCATGATTTTTGATAAATTTGATTAACACGAATGAGGATTGATTTCAGGTTAAGAATACACATTTTTTTAAAAACTTTAAAATAAATTATTTTTATGAGCCTATTTTATATAGGATCACATACAGTGATAAAAAATTTTCATTAGCCATTAGCAAATTTGTTTGTATTTGACTTTCAATTATTAAAATTTTTTACACATAAAATATTAAGATTCAAAATTAATTTTTTATTTTGAAAATAAGTTCTCATGGCACTAGTCACCTATTAATTTTACTAATATAGTAGATTGGGCTTTAATTTGAACAATTATTCATATTAAAAAAAACTTAAATGGAATTGTTCAACACCTCTCAATATATTTCAAAATTTGCTGAGATCTTTGTGGTTACGTTGAACAAGGCAAATGTTCTTATTAATACTCCATTTTCCTGGAACCTAATATAATTTTATATATAGAATAGAGTAATGTTAGGTATACGAAAAAAATATTATGAAATTGATTATGAAAGATTCTCTATCGTTAAATTATACATACGAGAAAACACCATACACTAATCAAAGGATGAAAAATCTTTATCATGATATCTTTTTCATGATTTCTAATATTATTCTATAGGATATTATGTGATATTAGTTAAATAGTGTTTTCGACAAATTAAGAACCACAAAACACATTTTGTGAGATTATATTTTGTCTCTCAACTATTAATTATAAATTTATTGAAAAATTTGATATATAAATCAAAATTCACTATACATGTATTCTGCATCATACATGAAGCAGAAATTGGAATTCAAAATATAAGGAGGCTCATATAAACAATTTAACAAGAATTTGATAGACATGGCTCAAATACAACATAAGGGTAATCAATGGGTCACTTCAAAATACCCATTGATTCGCTGCCATTTTATGAATAAAACAACATGGTTTTTGTTGGAAAGCAAAATAGAAAAATATTGATAATGTAAGTGCATAGTTGGAATTAAATTAATATATCATGCAATTATTGTGTTTGTGGGTAAAATTCTAGCTACTCGTGTATATATATATATAATCTTTTCTTATACATTCAGGGTGCTTTCCCAACAGTTCCATGGCGACAAGAGATAATTAATTCAGAGAAGAGTTATGTTAAGAATTTTAAATAAATTATTAAATTTTTTAACAAATTTTTTATATGATTGTGAGACATACGCATATAATTTGTGTGAATCACGTATTTATATAAGAAATTAATAAAAAATTTAGTAATTTATTTATAGTTGATAGCATTTTGCTTCAGAGAATCATCTCTGTAATCTACTCCTCTTTTTGGGCGCATTACAATTAGTATCTTCTTTTTCAAGGTAACGCACTAAAATGAGTAAGTAATGACTATAGATTTGTCTTCACTTGCCCTCAAAATCCTCCATTATCATCTATAAAGCTAAAAGCTTAAAACCGATTCATATATGCTGCCAAAACAGATCCGCCACCTTGCAATCAAGCAATATTTTCAGCACTGTATTACTCTCTCTACCCTCTACTTTTCATTCGTCCTATCATGTACACCATTTCTCCATTTCCCGGCGTTATCTGAACCTCCTCGCCCTCTAAAAGAGAAAAGTTAGAGGTCATGAAATTTTTTTCATAAAAATGATCATGAAAGAGTTATAATTATTGGATTACCTTAATTAGTGTGTGGTGCTTTATTCTAAGTGTAATCCAAAAGTCACAAAGTTTTCATGATTATTTTCATAAAAAAATTTTCATGATACCTATCATTTCTCCTCTCCAAAAGCTTTAACACACTCTCTCTCTCTCCTTCGCACATTTCTCATGTTTTATTAGTATAAATTAACAACACCAAATTCATAGCAATCACAGCTTTCTCTCTCTAAATGGGTCAGTTTTGGGCTCTGGTTTTCACTGTTCTTTTGCTCTGTTTCTGTGCCATTTGCACCAATGTCGACGACACCCAATTCCAAAGCTATATTGTCAGAGTCCGAAACGACTTGAAACCATCTGGGTTTTCCGTTGTGGAGGATTGGTACAGTTCCACCATTACAAGTCTCAGTTCATACCAATTAGACTCGAAAATGTCCGAAACCACCCAGGGAGAAAAAAAGAGAGATTTCATTCATGTATACAAGACTGTTTTTCACGGTTTCGCTGCGAGACTTACAACAGAGCAAGCTGAAGAATTAGCCGAACGCCCAGAAATTCTCAGGATCTTACCAGACCGAGTTCATCAAATTCAGACGACTCGGTCACCTGAATTCCTAGGACTCTCGGCCAAGAACCCGACCGGATTACTAACCGGGTCCGATTCGGGTTCCAACGTCATCATCGGAGTATTCGACACCGGCATATCCCCAGAACGACGTAGTTTTCATGACGAAGGTCTCGGACCCGTGCCTTCTCATTGGAAAGGAGAGTGCATTGTGGGAGACAAATTCACAAAAATATCGTGCAACAAAAAGGTAATTGGAGCGAGGTATTTCATCGATGGGTACGAAGCCAGTATGGGAGCAGTGGACCTCACCACGGACATCAAGTCCCCACGAGACAGCGATGGACACGGCACTCACACTGCGTCCACCGCAGCCGGGAGGGAGGTCGCCAACGCCTCCCTGTACGGCTTTGCGAAAGGCGTCGCGATGGGAATTGCACCCAAAGCAAGAATCGCCGTGTACAAGATTTGTTGGAAGAGAGGTTGCTTAGATTCTGACATACTCGCTGCCTTCGACAAAGCTGTCGAAGATGGTGTCAACATTATATCCCTCTCCATCGGCGGCGATGGCGGAGTGCCCTATACCATGGATACTATCGCCATAGGCTCGTTCGGTGCGATGGCGAAAGGAGTCTTTGTCTCGGCCTCCGCTGGTAACAGCGGCCCTCAGAGAATGTCGGTGACGAACGTTGCTCCGTGGGTGACTACCGTCGGTGCGAGCACAATTGACCGGAAGTTCCCTGCTGATCTTTTGTTACAAGACGGTACGGTGATCACCGGTGAGTCACTTTACAATGGCAAACCGTTTAGTAAAAAGACTTATTTGCCCCTCGTTTACGCTGCAAATGTCTCCAACGGCGATCAGATAATTGGCTTCCCTTCTCCGGCTGGCCAATGCATGCCAGGCTCGCTGCACAAAAAACTCATACGTGGCAAGATCGTGGTGTGTGATAGAGGTGGTGTTCCACGTGTCGCCAAGGGAGAGGCTGTGAGAAAAGCTGGTGGGGTTGGGATGATCGTCGAAAACATGTCGCCCCTGGGAGAAGGTTTGGTCGCTGACGCACACTTAATCCCGGCCTTGGCGATTACCGAGTCAGCCGGTAACAAAGTTCGTGCTTATATAACCTCCTCCAAGAACGCCAAGGCCACCATAGCCTTTCATGAGACCCAAGTCGGGGTCGAACCGGCACCAGTCGTTGCCTCTTTCTCCTCAAGAGGGCCAAGTTCTGAATCCATGTATCTTCTCAAGCCCGACGTGATTGCGCCAGGTGTCGACATCTTAGCGGCTTGGCCTAACACTCTGGGGCCGTCAGAATTATCCTATGATACGAGGCGCACCGAATTCAATATACTCTCAGGCACATCAATGTCATGCCCGCACGTGTCTGGCATAGCGGCTTTACTTAAAGGGGCCCACCCTGACTGGTCACCGGCTATGATCCGGTCAGCTCTCATGACCACTGCATACATGCAAGATCAAAATGGGAATCCATTGTTGGATGAGAGAAACAACAATGTATCAGACGTGTGGGGCACCGGCGCAGGACATGTGGACCCCGAGAAGGCCGTCAATCCCGGTCTGGTTTATGATCTGACGCTGAATGATTACTTGAACTTTCTCTGTGCCTCCTATTACAATGAGCAGGACATACAACATATAACAAATAAATCAATAAGTTGTAATAAGAAGCAACACAAGCCGTGGGAGCTCAACTACCCTGCAATCACTGTTGCTTTCGATATGTCATCAAAATCGTCGAAATTTGAAGTTGCTGTTACGAGAACAGCAACTCTGGTCGGTGATGGTGGTGAGTTAGAAGCAACTTATACCGTAATTGTTACCCCACCAAGAGGTGCAAAGGTAACGGTTGATCCTCCAAAGATGGAGTTTAAAGAGAGAGATCAAAAGCAGAGCTATGTGGTTCGGATTGTGGCAGAGAAGAAGCCTCCTGGCCTAGTGTATACTGAGCTGGGTAAGTTGACATGGACGGATGGCAAACACCAAGTCACTTCACCTATAGTGGTGATGTGGCAGGACTAATCGTAGAGTTTTCAACCCATACACATTATATTGTGTACATTTTCTTTGTTGTAAGGTTTCAAGTACCATAGTCAATATAATTCAGGGAAATTAAAATATGTGAAAGTCTTGTGTGTGTACCACATAACGGTGATTGCAAGACAAAGCCGCCAACAACAACAACAATAACAACAAAAAAAATGAAGTGTGTCACATTCAATACTAAAGGATATGTGATTGGTTTTGAAGAAATATATGGATAAATAATTAGATGATAGCGTAACATTCATTGAACACATGACGATGCTAAATTTCCGCTCCACTTAATAATTTTTTTTGATTCGAAGGTGAAAAAGATATCTAATAAATTATTTATTAGTTATGAGGATTTGTCTATGATCATTGGCTAATATATGTTGGGAGAATCACAAATTAGTGAAAATAATTAAAAAGAATTTTAAAAATATAGAGATAGATGCAGTCATATGTTTTATTATAAGAGAAAATTATGATCTTATTTATTACAACAAAACAATGTGTTTTTAAAATTATTTTGAATTGTTTTCATTTTTATATTTTCAACGTTATAATATGATACTAAGGTACTATGCGTCCTTAATTTTAGTTGTATAACTTTGAGATGTTTCCAAAATTTGAAATTTCACGGCTTATTTAAGTATATAACCATAACAAACATTCATACCATGAGCTATTCACCAAAGCCACAATGTCATCACCTTCCATGATATCCCAACTACAATTCTTTCTCCGAAAAGGAACAAAAACAACCTTGAGAACTTTAGGTGGATATTCAAATCTTAGCACCAAGGAAAAAAAATAAAAAATAAAAAAGTGAAAGCCATGAAGATATTCCACTATAATAAGGGTGCCAATCAATCCCTCTAAAGGAAAAAAGGGTACCAATCAAATTGCAAAGTAAATTTTAAAAGTATTCGTAACATGTTAGTGGAGAAACATGCTTCTTCCAATAATTTTGACATAATTGCTAACATTTTGTCACGACCCGAACCCGCCCCTACGGGTTAAGGCCATAACCGGCCAGTAATCAAGAGATTACTTACGACCTCAAACCAAATAAAACAAAATTCATCAGAGTAAAGGGGCCAAACGGGAGCAATTTAAAATTTTGTCCATAGAGCTGTGCTTATATGCACACCATAATATTCCAAACATTTATATGTTAATAACTCACATCAAAATGTGTACTAACACAAAACACTGTACATATAGAATCATAAAAGTTTAAGGCAGTCGAACCCAAGACTTATATACAAAAGTGGTCCAATGCTTTCTCCAACATAACAAAACTATGAACAAATGATGAAGGCGAAGACAGTCTCGTGTGTGAGACGTTTGGACTGACTCCTCAAAATTTTGACTGTTTCTCACAATTTCACTAAGGCTGGTTCTGGATGTCCCTTGGCTCACCTACATGTACATGAATGAGCGTGAGCGAAAGCCCAGTGAATAATATCAAATAAGAAAGATACATAAGCAATCTTTGAAACAGTTACAACAGACGGCCTTTGGCCCAATCACTTGTATCAATCGGCCTTCGGCCCAATCATTCATGTCAATCGGCCTTCGGCCTAATCATTCGTGTCAATCGGCCTTTGGCCCAATCGTTCATGTCAATCGGCCTTTGGCTTAATCATTCGTGTCAATCAGCCTTAGGCCCAATCATTCGTGTCAATCAGCCTTTGGCCCAATTATTCGTGTCAATCGGCCTTGGGCCTAATCATTCATGTCAATCGTTGTCCACCATTCCAAATTAATGAACTTACATAATTTACATAGGAGTAAACGATTGGACAACAACATATTTCAAATATCTTATTAAGATATTACTCACAGTGATCGGCTTGTGAATTTGCCCTGGAGCTTGACCCTACATATCACATAACACATACGGGTCACAATTAATTCAATCTGTTCTTTAATTTACATATTCCTCTTTAGGTTTCATTTTTATCTCTTTAATTCAATTACAATGCTCAATGTATGCCTAAGAGTACTTAGAAGTGAAAGAGGACGGAAAACGAAACACAGAACGCATAAACAAAATTTTAGAAAGCAGGGTCCCCGCTCGAGCATGGACTTCCCTGCTCGAGCGGACCCAAGAGGCCTGCAAAAGTACTGGCTATGTCAAAATTACGCTCGAGCGTGCATTATGGCGCTCGAGCGGAAGGTCTCTCTACATGGCTCCCCACTCTAGCGTGAAATTCCCCGCTCGAGCGGACACTATGCCTACAAGAAAATACTGGGAGCTCGAAATCCCCGCTCGAGCGGTGATTCCCCTGCTCGAGCGGACATAAAAAATTCTGGGTTTTCCAGAATGGTTCTTGAGCTCGAATTCAACACTTTAACCAACATTTCTTGCATGCCATGGCTCAAATTTCACATATATTTATGCTAACATGATACCAACATTAAATTACAACATTTTGAAGGTCAATTCCATAAATCAAACACATGCATGACTCATTTTCTACCAAATTCATTACCAACATTTCAATTTCATGTCTTCAACACTTACACCTTTGTGAATAGCACATGCATGTGACATATAACCCTCATTCTCAACTTATGTGATGAAGAGATGGTCAAGAGCATGATCTTCAACTAAAAACTTACATGGATCAAACATTTGGTGCTCAAACATGCAAATTCAAAGTAATTACATACATGCATGCCTCTAATGCCTTTAAATTCACCAAGACCAACTCAATACATGCTCTTTCTCATCATTCAACTTTGAATCTACAAAATACAAATTAAAATTCATGAGTCAAGGGTTGATCACTCACCTAGGAGCTTCAAACACCCAAACTCTAGTCAATTCTTGAGTTAAATCTTCAAATTCCCAAACCTTGAGCCAAGATTACACAGTTCTCTCCCTTTCTCTCTCCATGGCTGACCCTCTCTCTATTCTAAGGCACAAATCTGATTTTTGAGCTCAAATGAGGGAATTGAGTGTATAGGGCCTTATGTATAAGTCCACTAACCAATATAACCAATATTTAAATAATTTTGAGCACTATGCCAACATTTTAATCTAATTAATTTGATTCAAATCAGTTTTCATTTAAATTTCGCCGTAGGCTCTAAAAATTACACCAATCACAATGGCACAATCAATTTCGGGTTCTGTGGCCGATAAGGCTTTCAATTTAATTTTCAAAGCAGACAATCAAACAGATATTCCTACGGTGAACAGATAGAAATTCAAAACCACATATTTTCACATAATGACACACAAAGTCATATTAAACACATAATCATACTCATTTTAAGGACCAATTAACATATTACGAAATAAGGATATCACAATTTTTTTTTTGGATTAAACAGAAGAGGGGATTTAGGAACCAAAAGTTCAATAGGGTTATTCATATAACACATAAAAGGTCTCAAAATTTAATTTGTTTGTATCCAATGGAAAAATTTGTCAATGCAATCCTATTGATGTATTCTAACTTTTTTGGGTGAATTTTATTATTTTATTTTTGGGTGCATAATGTATTGTAACCCACTAACATAATATCGTTTGTTTAAAAATAAATAAAAAGTCAAAACCTCTCCATTGGACCCTTATTTGTTAAAAATGATAACTTAATTTATTTTGTTTCATAAACCCCCCAAGAATGAGGCACATAATTGAGAAAAAACAGAGCAATTTTTTTTGATATTGCCTATGCATATATATATATATATCTCACAAAACTCTTTTGACGATGAACACTTTTGCTTTATTTTATACAAGTTTAAAAATGTTGTGTATATATATTTTTGGTTGGTTTATCTTGTATGTACTCTTTTGTTTATAATGGTAAAATGTTACTATAAATCAGAGTAATATCTTACTGTCAAATAGAATAACATGTTTCTTTTTAGGTCAATTTCAATGGTATTTTTATTTTTTTAAGAATTTCATAGTCAACATAGATCTTATTTGATAGATCTTGATGAGAGAATTTTAAAAATTTTAATTTTATTAAAAATCAATATCTAGATTAAAAGTTATTTTATTTTAAAATTTAAAATATTAATAGTAATATGTGTTGGACTTTTCAAGAAATTAAATTTTTATTATGAATGAGTTTTAACCAAATCCCACAAACAAATAAAAAAAGGCTTAGATTGTAGCTTGCAATACATTTTTAATTTACGGTAGTTTTTTTTTATTTATAACATGTTGGGCTTCATAAAAAATTAAAAATTTCTATTAATACAAAAAAACACCACAAAATAATGTGACAATATCATTTTTATAATTATAACCATCTGAATGTTTTATTCCAAAGTGAAAAATCCACATTTATGAGTTCCTATTTATATATCATTAATCCAAAAAATTATGGTTTATTACTATTAGAACAGAAATACTCGGTGCAGAAATTGGGGATAAAAAAAAGTTACGAGTCCAAGCCCACTAATGCTCGTGATGGGCTAAGATCGTTTGAAAACATATCTCGGGCCAGGCCTATTATGTTTGGGTCAATTGTAACAAAATACAATCCAATCCAGAACCCGAATAGCCCAACAAATGAGCAAGGCCTTTTAAAAAACCCTAGCGCCATCATTTTTTTGGGATGTGATATAAAATCTTATCTTCGCCGCTTTTCTGTCTTCTTTCATTCGGAGCTTTGAAGAGGCGATAGCAATGGTGTCGCTGAAGCTTCAGAAGCGGCTTGCCGCCAGCGTTCTTAAGTGCGGTAGAGGCAAGGTTTGGCTCGATCCTAATGAAGTTAACGAAATCTCCATGGCCAACTCTCGTAAGCTCTCTCTCTCTCTCTCTCTCTCCCCTGAAAGTTTTTGAAGATATTAACTATTTGATTGATTCAGTTCAATTAACTATCGAAACTTGTTCAGATTCGTTGTTTTCTTTCATTTTTGTGAGAGAATCAATGATTTCAATTCGAATTTTAGTTTCTTCTTCTATTTGTTACTATCTTGAACTTTAATATCAATTCTGTACTCAATTGAATCTACCGATTGATTTGGTGATTTACATGCATACATATATTTGTGCTTATGTTCTGTTGACATTTTTTTTTAGATGTACTTATCGAAAACGGTAGGCTTAAATGATTTGTAAAAATATTAAATTTTAATCGCTGGATTTCGAACATCTTGTGATGATGATCTTAGTAATTGCTATAGTGCTGGATATTGCTATGTTGTTTCATTTTTTCAATAAATTGCAAATATGAACTGGTTATGGCGCTATTGGTTAAGGTTTACTCCGTTACTTTGTGCTGTATAGTGAACTGATCACACAACACATGTCATCTTAGTTATTTGCATCAGTAGAAAGTGAATAAATTAAGTCAGAAGGTTTGAAATGACACAATTCGATAACTAGTGTTCTGTTTTTCTGTGTTGTAGTCAAATCTGATCCCACAACATCCTTCGTCTTAGTTATTTGCATCAGTAGAAAGTGAATAAATTAAATTGGAAGGTTTGAAATGACACAATTCGATAACTAGTGTTTGTTTTTTTCAACTGTTCGGTTGTTATTTTCAACATATGCTTCTACTTTGCATCAGGTTTTGTTTTTCTCTATTTGTTGTGGCATAGATTTTTCGAGATGATTTTGCAAGTGGAAGAGTAAAAAATTTATATATATCTGGACATGCTGGCTTGATGCTAGTATTTGTAACCTTTTGTAAACTTGAGGCTGTAATACTTACGGTTTAGTTTGGAGCGTCATTGGTTCTTATTGAGCAAACCTTTGTTTATGCATTTTTTTGTAATGAGTGCAGGGCAAAACATAAGGAAGCTGGTCAAGGATGGTTTTGTCATCAGGAAACCAACCAAGATTCATTCTCGATCTCGTGCACGTAGAATGAATGAGGCCAAACGAAAGGGCCGTCATTCTGGATATGGTAATAATGAGATCATATTTAGATTCAAGTAGAGGATATTTTTGGGTCTAGCAAATTACTATTTTTTCTAGTGATTTTGATGGGTAGTGGGTTTGGGTACATATAGAAACTGAATGTCAAGAGTGTTTTCTTTAACAAGCCAATTAGATGGAATTTGAAAAGAAGCTATCTATTAATATTATGCTAAACTAAACAAAGAGGAAACTTAAAAATGGCCATGGCAGAATGGGATACCATGGTTAACAGTTTTGTTCAAGTGCAAGAGGAACTTGCCTGGTTTTGATGATGTTGGTATTTTGGTTGGTTTCAGGTAAACGTAGGGGTACAAGGGAAGCAAGGTTGCCCACAAAAATACTGTGGATGAGGAGAATGCGTGTGCTCAGGCGCTTGCTTCGCAAGTACAGGGAATCAAAGAAGATTGACAAGCACATGTATCATGACATGTACATGAAGGTGAAGGGTAATGTTTTTAAGAACAAGAGAGTTCTAATGGAGAGCATCCACAAGTCCAAGGCTGAGAAAGCCAGAGAGAAGACCTTGTCTGATCAATTTGAGGCTAAGCGTGCAAAGAATAAGGCAAGCAGGGAAAGAAAGTTTGCTAGGAGAGAGGAACGCTTAGCCCAGGTAAGATACATTAACAGATGATGAATTATTTTCTTCAATTTTTTGCTCCCTTCGAATTATAATTTATACAATTGTTTCGTTTTCAACTTATTTTCAGTGCCATATTTTTGCTATCTATTTATAATCAGTAAAGACATTTGGTTTGTTGTTTGTTAGTGGGTTGGGTTTCATGCCGGTACTTTTTCTGTATATATGTCTCTCTGAAACGTTATTTTTGGATAGAATTTGATAAATTGATAAATATAGATATACACATTACGATTTTGGATTTTGTTAGTGAAATCTCCGAATAATGCAATGTAGATGGTATGTTACTTCATATTTGAATATTTTCTCTTGCATGTGGTATCCAAGTGCTCCATCATGTACATGATTAGAAGATACAAAAGCTTCTCACTTGATTTACCCAACCCTCAAAGATCATTCTGTTTATCTTGTGCCAAATTGATTATGTTTTATATAGAAACCCTTAAGGTGTTTTTTTGTTTTACTTTGCACAGGGTCCAGTAGAGAGAGCACCACCACCTCCAGCAGCAGCATCTGCACCTACAGCTCAAACCACGCAGTAAGTATTTGGAGGTTATGTTGCTAATGTATCAGGTGGGTTGGATCAAAATTTGACAAGTGTTTCATTTGCCTACAGGGGATCTAAGAAATCCAAGAAGTGAGATGTGCAAGAATCTGGGTATTGAGGATCGATGACCTTGGATCTTCTGTGTTCTCTCATTGCTATGATTCTTTTGACCCATAAATTGAACCAAGTGGACTACTTGTTTGAAGCTTCCATTATCTTTTTCTCAATGACCGGATCTCGCACTGAGTTGTCTTCCGCCTAGTGCATTTAGGGCCTTCTTCCTAAAGATTCTTTCATCTTAATATGTTTTTCTTTATGTTTTATGCTTATTTTGTGTGGCAGCGTGTAGTTCATATCTAGAAGAATGCTTAAAATCTTGATACTTGTAGTTTGTTCCCTCAATGTTAGGGTTAATTTCTTTCTTTTATTGATTTGTGCTATTTATGCTTTTTATCCTGTGTTGTTTCAATGAAAGGCGTGTTTGGAAACTGGATGCAATGGCAATGTAATGCGGTTAGTGCTTGCATCAATGGTTGGATGGAAACAAAGTTGAGTGATATAACTGTGTCCTGAGTCATTGTTTAGTATTGTGATTATGGTGAAAATGGTGAAACGAGTCTTGAAATTGGTATTAAAAAAAAAAAAGGTTGAAAGTATGTTGATTTGATGTTTTTAGTTGTATTGAAATTAAGAAAAAGGTGTCTTGGTTTTTTTTTTCTTTTTTAATTTTTTTTATGCCTAAGAGCTGCATGTTAGCGAAATCTTTACTAAAATGAGAAGGTTTTTCATCTCAATTTTAGTATTTACATTAATTAATGGTTGGTAGGCTCTGATAGTAACATTATGAATATAGCAATTTTATATGGCAGCATAAAATTCGATAATGTTCTCAGCATAAAATTTGGAACAGCGCTGCTAAATACCCCGTGGGGGTTGACCCTAGTGACGTGGTGGATCTCCATTCGCTGAAACAAAAAAAACAAAAAAAAAAAACAGTTTTTTTTTTTGGGCCAATGGTGTCTTTACACCCACGACCCCCACTGGGGGTCTTAGACATTTTTCAATTTGGAATGTTGTTAATGATGGCAATTTTGCTCTGCTCTGAATTTGCATCTCCCAGAAGGGATGGGATTCTCCTTTCACCAAGGATCCTTTAGAGTGTTTTTTTTCTAAAGTTTCCTAAAGTGGTGTATTGTGTGGTTGAGATTTAATACTGAAAAATTGATGTGACTTGTCATTAAATCTCAACCACACAATGCACCACTCTAGGAAACTTTAGAGAAAAAAAACTCTAGAGGATCCTTGCTCTTTTTCTTTCCCCAGTTTGTTTTCTCCATCTCAATAGCATTAATTAAATATAAATATTTTTTGTACATATATATAATATAATTTCTTAAATATAATAAAAATAAACACGTTCTAAAAATATATATATATAATAAAAATAAATTTTCAAAACATTCATATATTCCATTTTATTACTAATATATTTTATTTTTTATATTTCTGGTTATTATTCATTTTTTTTTTTCGATTCTTTGGTTATTATTCATTCAACCATCTCTCATTGGTACCATCTTGAATTGAACATAACAAATTAACACAATATTTCCCCACTGATTTCTCCTTTGGAAAAAATATTTAAAAAGTCTACAATTATGATGTATTTAAATTGATTCCTCTTAAAAATTACATTTGTTTCCATCAATAAGTTGGTAATTATTTGAATGAAAAAATAATATCGTTATCATTTTTAAACTAAAAATGTTTACTTTTTTTTTTTTTTTTTTAATCTTTATATTTTGGACAAATTATTCACAAGTTCTTTTTGAAAACTGTGTGTTTTATTTGATTCCAAAGCCTTTTAGATAGAGCTAAAAGTCTTGTGTCCATTTATCTTCCCATCTTTCTCTGAACATTACTTCTTCTCTTTATCTCACTTTTTTTGATATCCGGCGACAACCATGACTACGCTTTTTTTTTCTTTTTTTTTTTCTTTTCTTTATCTTTCTAATTTATAGTCACCGATGACCAACAATCACCATTAATTGGGGTCCACCGACAACTACCGAGCACTGATTCCTTACTTCGCGTTCATCGACAGCGAAGGAGATGAGTTTCCAATGAGGAAGATGAGTAGATCTACTCAAATATGATGTAGATCTACTCAGATTTGAGATCTACATCAGATCTGAATAGATTTACATCAAATCCAACTAAATCTAAACCAAAAAGAGTTACTGGAGTACAAGCATCTCTATATCTGTCTCTTTCGTTCAATCTCTTAATTTTTTTTTATTTTTTATTTTTTGTACTATACACTTCTATTTTCTTGTTTTAACGGAGAAATTTTTCAAATTCTGAATAAGTTGTTTTGGAGTTTTAGTTACAGGCGGTAAAAATTATAAAATTTTGTAGTTTCAGTTCTTTAGTGCCAAAATGAATCATTCTTTAGAACTGTAAAATTTTGCAGTTTTATAACTTTTTTTAAAATTCTAAAATTTTACAGTTCCATAACATGCTTTTCAATTTGATTAATAATGATAAATGATTAATAGAATCATATTTTGAAACTGTAACATTTTATAGTTTCAAAACTAACTTTTCAGTTTGATCAATATTGAAAATTATTTTCTTAAATCCTACAAAAATTAAGAATAACATTTTTTTTTTCCCGATTATTGTTGTTTGTTGTTACATTTTTTTCTTCTTTTAGTTTATTAGTATTTAACACATTTTGCTATATTTTTTAGCTATAATTTCTCAAAAAAAAATTTAGACAATATTCTAGGCATTCCAGTTAATCTCCGACAATATTCTTGACGTCCAGTAAACATTCTAGACATTCCGGTGGCTTCCGATGACATTCAGAACACTCCAAAGATATTCCGAGGAATTCCTAATGATACTCCGGCGACTTTTCGGTGATGTTCAACTTTCTGACAAGTGTCTGGTGACTGTTTGATAGAATTTTGGCGGTGGTGAGATGTAGCAGCATCTTTAAATTTTAAAAATAAAAAATAAAAGATTAGTAACAATTAAAAATATGTAAGATTAATTGGTGCAAGTATTTTGTTTTGAAACTAAATAAATTTTGAATTTTATGCATGAGACCTATTAGTAAGTTCCTCTTATATTTTTGCACATTTTGTATTAATTTCAATTTCTTCGTATTAAAAGGAAGTCTGTGTAATTATCTATATTTTTTCTATGTAATTTACTCTAAAAAATTAAATTAAGCGAAGCTGAGTCAACTCAGCAAACCAGGAGCTGGAGCAGTTCATTTGACTTTGTTTCAGATCACTTTTACACCGAATTTGTAAACCCATGGCCCAAGCCAAACCAAACCCAGCCTATCAATATGATCCAGGGATGTAATTTTGGCCCGGCCCGACCCATGTTGGGCCTTGTGAGCTCCCGTCAAAAAATCAGGCCAGTGCCGGCCCACGGGCTAGAAAACTAGGCCCAGGCCTAGGGGTATTCGGGCTTTAGGTGGACTAGTGGGCCGGGCCCCTAGGCTCAAGCTTTAGGTAGGCTTGGGCGAGCCTAAACAATTTTTTTATTTTTTCCACAAAAATTTTATTATTTTCTATAAAAAATAACACTAGGCATCGAGTGGGCCGGGCCGGGCCGGGCTGGGCCTGGCCTCAGGACGGGCTTTTGGACGGACCTTGAGCGAGCTAATGGGTCGGGCCACGGGCTGAGCTTCAAAACGATGGCCCAAGGCCTCGGTCTGGGCTTGGGCTCGGGCCTTAACGGGTCGGGCCCACCTCGGGCCTCCGGCGGACATCGGGCCGCCCACGGGCCACGGGCCAAAATTACACCCCTAATATGATCTACATCCTTAAATTTACCAACAAAAAAACATATGCCGCCGGCCAACCCAATCCGCTTGTATTGTAGTCTCACCACCATGGTTGATGGAGGTTACAAATAAATCGAACTGTTCCTGAATGACTCGGCTTGACTTGTTAAAGGTTCAGCTCAACTCAGTTACCAAACGAGTTGAGCTCGAGTTTGAGCTCAAACTCAAATAAGCTCAGCTCGGTTACTTTTATTTAAATTATATAATAAATATATTATTTATATATTAAATAATATATAAATATATAAATAATAGCATAAATATATTATTTATATATTAGATAATATAAATAATAATAAAAAAATCTTATCGAGCCGAACTCGAGCTTAGCAAAACTCGACTCGGCTCGACTTGGCTCGTTTATAATCTTATAGTTTAGGTTAAACAGTTTTTCTGTAATGATAATGAGAGGCAATTTGAAAAGAAATTAAAAAATTATTTACATTCATGTAAGAGCAACACGAGCACAATTGAAATTGTAGCCATTTATTCATAACTGATGTAATACTGTTGTGTAGCTCGAATTTGAGCTTAGCCCAAATAGCTCGAAATTCATTTTGCTGGTTGTCCGGTGAGAAGGCTGACAGCCGCGGTCGATAATGTGACAACTGCGATAGACAAATATTTCACTCGATCGTCCAGGTGATCGCCTGGCAAGTCATCCAACCAGTTGTCCAGTAAATACTAATTCGGACCATTCGAACCACTCCCTTTTCAAGCTACAAGCATTTTTCTAACTCATAAATGTCTTCATAGATAGTACAACATAGTTAGGTAAAAAGAAACATTGCCTTCCCTCTATTAGGGTAGCTCAGTTTTAAAGCCTCATGAAATTATCATTGAAATACATCATTACTGCTTTTCACAACCACCACCTTCTTTGTTAAAGCCTCGAGTAAATATCATTGAAATACATCATTAATTTTTCATAATGTCAGTCCACTGATGCAAATTAGCTCTTATGATGGTTTGTTGGCTTCTGATCCACCTTCAAAACCCCGACCAATGATGGTAGAAAAATCAGACTCAGTTTTTCATCTAAAGACTCCATTGATAAATCTTTGACAAACTATTTAGGTCAATGGCGTGACTATAAAAAATTTTTAGTAAAATTTCTTTAGCAATGTCATCTAGTAAGTTATTTTTTATATTATTTAAATTATATATTATATACATATAAATATATTTAATTAATATAATCAGGGCGAGAGAAGTAAAATTCATTCCCACTCTACTTCGAGTGGAAAAAACCTGTGTGGGACCAGGCCGGGGATGTAAGGGTGGAGTAGAGTGAAGGGAAATGAAAATTCCTAGTTTAGCTAAATGAGGCCACCCCAACCTTGACATCCTTACGAATAATCTAGAATGTAAAATTAATGTGGTGTGTGAAATTTTTTTGAAACCTTCCACAACTTTTCTAACCTTTCTAGAACTATTTAGAATCTACTTTAAGATATTTTATACAAATTCTTGAATTTTATATAATATTCTTGCATTCTCTCAAACTTTTTAGGAGGTTGTGAAAACTTCCATTAACCTCCAATGTTCCAACCCTTTTTGGTGGAGATTTTGTATAAATAATGGTGTAGTCAAAAAATTCTTATTGAATCAATTATCAGCGATGTTATTATATCATATTTTTAATTTTAGAACGCTTATCAAAATAAATTTTCATATATCTACTATAAATATACTAAAATATCATATATAATGATATTACAAAGTAATTCAAACTAGTCAAATTATACAATAATACTTAAGTACACTAATATATTATTTCTTCAATAAAATTAAGGACAACAAAATTGCAATTTTCCATCAATCAAATAGAGGAGACAAAATGATTGTTCTTGAAAAACAAAAAACAAAAAAATGCCTTTATAAGCAATTAAGAATTTCGTACTTTAAATGAAGTCTGTTTTTTTGTTTTAGGGTTTTGTTAACAATGCATTAAGGTTGTATTAAATATGTTTAACCACCTCCATTATCATAGAAAAGAGTAAAAACTATAATATGTTTGCGCAAACTTCACTTTCTTCTGTAGTTTGAGCCATATGCAGTTTATTCCCTAATATTTGGAAAATAACCACATAACTCTCACGTGGTTTGTGGACAGAAGTGCACCACTAAACATTTCATCCAATTTAACAGCAAGTATGAAATACATGACAGACAAAAGGGGGTTATATGCTCATTTTCAAATTTCAATGAGGTAAATCGCACATGAAACTCATGACTTACTTTCCCAAAAAAAAAAATCGTACTAGGGAATAAAGCACATGGAGTTGAATCGCACATGGAATAAAGCAGTGTTAAAATGTATTTTGCCTTCCAAATAAATGACGAAAATATAGGAATATTTTAATTTTTTTCATTAAATTGTTGACGGATCTAACAGTGCACTACAGTCCACAAATCACAAGGGGGTTATGTAGTCACTTCTAAACGTTATGAAATAAACCGCACATGATCCAAATTAGAGGAGGGTAAAATGAAATTTGCCCAATATATTTTACTAAACACTAAGCTACCATTTTCTTTAATTCTTTCTATTTTAAAATTATATACTTTTCGTAATAGAAATTTTTTTTTTTAAAATTATCATAAAATTAAATTTCATTATTTTTAAATAATATTCCTTGAATTAAAAAAAAATTAATGCCCTCAATTTTCAATCATAATTAAATTATATGGTGCAGGGAAAATAAAGAATATATATTTTTCATAATTTTTTTAATTTGTATGTCTTTTATTTTTATAACAAATATAAAAAAAAAAATTGTATACCTTTTATAATTTAATTATGACTGAAAATAAAGGGAATTTAAAATTTTAAAAAAAAAATCCACGACATGTTATTTTAAAATAAAGGCATTATAGTGAGTATAGCCCAACCCTGTTTTTAAAAAAATCCACCTTCTAATGTTTGACATTCACAATAGTGGTTATAATAATATCTATAAAAGTCTCATTAATATTCATATTCAACTATTAATAGTTATACATGCCAAACAAAAAGTGGCATACAAATATGATAAGTATAGAATTATCTTTTAAACAATTATTATTATTATTTTGTTGATAAATCTATTTTTTGAACAATTTTAATGGCATCAATTTATAAAAACCTCTCAAAAAATTTATATAATACTACATAATTCTAAAATTGCACCCACTACTTCATGCATATAGCTCCGCCCATGGTTTATGTCCAATGAGATCCGCACTCCCCCCTTGATTTGCTCTACCCGCAAGTACAACCTGCTGCATTGTTGGTTCATTTGGGCTATTGCAGATTCCAAGTCTCGCGATGATTGTAACTGTGGTACCCTTGTCCAAGCCCTCGCTCTCAATCGAAATATGACCTCCCATTAGATTTATAAACCTGATTCAATCATTTCAACGTTACTTGCAAACAATGTAAAAACATCCAAAGCAAGCAAAAGAATACTCTAATGTTAGATGGCTAACAGAACTTCCTATGAAATATATTATAAGGAAGAAGAATCATTGATCACAACTATTACCGTTTGCAAATGGCGAGTCCCAGACCAGCACCACCATTATTTCGGTTTGAACCGCTTCGAGGCTCAGCAAATTTGGTAAAAATGAGTGGTATATCGTGTGAGTTAATACCGCAGCCAGTATCTTTAACCTGCAAATGGAAGGCAAGCATGTTTTCAAAAGTTCCAATTCCATGCCAGTAAACAGCTAAATATAGATAAAAAAAAGTTTGATTCCTCACGGTGGAAGAATTATAGAATTTTTTTAATAATTTATTTGGTTTTTATTTTTATTTTATTTGTGTAAGATTAAAAAAAAAAAGAAGTCCGAAGGTCTGCCCTGCAATGTCTGGACAAACTGCTCAAGTTTGACGTATAAATGGATGATGCACCTTACAAATGTTCATTTTACAGACAGAGTATGGATTAAAAAAGGGCACTTAAATTTATTCGAATGAAAAGTAATGGAGTACTCAACCTGCACTCTTAAAAAGAAGTAGCCCTCACTTGACACAGGATAAAACTCGGGAAGTCGGCAGTCTCTCAAAGATTCTGGTTTTGCAATAGAAACCACAACTGAGATATAACCCTTTTTTGTAAACTTCACAGCATTGCCAGCAATATTTAAGATTGTTTGTATTAGCCGTTTCTCATCACCAACAGCATAGACAGGTAAATCCGGGGCCAAAATAAGTGTCAAGGATAGCTTCTTTACAGATGCGATAGGCTTTATCAAATTGATGCCCTACAATTAAAAAAGAAAGAACATCAACATCACTATTATTGTCACAGACATTCAAGTTCATCTAGTAATTTTATAAAGGGAAATTACCTGTCTGAAAACCTCAAGAAGATTGAACACCCCCATCTCTAATTCTAGGCTACCATCTTCAAGTCTAGAAAGATCCAGTACGTCATTAATAAGTGTTGCCAACATGTTGCTACTCTTGAGTATGGTCTCTATCATAACCCTTTGTTCGGGAGTCAGTTCAGTTTCTAAAAGAAGCGAAGATAACGAGATAATTGCATGCATGGGTGTCCTCATTTCATGGTTCATGACAGCTAGGAAATCGTTGCGAGCACGGATAGCCATCTCTGCTTCTTGTCGAGCTAAATCTAGAGCAACATTCTGTTCCATGAGCTGATCACGGGCCCGCATAGACTCCTCTAGAATTGCAGCATGAGAAAGAGCAACAGCTACCTTTATATAAGAAAAAAGTATATTAAGCATGAGAAAACATCCGCTGATGATAACAAGAAAATTTCTAATTTCTATTTTTTTTTTTTTTTTTTAAAATGAATGCTCAGAGTGTCCATCATCTTCATATTTTAGAGGCAGTAGTTACAGTGAGGCAGAAGAGGACAGAAGTCCCAAACAGAATGAACTATCCAACCAACCATAACGTGTATCAAGTACTTGATGCATATGGCAGTTTTTCACATTATTACATTGAGTTGGGGAAACATTATTATGAATTGCTCATACTATAAGGCTCTGCAGCATCACTCAAGAACAACTGCAAGATGCACATAGCTCCAGCATCATTTTTCAGCTATATTAATCATATTAGGGTGCATTTCACATCCAATAGGAGTCGAACTGATCTAGTGACACATTACTTATTTTTTTTCCAGGAAATCCCCAAACTTTCCTTTTTCTGTAACCAGGAATCCAAACAAATATAAAAATCTAGAAAAGATAGAAAGGAAGAGAATTCATTTTGTTGAATACACCTGTTAACACCGCTGCATATATAAGAGTGATTCTATACCCTATTGAATGTATCAAAATAATTATTGATAGTAGATAATCAATGGATGCACTGCTTGATATTTAAGAACACTGATGTATCTGGCTACTTGTACATAACAACCATACTATTTTTAGTAATTCATTTGTTGCTCCATCATATAAAATGGTTCCATAAGGTGTAGTAAACAAAGTCTAATGGAGAAACCTACCACTAATAAGCACAAATTAATGGATTGCATTGAACAAGTCTCAGATTGCACTTGACAAGCCAGGACTTTGCACTTGCAGCACTTTCTTTTATCAATTACTAATTGTTTCCCCAGGTCAAATCAAGTTTCCAAGTACTAATTTCTGAAATCAGTTACAAAAATACAAGAACTTGGGGTTAACCAGTAATAGATAGTCATACTTGAGTTGAGATTTATGGGGTACAAAACTGAAATTTCTATGACCCAATACCAGTAGGTGGAAACAGAGAAAATGCAAAACAGGGTCATATAAAACAAACAATTTATCTATCATTTACACAATTTTTAAGAGAGGACCAAACCATGCTTTCGTCTGTGTCCCAGGGAATTGAACTAAAACTAATAACAATGGTGAACAGCAGTTGATTAAAATTTTTTTACTCAATTTCCCAGGCAATGAAAAGTGAACCATAAACAAAAAGAGAATGCATGATTTATGTTCAAAAATTTCAAGCAAAACAGATAATTATAACTTCTATAGCAGGTTGAATAATAGCCACTTCGAAAGTATGAGATAACACAACATTTCCGCAAATCAAAAGGCAATCAAAAAGCTGCAAATGGAAAGGATGAGTGGGTAAAAAAAAACCTGGTCAGCAACAACTTCCACAAGTTCCAACTCATGGTCGCGCCATTTTCTTATACCATCCATAGGGAGAATCAAAACCATCACAGCATAGCTTTTTGCAGAGAGGTCAGGCCAATCATTAATTTGGAAATTTGAAAGATGTAAAAGAGGAACCCGTACGGCAACAACTTCAGGTGGCACATATCTTTCCACAGGTCTGATCCTTGCCAATGGGCATGTATGTGGAATACGGATTGCTTCAGCACTATTAAAGACTTCATTGACTATGGGAAGATTGATTGGCACAGAAGATCCAGCAGGCATAAGATTGTTTAGAGTGTGAGAAAGTTGGAGATTCAAACCTCTTTGTGATGGCATCCACAATGCACATTCCTTCAGGTCTAAAGTCCTACCCAACTCAACAAGAGTAGTTTTTAGTATTGTGTGTCTGTCAAGTGTGCTTCTAATTTCATGAGTAAGCATCCTAACATGCCTTCCAGTTTCTTCTTGAGACATAATAAGACCCATCTCCCTGTCAAGCTCTTCAGCCTTATTCTTCAAAAATACTTCTCGTGTTTTGACACTTAGCAGATCAGGAATAATATGCACAAGCATCAAAGCCGTTGCACATGACACAACAGCAGTAGCAATTTTCGCTACAGTCATCACGACAGCAACAGTTTTAGAGTGCATAGAGAATGTCCACAAACTTATGAAGTGGGTTGCTCCACAAAGAACAATAAAAGCACCAAACTGCATTAGCACCCATCTATATGGGAAGAATGCTGATTTTTGTACAAAATAAATGAGCTCCAAGGGAATAGAGAAGTATGCAAAAGCAATAAAGAAGTCTGATATATACTGATATTTCACCAGAAGCTCATCAGCAGGCCATTGAGTCTCAATGCAGTCACATGAATCCATTTTCTAGCAACTGGTCCAACAAAAATCATACGAACATAAGAGTCATTATAAATAATCCATCATCATTCCAGCCTAATTCACAAAGTAGATATGAATTTTCTTGCTTAAAGAAGTGGTATAATTAAGGCACATAAGAGTATCATGTGTTAAGAGGAGATGCCTTCCTATCTCTGCGTAATATGGATAGGTCTTCTGAGATTAAAAACAAATACAGAAGGTACATCACATTAGAAAGAAAATTTCATAAAACACCAAAGGAAAATGTGCTAATTGCTAATGAAATGCAAGGAATAGATCTTCCCTGAAGCAACACAAGCACAACCCATCCAATAGATTAACTTTCCCACTTCTACCCAACTCACAACTTTGCAAAGGCATTTCAAAACTATTAATAGAGAAATCTGTAAGAAGATTTAGACAAACATCTTTTGAGAGTTAAATATGGTTCCTTTTGTACTCAAATTCATTGAAAACATTAGATTTATTAAACCCTAAAGAAATTAATAGCATCGATACTAAAGTGAACTGACGCCAACAAAATCAGGTGACTCGTGTAATATCCGTGAATGAAATCAGAAAGAACAATAATTGAATAAATAAATAAATAACTGAAAATCATGAAACAAAATCAGGCTCCGTTTCATTTGCAGCCAAATCACAAGTACAAGAAATGAAATCGATTTAATTCCATGTCTTTGACGACTCAGAAATCATTTCCTTTTTTTTTCTCAATAATTGGAACCAAAGAAATAGAAGCTTTTATATATAAGGTTCGGATTTGCTCCTCCGTTTATTTTCCTCCGGCTTTCTCGGTAACCAAACAGAGTTGTTACTTTCAAAAAATTGATTACTCAGAACAAAATTAGATTAACAACTAGATGGAAAAAAAAAAAAAAAAATTAGAAATAGAAAGAGAGTTTAGTTTAGTAGTAATACCTGTAGTGAGAATCAGAGGATGTGATCTGAACAAGGTGTTGTTGTGTGAATTTGTTTCTTCGGAGTGCGAGTTCTGAGACTTGTTTTGACTGTCCCGAGTCCGACCTTTCTCTCTCTCTTTCAGACCAAAAACAAAAAAAGCAAAAAAAAGAGGAGAGAGAAAGAGTAAAGTGGGAGGAAGAACACGGACGATGAGGTTGGTTGCTGATACAAAACGGTGGCGTCGCGCGTGGGACCTGGGCATCTTTTGATCTACGATTTTAATTCAACATAAATGCTCAACTTAAACACGTGTGTTTTGTGCACTACTGGATCAAAATCAAAAGCGTAATAAAGAGAAGATACATGCACTCTGTTTTTTATGGTGATAAGTGGGCCAGCCGCAGCAAGGGGTGCAACTCGGGCGGGTTCGGTCGGGTTGGGGGTCTGTCCAAGCCTGATCCGAATTGCCCAGAGCAGTGCTCAAGCCCGCCCAAGCCCGAACATGAACCCGAGATTTGCTGCCCAAGCCCGGCCCAAGCTTTGTATTTTGAACTCGGGTTAGCCCGAATTGCCCGAATTGCCCAGAAACTTGTAGGTAAATTTGTTTTGAAACCTGTAGGTAGAATTGATAATTAACAAAGAATTGAGAATTACTCAAAGTTATTTTCTGGTCACCAAAAAATAAAAATTAAAAATTAAGACTAACTCTTTTACTTAATTTATATATATTATATAATTTATTAAATTATATATATTATATATTATATATTATATAATTTATATAATATATTAAATTTAATTCGGGTTCGGGTTGCTCGGGTTGGCCATTGGTTCTGCCCAAGCCCGGCCCGAATTACAATTCGGGCATCAAAAATCTGCCCAGGCCCGTCCAGATTACAAGATATAGTTGCCCAAGCCCTAAAAAAACTCGGGCTGGGCTCGGGTTGCTCGGGTTGAGCCCGCCCGAGTTGCACCCCTAGCCGCAGCACAAGCCTCTCTCTCCGAGAGCATCTCCCTTCTATTTCACGCTTCGTTTATTTGAATTAAAATATTTTTCGCATTTCTTTTTGACATTTAATATAATTAAAAATAAAAATTAATGTGACAATAAAAAATAAATTTATTAAAATAAAAAAATACGTTTTACTTTTAAAACATGAAAATATACCTTAACTTTCACCAACACTATCCTATTACGATTATTGTTATAATTATTATTATTATTTTTTCACTATCCCGCCATCCTTTCTTTTTTTTTTTTTTCTCTTTATCTCATTATCTCTATTAAATATAGAAAAATATTTTTCATCAATTTTTTTTAATCCGTATAAAACAAATCGTTGAAATAGAATATAAATTAGACCATCTCCAACGGTTCACCAAAACTGATATCAAATTCAATTTTTGATGAAAAAGTTACTGTTCACTGCTCCAACGATTGCACCAAATGAATATCAGATTGAGATTTCATCAAACAATTCATCAAACTGACGACGAAATACTAATTTCACCAAAACACTGTTGGTGACCGTTGGAGGGAGGACCCGGTCGACCAACCGGTTGCCCAGCCGGTTGACCAACCGGTCGACCGATTTCCTTTACAATTCGTGAGTTCAAACCGGTCAAAAAAAGTTCAAACAGGTAAAAAAAAAAAAAAAATTTATTTTGGCTTACCGGTTGACCGGCCGGTCGACCCGCCGGTCAACCAACCGGTCGACCCATGATATACTGAGAATGAAAGCTTCTGTTATCAAATTAAAGAACAATTGTTTACTGCAACCACCAAGCTACTTTATAGAAACAATTGTTTCAAACCACCAATAATCATAGATTCAAACAGGACCAATAAAGAACAATTGTTTACTGATAGAACAATTGTTTCAAACCACCAATAATTGTTTCAAACCACCAATACAGAACAATTGTTTACTGAAACAATCAATTGTTTGAAACAATTTCAGAAATAGGTCAACTCACCAGCAAACATCTTTACAGAAAGCTGTAATTGTTTCATCGTTGAAATATTCTACAAAACATAGCGTTGAAACATAGCGTTCTAAAAAAAAATATTTACGCTTACCGGTCGACCAACCGGTCGGTCAACCGGTTGACCCACGTGATTTGATTCGGGATTTGATGCACCGTTGGAGTGAGTGGTATCAGATTTAGTGAAATGGATTATTTTTTACTCAGATTTGATGAAAAAAAGAAATTCACCGTTGGAGATGCTCTTAAAGTCTAATTACTGTGCTTCATCAAAAGCACAACGTAATAATTATATTAATTTTAAGAAAAAAAACTAATTTACCAATTGTTAAAAGGGATTGTGATTCGCATGAACCGATGGCCGGTAGAGGGACGTCAAAATTGTGATTTGAATGTTAAAAAATCTCAGATGACACTAACCGGGCCAATACAGGCCACTTTCGGAAAAAGCACATGTTGTCACTATCACCCCCATAAAGCATCATAAATAAATTTAATAATTTTAAGGTTTTATAAATAGTAATGAGTATTATTTTAAGAATATTTAATAATTTTTTATATTAAGATTAGTTTAATGGTAAAACTTTTGAATTACTCGTTTAAAATCTGGATTCAAGTCTTTATATACGCTGTAAGTGTTAAAAAATAATATTTCTTGGTGATATATGTAGAGTAATCTATCTATATAACTATTTTTATGAACCAAAAAAATATTTTTTTATTTTGTTATTGAAATGTTTTCAATTATTATTTTCTTATAAAATCCCATTTATAAAAAATTATACCAAACAAACAAATAAAAACAGGAATCTTTCTTGAAAAAAAAATAATTAATAATATCATTGAAAAAATAGAATCTTGCTTTTATTAAAAACAATGTTAAGGGAAAATTTATCAATTAGATGTTTAAAAATTTACTATTAAAAAATCAACTTTTAAGTTGAACCAAACAAATTACATCAACTTTCAAGACTAATGTGCTGATCCATCAATTAAATATGATGGCCATATTTTATTTATTTTTTTATTTTTTTTTCTTTTAAGATTGATTCATTGAATTGAATTAAACAGTACGACCCACTTGAGACAAATAATGGTGGAAAGACCCCCACCACCACCTCGATCATCCACATTGCTAAAAAAATCTATGTTATCTACCCAAAGCCTGGTTTGCCTTGAAAAAATCTTACATATTCCAAATAATAATAATAATAATTTTAAAAATAACTCTAATTCAAGAAAAATCATTCGATACTCCTCCATCACGAGTCTAAAATAGTATTTATTGTTCTAAATTATGAATCACATTGCTTTTGGTCTATATAATCTAAAGTTTCACAAGCCCAGGACAGTAATATGAAAAATTTCAAACCTTCATGAATTGTAAGAAGTGTTCAAATATAACTTGTTTATTGATTTCAAACTATCTGCAACCAAGGGGAAAGGAGGGGGAGGGAGAACTTGAAGCAGAAAAGAAAGATTTCAACATAAAGGCGCTGTTTGGGAAGCGCACTTCGGGGCTATTATAGCCTGAAATTGGAAAGCAGCCTAAAAGTCCAACACTGTAGCAACATTTTTGACTGATTTAAAAAAAAAAAAAAAAAAAAAAAAAGAAATAGCCCTGCTGCCGTGACAGTGTAGGCTGTGCCTACACTGTCACAGCCCCCAAAAGTCATCATCAACGGTAAATTACCATTTTATCCCTTGATATCAATTTAAAAAAATATATTTTAGGGACAAATTTGTCATTTTAAATTTAAACATCATTTCAACACACTTTCCAATACAACAACTCAACTAAAAATTTATCTCATCTTCCCAAACACAAAACTAAAATAACCTACTAAAATAGCTAAAAAGCCAAATAGCCTACTAAAATAGCCACTTCCCAAACGAGGCCAAAATGATGATGCTTGAGAATACCCAATCTTGGTTCCCAAAATTCTCACCAAAATTCCTCGAGTTCTATCCATTCTTATATGTAGAAAAGGTTGGCCATGAAATGTATTTGACAACTCAACAATTGTAAGCTGACCACATGTTACAATTTATGTAATTCTGCATTTATAAACAATAATTTCTATCAAAACAAGCAGGACTATTTAAATAAAATAAGACAAATTGCATTGAAATATTACCATACAGCATTCTACAATGGAATAAAAAATATAGTCGATGGCACCATAAATTTCTGGAGCGTGTTTCTTTTCCAGAGTATGTTGACAGCCATTGAGATGATGCATGCCAAGAAGAAAGTTCACAAATGTAAGTTCAAATCCTGTATTTCTCCTTTTTATCTCTCTTGACCCTTTTGGGAAAACGTTCTTTGGGATCTAAAAGAACTTCACGGTGCATTTCCAACCAAAGCTCTTCAAATTGACCACTAAAACCCTCCTGAAACCAGTCCAGAATTTCTGCATGCAATTCTCTGGGGTTCTCATTCCAGGCCTCTCTTAAAGTGGTGCAGCTGTCAATAATTCTCAACCTGGTCTTTAACTTGTCTAGAAGATTCCCAACCCTTCTATGACCTGATGCCTCTGGCCTCAAAATGCTACCCGGTGAGGCTGCCATGAACTTCCTTACAGATCTTAAGCATGGCAAAACATGACCTTCAAGCAAAGAAAAGGCAAACACAGCCACTCTATGCACATCATCTTTAATTGGAATACCATGCAATGGGAACTGCCATAGATGAGGGCCAAAAGTTGGAATGACCCAACAGAAAACTTGGTCTGTTAGAGGATCATAATAAGGCTTGGGATCTGCGAGGGGGACAGAGAAAGTGCAGAGAGACCCGGCATATTTAACAAGCCAATCAGACTTTACACTTGTTGCACCGTGTATATATGGTCGTTTTGTATATAGCAGTTCACTGTACACCAAAAATTCAGGGGCAGACCTGGCGACAGAGGACCACCGATGGAGGAAAACAGGTTCTTTAACCATGCAAGCCTGATAGCGACTTGCACTAACTTTTATGTCTCCCTCTGATGCCGACACTTGTCTGACACGTTTCGCAACCCTATCAGCCCAACCGGCACATATAGCTTGGCCCAAGAGCTCCTCTTCATTCAATAGCAGAGGATACTTATCAGACGAAACCCTCCAAGCACATTCTACATTCTCCACAGTACCATGAGTCCATGAAAATTCCTGTTGAAGACCACAAAAACTTTGGTTAAACACTAGTTGAAGTAGCTGCTTTCTCAGCTTGGACATTTCCTCCATGGTTTTCAGATGTAGTGCATTGTCATCGCAGAATTCAACTGAGTTTCCAGAAAGTTCAAAGCACTGCAAGGCATAAGCTATAGTCAAAGCATCACTGCTGAGATTAGAAAATTTTGCACGGGACACTTTAGCAGATTCTTTAAGCTTTTTCTTCCTCAACTTTGCTTCCTTGTCAGTACTTTTCTTGCTATCTATGGAGCCAGATTCGTCCTCCTTCAAGCCATCTGTATCTGTGTGGCTTCCCTCAAACTGCATTACAAAAGGATTTGACAAACTCAAGGCTGCAGCTGCTGCCAATGCGTATCCTAGAACAAGATTTGCCCGCCCATAAATTTTCACCTTTCCCATTATTTGTATTACTGTCAGCAGCATCCGAGAGTGGCGAGGGCTCATGGGATACTGTGCCATAGCCTTCCCCAGGGATGTCAATCTCCCTTTACTATCAAGTGCTTCAAGAGCCTTTAAGCAACGCTCCGCTTCAAACAATGCAGTAACCTCAGGAGGAGTAGGAAATGGGAAATTTGAAACCTGCAATATAGGCAACATTAAAGATATTATCTAAAATATTATCAATCATTTTTTAAGAGATAATAAAATGAAAAATAGAAACATATAATCAGAGCTCAGCAGAGAAATTCCTACAAACTTCATCAAGTAAGAAGTTTTTAGTTGACATTAGCAACTCAAATAATCTCTAGTCCAAAACAGGAAAAGGCAAAAGCAAGATTAAAAATGATCCAAATGTAATGCAAAGCAAACGCAAATTGGACTACTTAATCTATGCAATTGATACAACAAAAATGCTATGAACCCACCCTTTACCCTGAATGTGTTTGTGTGGCAGAGATAAAATTGATGAAATATGGGGTCCATGAGTAAAATCAATTTGAACCATTGATTTCTTTTTCTGGGTAAATTCTAGGTTCATAAGTCTGGGTTTGCAGTATTTGTTGATACAATCATTACTTAAACGCATAAAAAGAAAGCAAATGTGTAACAACCCTCGTACTGATTATCGATAACCCACTGAATTACGTACTGATTACTGTTAAACTGAACTGATAATGACTGATAATTGGATTAACTGAAGTACTGAATGAACTGATTGAAATCGGAACTGAAATTGAATAAGTTATCTATTGAATTGCATATTGCATCTGTTTGATTGATTGATTATCTGTTAGAATTTATATGTTTAACCTGCTAATTGAAGGCCTTATCGGCGGCCGAATTAGAAACCGTTTAGTGTTTTGTAATCGGTAGAATATTTGTGATTTTATGATATATTTATCTGAAAAGTGATTTGGTATGTTTAAATTAGATTAAATATTGACTAATTGAGGAGTTTGGCTTAATTACCATGTTGCCACCCAGTGGGCCACTACACCACACCTTGCACAAGACTTGGTCTTGCATTATTACAACACTTCTTTGGCACATTTGAGTCCACCACCGAATAGAGAGAGAGGGAGATTAGGGAGTGAGTCTTTTCATCTTGTGTTCATAAGAATTGCTTGAAGAAATTGAAGTGTAGTTGCTAATTGAGCTCATACACCTTGAATACAAGACTTAGGTAAGTGACTTCATCTCCATCTTGTTGTCTTTGAGCCTCATTTTGCATGGTTCATGCCCAATTAGAGAGCTAGGCCATGAATTTGCTCATACATGTTGAATTGGACCTTAATTGTTGCATGCATGGCCATTTTGGTGCATTTGGAAGTTGAATTCATGGTGGATTGTACATGCATGTCCATGTTTATATTATAGTCCATGTTTTCATTTTGTTTCCAAAGATTGGAGCTCAATAGAGCTAGACTTGGAGCTTGAATTTGGTTAAAAACTCATGCATGTCATGTTTGCATGTTGTTCTTGAAAACTAGTTTGAAAATGAGTTTGATTAAACACCCTTGGGCCTTGATTTCTTAAATTGAGCTTTATAACTTGTTATCCTATGTGTTTAAAAGAGTTTTCCAGAAAATGGGCTCAAGAGGATCGAATTGGGAACATCAAAACTTGGTTTGGAACTTGGAGGTTGAATCTGGATTTCCCAGATTTTGGCCGTCCGCTCGAGCGGGGGAAGTGCCGCTCGAGCGGGGAATTCATGCTCCCAGCATTTTCTTCGACTTGTTCTACAGTCCGCTCGAGCGGAGTGTTTCACGCTCGAGCGGAGAAATCGAGCATCCAGCATCTTGCACCATTCTTCAGTCCGCTCGAGCGGGGGAATGTACGCTCAAGCGGGGACCTTTGTTTGCTTGTGCGCTCGAGCGGGGAAACCTGAGCTCGAGCGGAGGCCTTGTTTCACTGAAAATTCTGCAAATGTCTTCTAAGTGCATCTTTGCATCCTCATCCCATCCTAGGCATTCTTAGGCCTAGTTTAAGGCATCTTAATGAGGATATAGATGTAGAACACACCGAGGCATAATAGGAAGTTAATTATTGTACTTCCCCAACTGTTAAACTTAGAGTGTGTTCATCTTGTTTACTGTTTAGGGTTGGCTTTCGGGGACGCGCTCTAGCTGCTATTAGCCCAATCTCTGTGAGTAACAGATTGTGTAAAGATATGTTCAAAATGGTTATCTTTTGAATACTGAACAGAACTGTTTACTGAACCGATATTGTTTATTGAATGAATGTATGTCCTGTATTGTGAACTGTACTGTGGCATCCTTAGCACTTATTGATTACTGTTATTGTTACAGAGCTCTGTCGGTTCCCTTGTGGAACCATACTGTTTACTGAATGACTGGCCATCATTACTGTTGGGTCTGTTAAGACCCGGTCCTTCTGGACCTACTGTTTATAGGCTATTGGATGTACCACATATGACTGATTGACTGAAATACTGAAAGACTGAAATACTGTTTAATGAACTGTTTTCATTATTGTAAGGACATTCATTCATAACCTCTTTACACTTATTGTTATTCACTGGGCTTTAGCTCACTGTTTATATATATATGTAGGTTCTCAGCAGCCAGACCGGAGCTAGGAGCGTGGGTTAGTCCCCAGTTTTGTCAAGCCAGCCTATGTGCCTCACTGCGAGGTTCCGAGACGCCATGCTGTGGCTTGGGGTGTTTTTGTGTCCCCTATCGGTCTCCCTACTGTTTTATACTGTTGTCTAGACTGTTTGCTGTTCTACTGCACTGTTATCGAGGGATTAAGTCCCCGCACTGAATGGTTGTATATGATTGTATAGACTGTACTGTTTTGAGTTGAATGAATGCATGAAAAATGTTTTTGGCATAGAGATTGTCACAGCTCAATGGACACTATTTATTTACTGTATTGGCTTCCGCCAGGCCCTGTACTCTGTTTTACTGTATTACTGTTCAGCAGGCCTTCGGTAATCTCGGATTACTGGCCAGTTACGGTGCTAAACCCATAGGGCCGGGTTTGGGTCGTGACAGAGTGGTATCAGAGCGATACTTAACCACGAGTTATACCGCACACACGTGTCCAAATGAGCTATAGGGTGTCCTAGAAAAGTGATTAGGGCATCTCATGCACTTGAAAAGTGTGTGATTATGACTGACTGATTATATGTTAAAGTGTTGAACTGTTTAAGTGTACAACTACTTATAATGATAACTGTTATAACTGCTTATAGCGGAATGGATAATGCAAATGAACCTGAATCATCATCCTCTGAGGCCAGAATGGCCAGACTTGAACAAATGATGGGACTGGTAATTGAAAGACTAGATCAACAACAGAACCAACAGCCCCCACCTCCTCCTCCTCCGGTGCAACCGGAACAGAATGTACATAATGTGAATGTTAATGAGGTGGACATTGCACTGACTCATAAATTCAGCAAGATGAAACCACCGTCCTTTCAGGGAGGTTTAGAACCGTTAAAGGCTGAAGCTTGGGTTCTTGAGACTGAGAAATTGTTTGAAATGTTTCCGTGCTCCGAAGCCAACAAAGTACTGTTAGCAACCTTCACCCTTCAGGAAGAAGCAAGAAGGTGGTGGATGTTGACCCGTGATGCGAATACTATTGTGACTTGGACTCAGTTCAAGGAGTCCTTCTTTGAAAAGTATTTTCCCCAGTGCATCAGGGACAGAAAAGTGACTGAGTTTGAACAGCTGAGACAGGGCAATATGTCTGTTGCCGAGTACGAGAAGAAATTCACCGAATTTGCCAGGTATGCACCACATATGGTGGATACCGAATATAAGAAGGCCAGAAGGTTTGAAGGAGGCCTTAGTGCTGCTATACAGGACCGAATAAATGTTTTGAAAATGCCAACTTTTGTGGGTGTTCTCGACCGGGCATTGATGGCCGAGACAAATATTGCAGCAGTGAAACAATCTGAAACACCAACAACTGAATGGCATGGTAAAAGACAGGGTTTCAAATTCAAGAAAGGCAAACATAACTCTGCAAACAAGAAACAGAATACGGGATCAACGACTAGCCCCAGCCAAGGGAGTGGATTCATTCCACCCTGCTCCGTATGTTGCAATAAGCACAAAGGGGTTTGCTATCAGATTTCAGGAGCTTGTTTCAGATGTGGCAAGGTGGGCCACAGAATTAAAGACTGCCCTTCTGCTCCACCAGCCAGTAGTAAAGCTGCACCAAGTGCAGCAGCATCAAATGTAGCACCAAAACCTAACCCCAAAGCTACCGGGAAAGAGCCTGTAAGGCAGGGCCGAGTATTTGCCCTAGTACCGGGGAGACGTTCAGAATACTGAGACCGTTGTGTCAGGTATCCTCTCTATTTGTACTCAGAATGCATATGTATTGATTGATTCGGGGTCTACACATTCTTATGTATCGCATGCTTTTTCGCGTAAATTGAATAGACCCTTGGAACCTATGAATTACTTGTTAGCTGTATCATCACCTGTTGGAGGATCCATGACATGTGCATATATGTATCCTGCTTGTGAAATTATTGTTGGGGATATGCATCTGTTTATTGACTTACTGCCGTTAAACATAGATCACTTTGATGTGATATTGGGGATGGATTGGTTACAAAAATATCATGCCACCATAGATTGTGTAACAAAACAAGTAGTTTTCCGTCCACCTGGTTTACCTGAATTTGTGTTTAATGGGAGTGGAGTAGTACCTCCTCCGTATTTGATTTCTTCTGTGAAAGCTGTTAAACTGATTAGGAAGGGGTGTAAAGGATATCTGTGTTCCGTACTGACTGTATCTACTGATGATTATGTTAAAACTGATGTGAATTGTATTCCTATAGTCAGAGAATTCTCAGATGTATTTCCAGATGATTTGCCAGGGGATTTGATTGATAGGGAAGTTGAATTTACCGTGGATGTAATTCCGAGTACACAGCCATTGTCGAAAGCTCCCTACAGAATGGCTCCAACTGAACTGAAAGAGTTGAAAGTACAATTGCAGGAACTGCTAGACAAGAAGTTTATCAGACCCAGTACTTCACCGTGGGGTGCACCTGTTCTGTTTGTAAAGAAGAAAGATGGCTCACTGAGACTGTGCATTGATTACCGTGAACTGAACAAGGTAACTGTGAAGAACAAATATCCATTACCGCGTATTGATGATTTGTTTGACCAGTTACAGCGTGCACAAGTGTTTTCCAAGATTGATCTCAGATCGGGATACCATCAACTGAAAGTTAAACCAGAAGACATTGATAAAACTGCTTTTAGAACAAGGTATGGCCATTATGAATTTTTAGTTATGCCGTTGGGAGTCACGAATGCCCCAGCTGCATTTATGGACCTTATGAACAGAATTTTTAAACCATACCTTGATGATTTTATTGTGGTATTCATTGATGACATATTGATTTATTCTAAGACTGTAGAAGAACATGAACATCATCTGAGACTTACCCTGCAAACCTTAAGAGAACAGAAACTGTATGGTAAACTGTCTAAATGTGAATTCTGGCTTGATCATGTTATGTTTTTGGGGCATGTTGTTAGCAAAGATGGAATTTCTGTTGATCCGCAGAAAATTGAAGCTGTAGTGAACTGGCCTAGACCAACAAATGTGACTGAAGTCCGAAGCTTTTTGGGATTGGCTGGATATTACAGAAGATTTGTCAAAGATTTCTCCAAAATTGCCCTACCATTGACTCAGTTAACTCAGAAGGGGACATCATTTGACTGGACAGACCAAAGGGAATCAGCATTTCAAGAATTGAAAACCCGACTTGTGACTGCACCGGTTCTTACTTTACCTTTAGGTACGGATGGTTATACTGTATTTAGTGATGCTTCTCATAAGGGTTTGGGATGTGTTTTAATACAGAATGGGAGAGTTATTGCTTATGCTTCCCGACAGTTGAGACCACATGAAAAGAATTACCCAACCCATGACCTGGAACTTGCTGCAGTGGTGTTTGCACTGAAAATTTGGCGTCACTATTTGTATGGAGCGACATGTGAAGTGTATACCGACCACAAGAGTTTGAAATATTTCTTCACACAGAAAGAACTGAATATGAGACAGCGGAGATGGCTTGAACTGATTAAAGACTATGACTTACAAATACTGTATCATCCGGGAAAAGCCAACACCGTTGCCGATGCTTTGAGCCGAAAATCGATTGGGAACTTAGCCTGTTTGCTGACTGGACAGAAAGAGTTGCTTTGTGATCTTGAAAAGTCTGAAATTGAACTTGTTGTGAAGGAACAAGGTGGAACCTTAGCTGCTATTTCTGCTCAACCAGCAGTGATCGAAGAAATTAAGGAGAAACAGCAATTGGATGATTACTTGAAAAGGATTATTGAAGAAAGAGATTCAAAACCGAAACCGGGGTTCAAATTTGAAAACAATGTACTGAAATTTCAAGATAGACTGTGTGTACCGAATGACACTGAACTGAAAAGAAGAATTCTGCAAGAGGGCCACAATTCAAAATTTTCTATCCACCCAGGGAATACGAAAATGTATCAAGATTTGAAATTGAATTTTTGGTGGCCGGGAATGAAGAAAGAAATTGCCGACTTTGTGTCCAAATGTCTTCATTGCCAACAAGTCAAAGTTGAACATCAACGACCCGCTGGATTATTGCAACCCTTACCCATACCCGAGTGGAAATGGGAGCATATCACGATGGATTTTATCGTTGGGTTACCTCGCTCCAGAAAAGGTATGGATTCAATTTGGGTTATTGTTGATAGACTGACTAAATCTGCTCACTTCTTACCTGTCAAGACAATTTATAATGCGGACAAATTGGCTGTTATCTATATTGATGAAATTGTTAGACTGCACGGAGTGCCTGTGTCTATTGTTTCTGACAGGGATTCGAAGTTTACATCGAGGTTCTGGCAAAGCCTACAGACTGCATTGGGTACTGAATTGAGGCTGAGTAGTGCCTATCATCCTCAGACAGATGGACAGTCAGAAAGGACCATCCAGACTTTAGAAGATTTATTGAGAATGTGTGTCCTTGATTTTCAGGGAAACTGGGAAAGTCATTTGCCGTTGGCTGAATTCGCCTACAACAACAGCTACCATTCGAGTATTGGTATGGCGCCTTTCGAGGCATTGTATGGCAGAAAATGTAGATCTCCAATCTGCTGGGCAGAAGTTGGAGATGGGCCGTTGCTTGGGCCCGAAATTGTTTATGAAACAACTGAAAAGGTAAAACTGATACAGCAAAGATTGAAAACTGCACAGAGTAGACAGAAGAGTTATGCAGATGTTAGAAGGCGAGACCGAGAATATGAAGTGGGTGATCACGTTTTTGTGAAAGTGACACCAATGAAAGGCCAGACTCGTTTTGGAGTCAAAGGCAAGTTGGCGCCGAGATACGTTGGACCTTATGAGATTGTTGAGAAACTCAATCCGGTGGCGTATCAAGTTGCACTTCCTCCTGAAATGGAGCATATGCATAACGTCTTCCACATCTCTATGTTGAGGGATTATCTTCGGGATCCATTCCATGTGATTGAGCCTACTCGGATAGTGTTGAGTGATGACTACACTTACGAGGAGAGGCCTATACAGATTGTAAACCGACGGATCAAGAAACTGAGAAACAAAGAGATCCCGCTAGTGAAAGTTGATTGGCAGAACCATGGTGGTGTGTATGCCACTTGGGAAAGGGAAGATGACATGGCTAAAAGATACCCAGAACTGTTTCCACTAAATCCTGTTTTCTTCCAAACTGAAGGTAACTCGAATTTAGAGGACTAAACTCCTTATAAGGAGGGGAGACTGTAACAACCCTCATACTGATTATCGATAACCCACTGAATTACGTACTGATTACTGTTAAACTGAACTGATAATGACTGATAATTGGATTAACTGAAGTACTGAATGAACTGATTGAAATCGGAACTGAAATTGAATAAGTTATCTATTGAATTGCATATTGCATCTGTTTGATTGATTGATTATCTGTTAGAATTTATATGTTTAACCTGCTAATTTAAGGCCTTATCGGCGGCCGAATTAGAAACCGTTTAGTGTTTTGTAATCGGTAGAATATTTGTGATTTTATGATATATTTATCTGAAAAGTGATTTGGTATGTTTAAATTAGATTAAATATTGACTAATTGAGGAGTTTGGCTTAATTACCATGTTGCCACCCAGTGGGCCACTACACCACACCTTGCACAAGACTTGGTCTTGCATTATTACAACACTTCTTTGGCACATTTGAGTCCACCACCGAATAGAGAAAGAGGGAGATTAGGGAGTGAGTCTTTTCATCTTGTGTTCATAAGAATTGCTTGAAGAAATTGAAGTGTAGTTGCTAATTGAGCTCATACACCTTGAATACAAGACTTAGGTAAGTGACTTCATCTCCATCTTGTTGTCTTTGAGCCTCATTTTGCATGGTTCATGCCCAATTAGAGAGCTAGGCCATGAATTTGCTCATACATGTTGAATTGGACCTTAATTGTTGCATGCATGGCCATTTTGGTGCATTTGGAAGTTGAATTCATGGTGGATTGTACATGCATGTCCATGTTTATATTATAGTCCATGTTTTCATTTTGTTTCCAAAGATTGGAGCTCAATAGAGCTAGACTTGGAGCTTGAATTTGGTTAAAAACTCATGCATGTCATGTTTGCATGTTGTTCTTGAAAACTAGTTTGAAAATGAGTTTGATTAAACACGCTTGGGCCTTGATTTCTTAAATTGAGCTTTATAACTTGTTATCCTATGTGTTTAAAAGAGTTTTCCAGAAAATGGGCTCAAGAAGTTCGAATTGGGAACATCAAAACTTGGTTTGGAACTTGGAGGTTGAATCTGGATTTCCCAGATTTTGGCCGTCCGCTCGAGCGGGGGAAGTGCCGCTCGAGCGGGGAATTCATGCTCCCAGCATTTTCTTCGACTTGTTCTACAGTCCGCTCGAGCGGAGTGTTTCACGCTCGAGCGGAGAAATCGAGCATCCAGCATCTTGCACCATTCTTCAGTCCGCTCGAGCGGGGGAATGTACGCTCGAGCGGGGACCTTTGTTTGCTTGTGCACTCGAGCGGGGAAACCTGAGCTCGAGCGGAGGCCTTGTTTCACTGAAAATTCTGCAAATGTCTTCTAAATGCATCTTTGCATCCTCATCCCATCCTAGGCATTCTTAGGCCTAGTTTAAGGCATCTTAATGAGGATATAGATGTAGAACACACCGAGGCATAATAGGAAGTTAATTATTGTACTTCCCCAACTGTTAAACTTAGAGTGTGTTCATCTTGTTTACTGTTTAGGGTTGGCTTTCGGGGACGCGCTCTAGCTGCTATTAGCCCAATCTCTGTGAGTAACAGATTGTGTAAAGATATGTTCAAAATGGTTATCTTTTGAATACTGAACAGAACTGTTTACTGAACCGATATTGTTTATTGAATGAATGTATGTCCTGTATTGTGAACTGTACTGTGGCATCCTTAGCACTTATTGATTATTGTTATTGTTACAGAGCTCTGTCGGTTCCCTTGTGGAACCATACTGTTTACTGAATGACTGGCCATCATTACTGTTGGGTCTGTTAAGACCCGGTCCTTCTGGACCTACTGTTTATAGGCTATTGGATGTACCACATATGACTGATTGACTGAAATACTGAAAGACTGAAATACTGTTTAATGAACTGTTTTCATTATTGTAAGGACATTCATTCATAACCTCTTTACACTTATTGTTATTCACTGGGCTTTAGCTCACTGTTTATATATATATGTAGGTTCTCAGCAGCCAGACCGGAGCTAGGAGCGTGGGTTAGTCCCCAGTTTTGTCAAGCCAGCCTATGTGCCTCACTGCGAGGTTCCGAGACGCCATGCTGTGGCTTGGGGTGTTTTTGTGTCCCCTATCGGTCTCCCTACTGTTTTGTACTGTTGTCTAGACTGTTTACTGTTCTACTGCACTGTTATCGAGGGATTAAGTCCCCGCACTGAATGGTTGTATATGATTGTATAGACTGTACTGTTTTGAGTTGAATGAATGCATGAAAAATGTTTTTGGCATACAGATTGTCACAGCTCAATGGACACTATTTATTTACTGTATTGGCTTCCGCCAGGCCCTGTACTCTGTTTTACTGTATTACTGTTCAGCAGGTCTTCGGTAATCTCGGATTACTGGCCAGTTACGGTGCTAAACCCATAGGGCCGGGTTTGGGTCGTGACAAAATGATATAAGTGGAGATGTAATCTTTAAAACATTGTTTTTCTAGTGAACCAAAATGATCTGTTACCTTAACAGGAGCTTGTAATTAAATACATAAATTACCTTATCAATGCCCATAGATTTCATGAGGAGGACGACACCATCAACAGGTATTTTTGATATCTCAGCACTTGAGAAGTCAGGAAAAATGTTATTAAACACTGCAGAAGAGTAGAGGCGATAACAGTGGCCAGGCCCTGTTCTTCCAGCTCTTCCTGCACGTTGAGCAGCAGATGCTTTGCTTATCCACTGGACTTCATATGTTTCCATGCCATTGGACGAGTTATAGTTCTTAACCTTTTCTCTTCCAGTGTCAACCACATACTTTATACCTGGGATGGTTAATGAGGTTTCAGCCACATTAGTGGCAACAACAACTAGGCGATCTCCTTCCTTAATTTCTTCAAACACACGAAGCTGTGCTGATGCAGGAAGCATGGCATAAAGGGGCAGAACACACATTGCACCAGCACAAAGACCATTCACTCCATGCCTTTTCTCCTCCAAACCAGGAATTGATTGGTTTGAGCTTCCTTCCGAAGAAGGAACAACCTGTTTCTCATGAAAATCAGGATTCAAGGTAGTTTTTCCAGCCAAAACTTCAAAAGCAGCCTTCAATGAATCAAGGTCCCCATCCTCTCTAAATATTTCTGCAAGATTATCATCAACATTGGTTTTCTGGTTCAATAAACCCCTATCATCATCAACACTTTCCAGATCACTATCTGTCCCCAAATCATCAGAAAAATCTGATTCATTATCATCAAAATCACCATGGTCTTCATCATAAGAACTAAACCTGTCAGTTTCATCATGGCGTGAGTTTCCATGCATTTCAAATGCTTCATTGATCTCCTTCATATCATATTCCTCAGCAGCATTCCCTACAGAGGCTGTAGAAACCTCGTTTCCCATATTTCTTTTAAAACTATTCTCAACTATTTCCTTTGAAGCTTTACGCAGCTTCTGGCACAAGTACTCTACTTCTCTCTGACCGGTGACAAATACAAGTACGCCACCAGGTGGTAATCTCTTGTGAATTGACAAGACCTTCTTATAGGCTTGGCCAATATAGTCCACAATCTCTGTTCGCTTTGAGAAGTGTATAGTTACAGGATACTGTCGAGTTGGAATTTCTATCACAGGTGGGGGATCACGAAATATCCTCCTTCCAGAAACAAAGTCTTCAACTCGTAAGGTGGCACTCATAAGCACCAGTTTTAATGGAGAGATCTTCCTTTCAGGGTTTATTCTTTCTCCTGAAAGGACCTTACGCTGCTGCTCCTCATAGATTATCTGCAATAAAGCACAAGATCATAAACCATACAAAGAAAAAAAAAAAAACTACAGGGAACTTTTCTTTAAAAGTAACTGCCAATTGTGGAAGCCACAAAACCATGATCTACAAAATCTTAAACCAATAAAATTACTCTGTAGATCTCACCTGGCGCTGTTGTATAACACGAGAAAGCATTCCAATAAGTATGTCAGTGTTCAAGCTCCTCTCATGCGCCTCATCCAAAATTATGATGGAGTACTTCTTCAATAAGAAATCACTCTGCATTACAAAGACAAATGTTAATGGAAGTATATTTCAAAGAAGGAAAAGAAATATTTTACTAATATACCCATTACTTTAGGAAAAGATGGTGCAGCCAAACCAGTCAAAACAAGAAAGGAAAATGAAAGAACAATGTCCTAACTTCAAATTTGTCTAAGAGAACACTTTATTTATTTGTTATTTATTTATTTAATTTGGTAGAAAGCTTACAACAATATTAAATATCAACAAAGTACAGTTAAAAAGAAAAACATATGGAAAAACATTAGCATTAAGCGCCTTGACTAGGTCTAGTCTTTGGTAGAATCATTGTCCCAGTGAGATAAGTTGTTAGTAAGTATATTGCTAACCTGCACTTCTCGTAACAAAATTCCATCAGTCATAAACTTGATGGAGCAACTGTCTCCAATCCTCCGGTCATGCCTAACTTGAAAGCCAACCTCCTTGCCTAGACGAAAACCAAGCTCAAATGCCACCCGCTTGGCAGTTGCAAGGACAGCAACACGGCGTGGTTGGGTAACACCAATAATGCCACTCGAAACACTAGATTGGTCTGAACCAAAGCCTGCTTCATAAAGAAACTGAAATATGCCGACAAGGAAGCACAAATTGAGACCATCACCATAGTGAAAAAATAATCTTGAAATCCAGAATGCAGTTTACAGAAAGCACACAACTAGGCTACCTGTGGAACTTGAGTGGTCTTACCACAACCAGTCTCCCCACAAATAATAACAGTAATGTTTTCATTTATAGCTTCCATTATCTCCTGCTCCATCATGACTATTGGAAGATCCTTCCTTTTGTTTTCAATCTCTTTTGGTCTTGATACATGAACCACAACTGAAGCAGTTGGAACTCTCTGCAGAGGACAATCTGCCGGGTTGCTCGTATTGCTGATATGCATTTCTGGGTTCCCATCAGCCCAATGCTATCCATCAGTCCCCATTAGGCAACAAGAATATAATATTAGTTACAAGTAACAATAACCAGAGTGTGACTATAAACAATAAATATATTTGTTTCTACTATCTGCATATGAAGCGTACCATTGACCTGCTAATTTTTCTTCTATCACAGTTGGATGATGTGGGCAAAGAATCTTGGGCATCTTCTTGCATGTGTGTGTCATTATTCTCTTTGGCAACTTCCATAACTGCCAAGGTTGCACCAGATTCACCAATTGCACTAAATCTACTGCTACAAACTGAATCTTTGGGAGACCCCAAAGAAGCAGGAATGTCAGATATGACTTCTCTCTCTGCCATAACCGGTTGCAGAAAGTAATTATCATCAAGGCCTTGCCTGGGTTGGATTAGGCCAGAATCGGGCTCATTTTCACACAAAGGACTGACACCAACCTTGAAAGGCTGATCACCCGGAGGCACTGCTAAACCCAACTTCGAAAACTGTGCTGCTCTCCTACGTTTTTCATGCACAGTTTCAACCTACAAATAGTTAGTTAGGCCCATTCATAAAAACAACCAAGGGTGTTTTGTCTTAAATAATAACGAGTAGCATAATAACTATACAAACCTGACCAATATTTCGTGAAGACCACATCACTGAGTATGCATCCTCCGGAATTTTGTATTTCCTGAAAATATAATCCAACCAATATATCCATCAAATACCATGCCACTCATGGGATTAAATGAACTCTAAGAGAAACAAACTATTCAAATACACCAAGACTAAATTGGTAGAGCATACTCCAAGGTCTCGATGCTTTTCGATAAGAGAATTGCTTTCTCCTTCTCCTCCTGCACATACGAAAACAAAGTCACTAAGTTTGATAAACACAAAATTTAAACAAGAACAGACTGAAGTTATACAAGCACACAGACCTCTATCTTCTTCAGCCTTCTTTTTTGGGATTTCGTCAACTTTGGAATATTCTTTGTCTTAAGTTGTTCATGCACCTGTACAAAGATATTCAAACAAACCGACTCATACATGATATACTAGAATTGGAGGTCGAGAAAAAGCACTGCAAAGGTGCTAGCATATACCTGACTCTTGTCTTTCTTTTTATTTCTTTTCTTTTTTGGCAAGATGATTGCATTGCTATCACCCCCACCTCTGTCACTATTACATGCAAACAATAAACCCAAGGTTTATTTAACCCAGAAGAAAAAAAATTGAAAATAAGAAAAGAGGAAGAATTGGTTGGAGTAAGAGTTCGTAAAATACTTGGCTTAAACAACCAATTTGTGTTCTATTTAAGTTTCGAAACAATTCATGAATCGAAATCTCATAAAAGGAACAACAACAAAAAGGTTCACAACAAGAACTAAGAGTGTTTATATGTTTGTTTACATTACAATTACAATGATACATTAACATATACAAGCAAGCAACAAACTGATGATGGAGATAAAAAAGTGTTCAAAGGCAAGAAAACAATTTTACCTCAATAAATCCTGTCCACCATTCAAGGTTCCAGATTCAACCAAATCATCCAAACATGCCTCCATTTGATCCGAATTAAGAAAATCAAAGAAATAGTGAACTTTTCACGCAACCTGAAAGGTAATAGCAAAAACTGTATTTTTACAATTTCCTTTTTCCATAAGAATTTGATTCAAACATCAGTTGGCAAATCAATTCCCAAAAAAATGAAGCTTAGAATTATTAACCAGTTTTGTAAAACCAAAAAAAAAAAAAATTAAAATAAGAAAAGTTTTCGAGTTCATTCAAAGCTTCGAGTTGAAAATCAACCAAGACATTACCGAGAGAGAGAGAGAGATTACTGATTCTGCTGGAAGAAAAAGGTGGTTAGAGGGGGCTAGGGTTTTGGTGAGGAAGAGATGATAAACCCCCTCACAACAGTTTAACTGCTTTGCGCTCGTTTGTTTTTTTGGCCTAGGTTAAATCCTGAAACGAAGTCGTTTTATATGGGTTTTTAATCAAAAGGCTGCACATGCACATGGTGTTGGGCCAACGTGACATTTTAATGCTCAAAAATATTTTCTTAACCTATTTAAAACAATGTTGAGACATGAACTCAAGTCCTCCAACTTAAGAAAACAATAATTTATTACTTGAAAAAAATAATATAATGTATTTTTTTCAATCAAAATTCAAAAAATATATTTTTTAAATTTAACACTACGCACATTTAATTATAGTTGGTGAGAGAGAAAGAGGGGTTAAATTGTGAAGTGAGCAATAATTAAAAGAAATTGGCGGAGAAATGCCGTCAATAAGCTTGATTTTTTTAATTTTGTAAGTAATTTTTTTAATTTTTAGACATACATAATACAAATACACTTAAAAAATATAATATTTGTAAAAAAAATCTTTAAAAAATTAAATATCAAAAATATAAAATATATATATATATATGAAAATTCAGTACATTTTTCCCATTTTCGTGTATTTATTAATTTTTTAAAATATTTTTTCATAAATATTTTATTATTTATATATATCTAAGCAAGGTGCATCTAAAAAAATATATAAAAAATTATTTAAAATTTTAAAAATATTCACTAAAAATAAAAAAATACAAAAAATAAAAACTAAATTTTTAAAAAATTAAAATCAAACACACTGAATATTCTGGAATTCTTTCAAGTCGCTAACTGTTCCAGTTCCCAAGTTTTACCCGTTTGCTAGCGGTGATAGTGACTTTTCTATGAAAACTGTCGGAATAAACATGCAGTTATTTGATGGCATTAGATAAATTATAAATATATCGTTAAACTTTGTTTAAAATATAAATTATTTTATGTGATTTTAGAAATTATATATTGCTTGTTTAAACTTTCGATCACAATAAATGACTTATTTTATTAATAAACTAGTGTATACTCATGCCTAAAGACACGGTGTAAACATCAAAATAGTTTTGTAATTTATACGTATCATGTTAAAATTTCCATAGCGTTTTTTTTATTCTTAAAGAATGTTTAACAGATTTACTTGTATGACACGCTCTATAGGAACTTAATTAAAAATAACTCCTCCCCCTAACCTTAATGCAAATTAAAGAATAAACATATAAAAGTTATAATGTTTAGTAATATTGCAAATCAAAATAGTAATATGTAAAGTAAAAAAAATATAAATCTATAACTCATGCCTAAAGGCAATCTCAACAATTTTTTTGGTACCTCGCACTCTACAAAACTCGATTAAAACAAATCAATTCAGAATGACAACAATTTCATTGCACTATAAAATTCAATTAAAATAAATCAATTCAGAATGACAACAATTTCACTGCGTTATAGAACTCAATTATAACAAATCAATTCAAAATGACATACTTCACGCATAAGAGGAATGGTGAATGAACATTTTGGTACAATAGAATAATCATTATAGCTTATTAAAAACAAAAAAACTAATCATCTAGTCAAGAATGAAAGACCAACCATTAACACACAGAAAAAAGCAACACAACCACAACGTTTCTAATACTGATTAATCATTTGGAACACAATCATTCCAACACTAGAATTCAACTTTAAAAAATCAGCTAAAAGAAATCATAACAAGAACACTCATTCAAAATATTTATGAGAAAAAGGAAAACCAATAATTATGAATTAAAAGAAATTGAACATAAAAAAATTTCTGACTCTTCCTAATAAAAGCACCAATGTCTTCCCCAATTTACCTGCAATTATCAAACTAAATACTAGCAATTATTATCACATTCACACCTGAACAATTTTTTCGTGATCAAAATACGTAATTCCTCATAGAAGGCTTAAAAAAAATCATTTAAAAAAATATAACACTTGAGAAAATCCAAACAATCCAAACTGACTATTGCCGACAAAAGCTAAGAGGCAATACAAACTATTGTATTAAAACTAGATAGAACACCTAGTCAAAGTTCCTCACCTTCATAAGTATGAAGGTGTACTGTAGATAACTGGTTTATTCCCTTCAAAAAAAATTGCCTTGAGTTGTGATGGAGTATCATAGAATTAAATAGGAAAAGCAATATGAAGTCCTGCACTTCCTTTGACGTAGTATTTAAAAAAAGGACAATGCTTCCAAATGCCTTCGAGAATTACCAAATGCATCCATCACTACAATCTATGAATCAGTATTATAAAAGATTGGTTCAATTCCTTCGACTTCCCTAATCTGAAGAACCTTTACAGTTTGTTCACATAAAGCCATATAAGAAATCATATAATTAAGCATGTTAAATAAATAGGCATTGAAAAAAAAAGTTAATTTTGAAAAAAAATTATTGACTACATCATGCATGAGTTCATTAGAAAGTAATGAGACTGCTTGAATCTTTAAAATCTAAGATCTTACACGATCATTAATAGTACATTATCCGCTATTTCTCATTTAATCCCATTAAAAGAAATAAGCTTAGAAATTACAAACGTAATTAAACTAATTAAAAAAATCCATGAGATCCATGGCCATCAAATCCACCATCTTGTTGTGCTCTTGGGTCAATATTCACTTATCCAGCTATTAATTAGAAGAAAAATCCCGAATATGAAAACCCAAAAAAAAAAAAAAAAATCCTGCATGCAAAAACAAATTTGACATCTCACTAAATTTAAGAAAAGACCACGGCAAAACTGATATTACACCTATTACTACATTCCTAAGTATATATCAATGTCAAAATAATAATAAAAAAAAAAACCACAATGTTGCATTCAATTATTCAAACATGAGGAGCTTTCGACATAATTAGAAGCATAACAATAGAAACTTGATACAACACAACCTTTATGAAGCATGAGGTGCTTTGTAGTCTTGAAACATACTAATATTTTAATTGTTAAATAAATAAAAATGCTTCAAGAACCATACCAATTGATAAGAATTTTATTCAAGAACCATCCTAGGACTAAAAAAACTGCGATTTCAACACTTTGAAGGTTGTTGAACCTCCTTTTAAAAAAAAAAAAATTTAAAAAAAAAATGTTGTGACAAAATAAAAAATTTAGCATCTCACCAAAAAAGAAGAAATAAGAAAGAAAGAAGCGTAAATTATCAACATCTGATATGTCCTTAAACTCACTATTAGCCTCACACTCCATTTTTAATCCTCAAACAGTCCTCAAAGATTCAATTTTCCCAAGAAAATCAAATTAAGGATATTAATGCAACAAAGTTCACTCTAAATATTCACCCAAAAAAGAAGTTCACTCTAAATGGTTAACAACAAAATCCAAAACAAAGAATAAATAAAAGAAGAGAAAAGAAGAAGAGAAAAGCAAGCAGACAAATACAAATCTGAATAAATGAGCTTTCATATGATCTAAACAACAATGCTAGGAATACATACGTTTAAAAACAAACCCAAAATAGAATTGTAAACAAATACTAAATCAAAATCAAATTAGAAAACAAAGACACCTAAGGATCTCATCACAGCTTGAGTTGAAGATAGAAATGTTTTTAGAGATCTATTAGTTGGCATAATGGGAAAATGAAAAAAATAACAAAAGGAAAAGCTCATTATGTAATGAAAGAGGCACAACAATAGTGAAAGCAAAAATTAGAAAACCAAGACAACAAAAATTAGACTTTGATGAGGTGGTGGATAAGAGGAAGGGGCAAAGTTGAGGAGGGGTTGAGAGATATCTAGAATCTGAGATGGGTGAAGTGTTAAAAAATAGACCATTCGATTAAATTAATCTAAACCATCCAAATTGCCACATAGGACAAATACATTTTCAAAATCAGTCTTGGAAATGGACCGTTGATGAAAGGGAGCAATCTCTAAAACTAAATATTTTGTTTTTTGCAAATTTATTCCCCCATCGCATTGCCACAACCTTCTTTGTCTTTCCTTTCCCTACCGCACACCCCCTTTGCCTCACCAACAACTTACCAAATCCGTAAAGATACACATTCAATAAAGCCAAAGTAAACAAACTAATGTGCTAAAGAAATTTAAAAGCGCATCAACTAATAAAAAATAAAAAACATTAAAATCAACAACCAACAGAAATAATGATTGATTAAACATAATATGAAAAGTAGATGTTAATGAATACCTTCAATTATTTGGATGATCTCGTAAAAGCAACAGATTTTGAATTAAGCATCAGAATTACTTCAATTATTTCCTGCAAAATAACGCAAAAGATCATGTAGAGGGGATTTCATTCTAGAAAACCATGTACAACAGATTTTGAATGTGAAAATGCAAAGCAATAAAATGTATTGCTAATTACTAAGAAGTTGTCATTTAAATGTGTAGGAAATATTGTGAAGTAGGCTTGGGAATTATTGACCGAAATAACAAAAAGTGTAGTTAGAAAATAAACAACAGTACAGGAGTTACTAAAATGATTGTGAATCACTTCGTCCATATGAGTCCTCTTCTTGTTATAATGCTTTTAAAATTACATGAACCTCAAATATACAAACAGATTTCATGAGTATTCAAATGATAAAAAAAAATACATAAGAAACAAAGTAATGAATCACAAAAAATATTCTTACAAATAGTGATAATATTAGAAACCTCAAAAATTGTTGACTGAAATAATAAAAAATGTAGTTAGGAAATAAACAACAGTACAGGAGTTACTAAAATAATTGTGAATCACTTCAGCCATATGAGTCATCTTCTTGCTATAATGTTTTTAAAATTACATGAACCTCAAATATACAAACAGATTTCATGAGTATTTAAATGATAAAAAAAAATACATAGAAAACAAAATAATGAATCACATAAAAAATATTATTACAAATAGTGATTACATTAGAAACCTCAAAAATTGTTGATCTTTAGCAAGAAGAAATCAAATTTCAAAAATAGATTTATTTAGAAAAAAATCCAAAAAATAATGAATCACATAAAAAATATTCTTACAAATAGTGATTATATTAGAAACACCAAAAATTGTTAATCTTTAAGCGAGAAGAAATCAAATTTCAAAAATTGATTTAGAAAAAATCCATACCTAATTTTCATACCTTTAACATAGCTTCACCATTCTACGACCGAAGAACCAAGGGACATTACAAATTCTCCTATAATACAAATAAATAAATAAAAATAGATGAAAAATTATATCAGTAATGGGAATGGTTAAAACAAAATACAAATAGACTTCATGAACCACATAAAAAATGTTCAAAATTATACAAGCAATGATACTACAAAGAATAAAAATTGTGTCTGAGAGAGAAGGGGGAGTGAGTTAGGGATTGAGAAGAGGGAGTTGGAGCTTTATGGGGGGAGATCGAGCAAGGCTAGAGTAGATCGGCAAAGTTGGGAAGAGGGTGGTTAGCACTTCATTTTAAAGCCTACTCACCATAGTAAGTGATTATTGGATTGTTCAGGAATCAAGAGGATTGGACTGTATGATATGCTTCAACAATAGGATTTCAGTTTGAGGTTGTTGATTTTGCATATGAGACGGGGAAAAAAAAAAAAAAAGTAGAGATAGTAGAAGAATTATCCCTCTACTCAAAAATATACAAAATATTGTTCTAAATTATACATATTCTTTTGAATTTGGATGATAATGTTGGACCCAAAAAAACAATCTGTACCTTTCTTTGACCCATTTACAAATGGATATGGTCATGGCTGTACAAATTCTCTCTCGAATAACATACAAAAAGAAAGAAATTACATAGTACATTTAAGTCAACCAAAAAAAAAAAAAAAAAACATACACACACATACAGTCAGCTCTATCAAGGCTTTAATGGTCTTCAAAATCAAAGAATCATGGGATTGTTGATAAAATGTTACTGTCAATAAAAAAAAACGAAGTGTTAAATGAATCAATGTAGAATTAAATTGATAAAAAACATAAAATTAATGTGAGCCTACCAAATTTTTAGGCAATGAGAACACATAAATGTAATTAAATACCAACCACTATGTTTGGATGCAAAAGATTCTTAAAAAGTTTCACTTTTTTCTCAAGCTCTCTAATGTGAGCCTATTAAGCAAATTGGAAGCAATGATCCAGATACGAATTGTAAGAATCAATCACAATTAAAGCTATAAAATAGATAAATAAATAAATCAATACCAAAAACAATTGAAAAAATTAACACAATTTTTTTTTCTAAAAAAAAGAAAATAAAAATTGACCCAATCTTCTTAAATACATATGAATGATTTACCATTACGATTCACTTATCTCAATTCAATAATTTAGAATAATGATTGAAAATTATTCACACAAATGTAGAGAGAGATTAGGGGTTTGCGATGGGGAAATATCCACCGCATCTGTTGTCAAGACTCAAGATTTCAATCTGTTCTCAGTCCGACATGCTTCCTTTAACAGCTTCAGTCATTGAAATAAACCACTCGTCACCCTTGTTCTTGAGTACAAAAACAAAACCCAATAAAAAATATATATTAATTTTGACAAAATACAATCATAATAGACCTTTCAGCAAAACTTAGAAATAACAGTAAGCAAAATTTAACTTGTTTTACTTTTTTCGCCACTTTCTCAGCAACCAAACAAGACAGAGGCCCTATTTGGTAAAGCTTATTTCCAGCTTATTTCAACTTTTAGCTTAATTTAAACTATTTTAATATGTTTGGTTCAGCTTAACAATACAGCTTATAGCTTTTTGTAAGTCAAAAATCAACTTATTCTTTGAGTGGGGGAGGAAAAGCTTAATTTATAAGTAAAAAATCAGTTTATGTTCACAGCTATAAGTTATGAACTGTTAGGGTATAAGTTATAATCACTTTCTCACAGCTCTACCAAACGGGGTCAGAGATATTTTTTAGAAACTACATCTAATAAAAAGATTAGTTTTTGTGCTGTAACAAAAAAAGAAAAAAGAAAAAAGAAAAAAAAACCCAAATAAAATAGGGAAAAAAAATGAGAGAGAGAGAGAGAGAGAGAGAGAGAGAGAGAAGAGGCAAAGATTGATAATCATATCAAAATCCAAAATCCAAAGCCCAAATAAAAACCCTAGATTCACACACCCTCTTCTTAAAAAAAAAAAAACAAAAACCAACAGAGTGCTATCTAGATTAGAGAGAGAGGAGGCAAAGATTGAACAATAACAAACCCAATGGAACAATAACAAAAGGGGGAGTAAAAAAAAGGTGAGGATTTAGCCTTCTACCTTGGTTGTGTAGAGAGAGAGGAGGCGAACATTGAGCCAGATGGTACAAATCACCCCCTCACAGCGGGACTATATTCTATCGGAGGAAATCGCCACCGGAGATTACTTAAACTTCTGGAGAGAGAAAGCTTGGTGGAAAGATGTGTGGTGGGAAGAGAAAGAGGTATGAGAGAGAATAGAGTTTCAAATTTTGAAATCAAAATCAGAGAGAGAGAAAGAAAATGTCTGAGAGATGTGAGGCGTGAGAAATCTGAGGGTAGGAACCAAAAGCTAAATATTGACCATTTAAACTTCAGAAAAACTAATCTAAACCATTGAAATGTCCAAATAGGACAAATAAGAGTAAGATGTTTGCAGCCCTTAGATTGAATCAATCTGATGATCCACATTTTGACACACAAACAAATGTCTCATCCCCAATTCAAAAACACCCTTGTTTTGTTATATGGATAATTTGAATTTGAATACATAAAGATATCCAATTAAACTAATCTAGAACAATGAAACACCAAACAACCAATCAGAGAATTCTATATTTCCACAAAGACTCTTGCTAATGAAACTCTCAACAACCAATCAGAGAACAATGAAAATACAAAGACTTTTGCTAATGAGATTAATTAAAGCTTGAATAGTATATAATAACACAAATTCAAACCAAAGTATGAATTTAAGAAATCAAACAATATGATACGACAGTATGACTTTAAAAACCAATTAATTTAAAAAATTAACTCATGAATTCTATAATTCTGTTAAGGGCCTATTCGTTGAAATAGAAAAATGAATGTGGTTTAGATTTAACTAAGACAAAATGTTTTACAAAAAAGACAAAATATAGTTGATTTCTTGCTCCCCCTACCCCACCCACCCACCCACGTCACCCAATTTGGTTTTAATAAATCCGAATAATGATAAATTTCCTACCTTGTTTCCACATGAAAGGTCTTAAGGAAGTCCACAATGCTTCGGACACAATGTTTTAATCACAAACTGTAAACATCAATAAAGCAATTAAATTGGACAAACATGTTATCAATATTATTGAGACACAAGATTATTGAAGATTATTAAAAATTATTGAAACATTATTGAAATTAAAGACTATTGAAACATGCTGGAAATTAAAGATCATTGAAACAAAAGACATCAAAATAAAGATTATTGAAACATTATTGAAACAAAAGATATCCAAAGATAGAAAAATCAAAGCCCAGGATTCCATTTTCCCCATTGTTTGCTCACCTGAACAGTATTTCTACCAGATTTTTCCTTTGTGGAGTAAAACAGTAATTAATGATTGGTTGGTTGTGTATATTAAGAATGACATTTAATAGCATTCCAAATGAAATTATCATGCATTATTTTCAAAATACGAAAAATTGTAGAGGTTAATTGTAAATCAAATTCGAATGTTATCAAAATGATATACAAACTAATAAATCTTACCAAAATCTAGTTTTAATAACGTAATAAGGCCTTGTTTGATTAACATAAATAATAATAAAATGATTAATAATCCCATGAATTAGTGAAAAATTTGTGACATAGCCATTTATTATATATTCATAACCATTTTAATTTATTTTATGATCCCCAACCATTATGTATTCATAACCATTTTATTTTATTTTATTTGTTAATATAATTTGCAATCAAATATAGGATTGTGAGTCCATGAAATTTGTTAAATTTAGATTAATTTAACTCCTACCTATTTTGGTTAAATTTGTTTGGGAATAGGAAAATTTGCTAAAAAGCGAAAAAGTAACACAAAAAATCAACACATTCTTTCTATTTTCTCCGTGTTGATTTTAATCTTGATGGAATAGGAATTTATTAGCATATGCTGATGTAGTGTTAAAACATATAACAGTGCAGTTTGTTGCATCGAATACATTCCGAGACTGAGCATAAGTTATTTTGGTTGGTAGTGAAGTGTGATGTATCTATTCTACTTGTCTATATGCATACATATATATTTAATTTTGTATGTTTGAATACATTTGCGGGTTGTGCTATTTTTATTATTTGTTACCAATTTTATGTTGCCGATATTTAGCTTCTCAATTTCCAAATGTTAATTTGGCAATTTTGTTAAGTTTATGGAGGAGTTAGAAGTGTTGTTGTATTGAAAAAGGTAGTTTTTAACGTATGACAATCTTTTTTTTGGTATTGTGAATGGGTGGTGGTCTATTATTGTGAATGGGTGGTTAATTTTTTTGGGTGTAATGTGTCTGTTATTGCAGGTTATTTTTGGCAGGTATGGAGTTTGCAGTGTTGTTGTTATGTACGTTCGGTCAGACCAACGCAGTGTTCCGCATTCATCAAGCATTCACTTTCAAACATTTAATTGATGCCGTTTGCAACAAGTTTGATATCATGGAGCATGAATTGGTTTATTTATTGTTTACTATTCCAAGATATAATAAGTTTAAGGTTGACTCTGACAATAATGTGTGAAACATGTTGTTACTTGCAAAGTCTTTCGGGCTTGAACATATTGACCTGATAATTCAAGTGCGAGGTAATGGGTCTGCTACTCAATGTGGTGTTTCAGTGTCACATGATGATGGGGAGTGTGAGACCGTAGATATGCGAACGGCGAATATGGTAGACCGAACGGATTTGTTGGCAACATATTGTCCTCACCGAACGAAGACGTACTTGTCTGTTGGGTGGGCATTCGGTATTACACATGTCGGCCAAATTTTTTTGGGTGGTGCACATGAATTCCGAACGGTATTGTGCAAGTATGCAGTGGAATGTGGGTTTCAATTCAAGTATGTCAAAAACGACGCTGTACGTGTTACTGCTATATGCAAATTTGTAACGTCAACTGCGTGCGGGTGGTTGGTTCACGCACGGGTGTTTTCTTTGAATGGTATTATGTGTTTGAAGAGATTTATTTGTGTACATTCCTGTGAGGCTGCTGTACGAACATACCGTAATCCGTGGACTGGGTCAGATTTGGTGTCCGATGTGATCGCAGGACGTATGCGTGAACAACCACTGACACGACCGATGGATGTGGTGTTCGACATGAAGGATGGTTATGGCCTGGATATTAGTTATTGGGTTGCATAGTTAGGGGTGGAAAAAGCAAGAAACGAAGTATTTGGCAACCACGCTATGTCATTCGACCAACTTAGGTGGTATAGTGATGCTGTTATGAAAAACAACCCACATAACTACATAAATTTGGATTTCGATCAGCAAACTGGGAGGTTTGTGAGGTATTTCATAGCTTTTCGTGCATGCATCAACGGGTTCAATGGTTGTCGTCCACTTCTATTTTTGGATGTTACGCTTTTTAAGAAAAGGTTCAAGGGGACGTTGCTCGCAGCCACCGCCAAGGATGGAAACCAAGGTATGGATGACAATTTGTAATGGTTATTTGTACTATCTCTAGGACTATGTTACACATTTGTCTGTCACCATACCATGTGACTTACAGTTTGCAATTTGTATAATTTTATATTGCATTTATGTAGCAACCACTTGATTGCATAGCATGGTACTGACATGATGTTATGCAGGTTTATTCCTCGTCGCATTTGCTATTGTCGATTATGAAAACTCATCAAATTGGGAATGGTTCTTGCGTCATTTGGCCGAAGTTGTAGACAGAGCTAGGAATTTAACTTTCGTGTCTGATCGTAATTTGGGTTTAATATAATCAATGCCCGTTGTCTTCCCCGTGGCACACCATGCATTTTGTATGCTACATCTTCAGATGAATCTTCATGACCGGATGAAGTATGTTAACGCTGATCAGAAAGTTGGTCTAATGCGGAAGTTACGAGATTGTGCTTATGCACCTACAGTAACGTCATTCAACCAAAAAATTGAAATTTTAAAACCATGCAGCCCAGTAGTGGTTGGTAATTTTTTGCAAGACCTGCATCCCCAACATTGGGCCAATGCGTACTTTAGGAATTTTTTTATCTTCATATTTGTGTCTTCCACTTGTCCGTGTATTACTTATTGAAGGGTGTGTACATCACTAATTGTTTCCCTTTCACAGGGGTCGCCGATTTGATGAGATGTGGTCTAACGCCGCAGAGTCGTTCAACAATTGGATTCGGGAAGCTCGCCAGCTGCCCATTACTCAATTGGTAGATGCAATAAGGGAGAAGATCATGGAAAAAATGTCAAAGCGTAAAGTAAAATCCAACGTCTAGGTTGGTGAACTTTGTCCGAAAATGGAAAAGCATTTGATGTCTGAGTTTAAAGATAGCAGGCACTGGATTGTCAGCCAGTCGGATGACAATATTTTTGAGGTTCGGTCCCACCCATCAGTGTTAGTTGACATTGGCAATCGTTCATGTTCTTGTTTTCAATGGCAACTAAATGGTTTCCCATGTCCCCACGTAGTTGTTGCTTTTCGGAATAGTGGTAAGAATGTGTACGATTACATTGAACCGTTTTATCACGTGGTGAAGTATAGGGCAGCATATGAAGGGTCGATTCACCCAATTCCCACCGTGGCGAAACCCAAGTTCACACCATCAGACTATCTCATTGCACCACCCGTTTACAAATGTCCTCCTAGAAGGCCCAAGCGGAAAAGAATTCCATCAAAGGGCGAGGTTGTTCAACACATTCGGTGTGGTCGCTGTGGCAAAATGGGCCATCATAACAGGAAAACATGCAAGGAAGCGATGTAACAGACTCGTTGTCAACTTTATCTTATATCAGAACGTTGATGAAATATTTGATTCACATTATTACATAATTATGTTAATTCTCCCAGAACTTTACCATATTACTCTACAATAATGGAAGTTTATGAAACATTATATATTTTTTAAATCTACGTTCATCTTGCTGTAACACCAGTGTAGTTTCTTGTTCTAACACGTTACATAACATATCCTTCTGGCCAAAAAAATGTTGTACAGAATGGGTAATTTGGCAACAACATACAATTGAACATCAATGTTGTTTGTAGTTCATGCCGATGTGAGGGGGAGGGTACTACATACCTTTCACCTAACAAAATAAAGAATTGTGTTGAATGATGAAAATTTTCAAAGCCACCTGCAATAAAACCATATTGCAGCTTTACCCACTTTGATGTTAATTGAATGGCTTACGTTGATGATAACGTTTTACGCCAAGACAACCTTCAGAACGTACATGTTGTACACGTCTCACAATTACATCATTTGTGTACGTGCAAAAATACACCCCAAAAGTCGTCATTTCCCTAGCTAAATCTATCATGAAATTATGCACTACCATGATTTGACAACATCCATACAAAACAACATACGTATTAATTGAAAACACACCCACTCCCGACATTATTATCGGCAAATACCATTAAAAATTAGTCTATCATCACATTTATGCGTCCAATGTAACACTCATGTCACTTTGACCCACAAGAACAAACATAACCAACATCCACAACAATATTACCACAACAATCAATAGAAGAGCCAACAAATTGCATGTTCCCAAAATCTCAACGACATTATGTTCCAATCACATCCCTCTAGTACAGCCAACAAAACTATGTACACAAAACATTTGTGCCCGAGCGAATGTGTAAATTATTTAACGTCACGACATTTGTTTATAAATAGCAAGGCATAATATACGTGGCAAAGCAAACAAACAAAATCTAAGTAGCCTGCTCCAAAATAATTGAACCAAAACAAACAAATCTGCCAACGACTTTCATCAAAAATATAATTAACCATCAAAATGTAAAACCAGAATCTATTTGCAATTTCCACTATTTCTGGGATGATAGCGTTGTCAGTTCCATCAACGTATTGTACTGCAAAGTCTTCTGCCTGAGTCGTTTAAGAACATCTTGACCATTGTTGCGCGTAACTCTAGTGGCGTTGTTTCTTCCATCGTGGCGCCAATGTTGCAACCATGCATGTACTGCCTGATGACGTAGCAGACGAAGATTGCACAATCTGATCTGCAAACAGACAACCAACCACATCAACATTCCCGTGATTGTAAGAAGTTAATTTATTTTTTAATTAAAAAAAAATTAATAAATAACCAATCCACTATTACAACTTACGTTTCCGGGCTCTGTTGTGGACAATCAATGACTGAAACAAGGGGTCTGTCAAAGTCTAGCATTCTAACAGTACCGAGTGCCAACCATGGCCAGACAAATTTTGTATAATATTCTTCCACCCACTGTTTCTACGAAATCAAATTTAATATACGTCATTTTTGTGGCATACATATTTACATCAAACTAACTAAACTTCATAATGACTGTTTTCGTGTTAAACATGCATATGGTCCGGCATGTCATTAACTTACGAGGAAAAATTAATACGTATGGTAAAAATTAATTTTACGTTGACAAACTTACCATTTTCAGTAATTCATTGTAATGTTCATCGTGTATTCCTCACCTTGGTTTTGAAGAATTATAATGTTTCCATGACCCGTTCACCGTGTCATGCACCATTACAGTCTAGTGGTTGGCATGATACATTAGGTAATGCGTGTATCTGTGTCCTTTTGCAGCTTTGATTTGCACATTCAAATATTTCCCCCGCGACAGTGCATTTGGATTCCTCATAAAATCCTGTTTTATTTTGCTAGTCGTACAAAAAAATCAGGTATTCTGAAAAAAATAAATGCACTTAACACTTTGGGTGATGTGGGAATGTACACATCTAATTATGCGCGCTTACATTACATACACTTACCGAGCATACACTGCTAAAAACATACGAACTGTCCCCAGCGTCTTGTCTTTTAATACCTTTTTCCTGCAATTCCATCAACATGGCTGCGTACGCGTCAATGACCTACACCAATCAGCAACGATGTTATTTTTGTTACACAAACATCTTATAAAACAAAGTCATGTTTGGACTATGTTTTGAACATAGTTTCCAGTGTGTTAACACTATACTTACGTTCCCTTGAATAGATGATCGTTGCACTAGGTTACGGATATCACCAAACAGAACTTGTATACCGCTCTCACCTCCATCCCATATTACAGCTCTGCAAACAACATCACATCATTACCAAATGTACAAAATTACACACTTTCACACACACAGTTACATAGAAATGCATTCATATTCATATTGGTTACCCATCGCCGTCAAATGTGTACTCTTTTCAGAAGCATAATTTCATCTTGATCGAGCATGTTCCACACAACATGTTTTCTGCTCATTCTAAATCCTTGCCATGTTTTATTTCCAACTTCAACATCATCAACGTCATATATTACTTTAGGACCAACAGTTTCCCTATTACCTATCTTCCATTTCTGTTTGCCACGACCACCTAAATTGGGGTAATCATAGTCACTTAATCGAAATTCACGTCGTGACTTGCTCTTAACTCTCCTCACCAACGATGTCATATCCAGGCTAGGTCTGATGTCTTCCAACCTGTCAGTCCCGTTCATCTAATGCTTTCAATGTTGACAAGGTTGTTCTCTTGTTCACTGACAACAACATTCTCAATGTCACTATCTTTCGATGACATATCACAGTTTCTATTGACAAACTATTCCTCAGCCAATTTACCAACCCAGTCCATTTCTGTAACGTCATCTGTCGTGGCAGGCATGGTATTTGCATTTCTTCCACAACCATTCGCCAAACATTCACTACTACCAGTTTCTGACACATTTTCAGACTTGTTACTTTTGCCCGAATTATTTTCCCATGACGTCTGTTGTTTGTTTTTCTCCTTAAACACTGACTGCGTTACTTCGTGCACTTCACACTCATCCACATGGTCTTCCAAAATTGTTATCCTTGCTTCTAGCTTTTGAACTTGTGTCATCAGCCTTAAAATTTCAACATCTTTCGCAACAATTACATTATCGAAGCCGATGAATAAGTTGGTGGCATGTGCATCTACCAATCTCTCCATCGCCGCAACTTTAACATCTACATCACGCAAACGGGTAGACTTCACACAAACTTCCATCTCCAATTCATTAATTCTCTTCATAGCCTTTCCTAACTGTTCGGTTGCGTCATTGGTGTCTTCACAAACGGAGCCCCCAGGTTGTGTGCTTGCCAGGTCTAGTAGATCAGGGAATAAAACTGGGCACGATCTCCCATCTGCCAATATATTACCATCCTCGTTGCGAGTTTCTTCATTCTTGTTGGTGGACGTCCATTCAACCTCACCACCATTAGGTGAATTTGGCTGCCAACAATCTAAACTCGGTTCAGCAATGTTCACAGCAGCATCAGGAGCATTAGCAGACAACCCATTCCACGTACTCACCGGCTCGACTACCAACACTTTTCCTCCTTCTTCCATACTGCCTTTTGCATCCGCCGATTTCTCAACAAAATACCTTTCGATGACAGTCCCCAAATGTTTATCAGGATTAACCTGGACGGGAAAAAGAAAAATGGTACCATATATTAAGTACAAACCAACCAAACGTATACCATATGCCAACAGTAAGTTGAATGTCATACCTCAAAAGAACCCTCCACCGATAATTCTATGCTTTTCAATTTCCCGATTATTTTTCCAAGGTTCCACCGACAAAACCGTGGTGCAACATTCGGCCTATCTGGCTGTATAATGTCCGTGTGCTCGCAAAGCAGAAACTACAAATTAAAAACAATAGTAAATGGTCAATCACAACGTCAACTACTCCTACAAAATCAAACTCTTAATGTTTTGGAAGCTTAATGGTTTTTCTGGGTTATACATCAAAATCTTACGAGCAACGCTACGACATGCCCGGTGACCCGTTCTGGCCTGTTGTGTGCCTCATTCAACAAAGAAACCAGCGAGTTTCGGATCGTTGCTGTCTAATCATACAACCGTAAAGTCTCCAACTTATCGATAACCCGCACAAACGCCCAACCGATGGACTCACCTATTGTTGCGAAAAATAATTTCGCACATATGTACAGGCACATTAGCTTTGCAACATCTTCTTCGTCTCGCTCCGTCGTCCTACACATTGCCACTACTAGTGCATCTTTGATTACCCTCGATGAAATCCGACTGACGTTACGGCATCTTCTTTGTATAAAATCTGCTGGTCCTTTACCAACATGCGACAAATCTAACTTCTCCCTCCTATATTGCAACCCAAATAATAAATGAATGTCACTATTTCGGATTGGTAGCCCTATTCCCCTGATGTAAAATTTCTCATCAATAGGATTATATGTCTGAATTACACGGCACACCGTCGCATCACATTTCTTATATGCAGCCGGATCCAATTTATGCATTTTGATCGCGTCAATCATGAGCCAAAATGGGGTTTTCTGTAATTGTTTGACATGACGAGCACTGAAATCAAACTCTAACACGGTTTTCATAACACCGGCAATGTTAGACCGGTACATTAGCTTCTTCATGTCGACAAAAGCTCTTCTCACAGGACGCGTACCTGTCCTGCTTGTCTTGAATGTCAATTTTGACTGTTTCCTCGCAACTAATCAGGTTGACGTTTGAACAGAAGATCGTGATTGTGGAGTTCTGTATTCTGCCTTACGTGTCGCATGCTGCTGGCTTCCACTTCCTGCACAACATTAACATTACTAAATTAGCACCATCAAAAAAACGTGACTAACAACAACCATACAACACAACATTCGCATACATTATTTACTAGACCTAAACACATATCACGCTTCAACATCTCCCCACGAATCAAACCCAAAAAAACACAAACTGAAACTGCACTAAAATATAACATTACCCTTAACAATAAAAAATGAATACAATCAACTTGCAAAATTAATTTTCAATTAACTTTGACATAGTAACAATACAAGATTCATTAGTAACTTATTTCGTAACCCAACTGCCTACCAACTCATATTTAACCCCACATTCCCACATCACCACAATCCACATACAGCACTTCGAAACACCCCATTCTATTCTACAACCCAATCTAATTCAAGTAACTTGGAAATTTACAATAACATTGACAAAAGCAGTGGTCCCTCGCCAACATAGTAAACACACAACTGGCTGGGGCCATAATGGGAGTGAAATACTAATACAATGTTTCCCCAACCCAACACACTGGTCCACCGTTGACATTGACACTTCAACATTTTAAAACAAACCAAATTACCAATTTCACCAAACCACTTCCAGTAAATTAACATTTACATGTGAACAACACCACAATGACCATTGACTTATTATCAAGCACCACCGAATCTGTTATCCACAGTTCAATAGTAAACAATCTGTACTTCGACCAATGCAATGTTTGCCCAACCCAATATAATGGTCCACCTACAACATTGCCATTTCAACATCGGCAAAAAAAACCACGAGGATTTTCCAAACACCACTTCGACTAACTTAAGATTGACATATACACAACACCACGTTGCCCACTATTCTGTTATCAAACCCCACCCAATCAAAATCAATTCCCACATTCTCCCACCCTCATCACCAACACACCCAAAAACAGGGCTCCACCACAAACATATAAAAACACACAACAAGGCCATCCCAGTAGACAACTATCAAAGCAATGTTTACCCCGAACAAGTACAATGGTCCACATACAACAACATCAAACAAAACGACAACATGCACACACCATCAGTCCAGAAGTTACATACCTGCCGCCATTTGTTTCCGTGGCGATTACCGGCGCCAACGCTCTATATGTGTCGTATTCTACGCCAAATACTGTTCTTCACGATGTTCAGACCCAACTCTGACAATCCCAACACCGTATTCCCACGATTGAGGTTTTCCACTAACTAGGGTTTTACTCGGCAATCGAACGTTAAATTAGGAAATCACATCAACAACACCAATCTTAAAAAACAGTCTCTCTAATCACGGATTTGGAATCGCTTCAACATCGGAATCACGATCCCAATCCAGAAATTACCTCCCATATTTACTCACACTAACCTCCCATATTCACTCATACTAGATTGACGTTCCATTTCGATGTTGGCCTCTTCCGTAAATTCAACAACAAATAATGCTCGTTATTTACCCCTTACTTCAAGACACGTATTCCACAAAGCATGGGCTTTAACGTCTTTAACATTGGAATGAGATCTATTAGTGTTTCAAAATAAATATAGGACTAAATGGTTTAACGTTTACTAATTTAGGATTTATTAGTGTTTTGCCCTTTTTTTTTAATATATAATTATTTTTGTATGAAATGAGATTTGTGTTTTTTTTAATGTATAATTATTTTGTTATGAGATGAGATTTAGGTAGGGGTACAACTTGGGCGGGTTCAACCCGAGCAACCCGAGCCTAGTCTGAATTTTTTTTAGGACTTTGACAAAATATTTTCAAATTTGGTACGGGTTCAGGTAAAAATTCAGAAGCCCGAATTAAATTTGGGTGGACTTGTGCAAAGACGTCAAACAACTCGAGCAACTTGAAACCCGAATTATACATATATAAATATATAAAAATATTAAATATACATATAAATTATTAGCCATTACATGATATTAAAGTAATTTATATTATTAAATCATATTGAATATATATTATATATACAAATAACATAAAATCTTACTTTTTTTCTTTTTATTTTCACTCATAAATTGTAAGGACTATTATAGTGGCATTTCTCTTATATTATATAAATTATTTATTTTGATGGTATTAATAATTTTCTATAAAAAACAAAAAAAAAAATTGTAAATAGAGTCAAATTTTAATAATTTAATAATGTAGCTGCAAAAAAAAAAAAAAAAAAAAAAACTGAAATTCATTTACAACTCGGGCAATGCGGGTAACTTGGGCAATTCGGGTTTAACTCGGGTTGGGCTTGGGCAGACAACCTCAGATTACAATTCGGGCTTGGGCGGACTTTGGTAGGTCTCAGCAGAACTTTGGCTGGAATTGGACAACCTCCCAACCCGACTGAACCCGCCGGAGTTACACCCCTAGATTTAAGAAAGAGATAAATATTAAAGAAGAGATTTTTGAAACTTGTAATTCAAAATTTTAGGTAGTTTTTTCTTTTATTTCTTTAATCTATAATTACTTTGTTAGCCAATAGAATTATTTTTAAACATTTTTAAAATCACAAAAATTAGCAATTTTGAAAATAAAACTTTAAAACTTTCACAAGCTTTCTCACTAAAAACTCAATTTTTCTTATATAATATATTAGCATATCATCTGTGCTATGCACAGGATAAAATAATATATTATTTATTAAAAATACGATAATTATATTTATTTTTTTATATTTTGTCTCTCGTAAATAAAATTTTATATATAAATTTAAAGGTTTTGTTTCAAATGTCCATTTACTATAATATATAGTATAGATAGAGGCAATTAATAATTTAAATTATGCTTTGTTATTAAAAAAAAAATGACATAGTTCTAATACTTCACTGTTTTAGAATAAAAATATATGAATTTTAAAAAATTATCACATTGGCTTTTGAAAGGGAAATAATTAAAGAAATTTTAAAAACTTAATGAGTAAGAAAGAATCATCATAACATGTAAAATCACTAAAATCAAGGTTAAACCAGCAAATCATTCAAACAAAAAACGGTTTAGCTTAATTAGTTAGGTCAAAAGACCAAACAGTTTACACAAAAACTAATTAATTAAAACTTTAAAATTTTATTTTATTAAAATTTCAACTGTCACTAAATATGGAAAGTAATCTATTAATTTAAGTTTAAAATCGACATAATATAAATTTAAAATTATAATAATCTATCTCATAATTTATAAGTTTTAAATACAAATTTAAAATTATCATAATTATTCCATAATTTTTGTATTAAGGAACAGTAAGAGTGATTATTGAGATTATTGATATATCTATATATTTTATAAAAGAATACTCCATTTTTTCTCCTTATTTTACCGATGTGGGATTATAATCAAATAAAAGTTAGCCAATGGAAATTTTATTAATTGTTCAAAATTAATAAAATCAAGAAAATTAGTATGAGATACTGAAACTTTCACAATGCTTTTCACTAAATGGAATTGGAGTATAAGATTTACTTTATATGAATAAAACAACTCATTTTTTCATTATTTTCTCGATGTGAAATTATCAAATAAAAATTTGTCAATGGAGATTTTCTTAATTGTTTAAAATTAAAAAAATCAAGAAAATCCGTATGAGATATTGAAATCTCAAAAGGCTCCTCACTAAATTTAAAATCGACACAATATAAATTTAAAATTATAATAATCTATCTCATAATTTGTAAGTTTTAAATACAAATTTAAAATTATCATAATTATTTAATAATTTTTGTATTAAGGAGCAGTAAGAGTGACGTTGAGATTATCGATATATCTATATATTTTATAAAAGAATACTTTTAAGGAGAGATATTATTAGAGTTTCAAAATTCCATACAAAATTATTTTTAAAATCAAAACCTCTATGTGAGATTGTAAAATAAAAGTTAAATAGAAGCTAGTCAATGAGAATTTTCTTAATTGTTTAAAATTAAGAAAATCAAAAAAATTAGTATAAGATATTGGTCATAAGGCTTCTGACTAAATATCTCATTTTGCTTAGATAAATGGGAGCATAAGATTCACTTTATATAAGTGAAACAATTCATTTTTTCTTTATTTTCTCGATCTGGGAATATAAAATAAAAATTAAATGGACGTTAGCCAATGGGGATTTTGTTAATTGTTTAAAAGTTAACAATTGGTTCGGCGGAAAGTTTATTTCGAATCAAGCAATCTTAACTATTTAGTCTTTAATTAGGTCAATCTTTAATTTATGTCGAATCAAACGAATTTAACTAATATATTTTAATAAAACCGTTAAAATCGTAATTAAACCAACGAATCAGTCAAGCCGAAAATGGTTCACCCTATCCGCTAGGTCAAAGAACCAATCAATTTATACAAAAATTAATTAATTAAAACTTTTAAATTTTATTTTAATTTTAAAATTTAAATTGTCTTGAACTAAAATATACACAACACTACAATATTAAACAGGAGCACAAGGTTTATATAGTAAAACAACTCATTTTTTTTTCTCATTTTCCTGATGTGGGATTGAAAAATAAAAGTTAACAGTTGTTGGATAAGAAGTTCATTTCTAATTAAGCAATCACAGTCGTTCAATTTTTAATACGGTCAATCTTATTTTATTTCAAATCAAACAGATCTAAGCAATATATTTTGATAAAATAGTTAAAACCGCAGTTAAACCAGTGAGTCAGTCAAATCGAAAACGATTCAGCCTAATCGACTAAGTAAAAAACCCAACCAATTTACAAAAAAATTATTAATTAAAACTTTTTATTTTTATTTTAAAATTTAAACAATTTTGAACTCAAACATGTACAATACTATAATATTAAATGAGATTATAAGATTCACTTCATATAAATAAAACAACTTACGTTTTCTCTTCTTGTTTCTTTTTTTTATGTGAAATTGTAATTATTTTTAAGTTAAATATTATGAAAGTTTTAAAACCTCATACAAAATTATTTTTAAAATCAAAACGTCTACGTGGGATTATAAAATAAAAGTTAAATTAAAACTAGCCAATGGAGATTTTCTTAATTGTTTAAAATTAAAAAAATCAAAAAAATGAGTATGAGATATTGATCGTAGGGATTTTCACTAAAAATCTCACTTTACTTATATAAATTAGTTTCTTTCGAATTTAATCAATATATTTGATAAAATCGCTAAAATCCTGGTTAAACCAACGAATCAATCAAATAAAAAATGATCTAACCTAATCGGCTAGGTCATAATTAATTAATTAAAACTTTTAAAATTTAAAATATATTGAATTGAAACATGCACAACAGTACAATATTAAATGGGATGGGAGTATAAGATTCATTTTATATGAGTAAAACAACTCATTTTTTTTCTTTATTTTCCCGATATGGGATTATTAATTAAAAGCTAACCAAGAAAGATTTTCTTAATTGTTTAAAATTAAGAAAATCAAGAAAATTAGTATGAAGAAACTCTCACAATACTCCTCACTAAATGTGATGAGAGTATAAGATTTACTTTATATAAGTAAAACAAATTTTTTTTTTCTTTTCTCGATTTGAGATTATCAAATAAAAGTTAATCAATATAAATTTTCTTAATTGTTTAAATTAGGAAAATTAAGAAAATTAGTATAAGATATTGAAACTCTCACAAGACTCCTCACTAAATGAGATGTAAGTATAAGATTTACTTTATGTGAATAAAATAACTTTTTGTTCCCCTTCTTTTCCCGATTTAAGATTATCAAATAAAAATTAATCAATAGTAATTTTTTTAATTATTTAAAATTAAATTTTTTTTTAATTATTTAAAATTAAAAAAATTAAAAAAATTAATACGAGATGTTAAAACACCCATAAAATTTTTGACTAAAAATTTTATTTTTCTTATATAATAGATCGATAGATAAGACCGTCTGATCTAATCCTTATGAGAGTGTCCGACTATTTGGATGAGCTCACCATGTTTTGGACTTATCGGCCCACTAGCGATTTGAATGGATTGGAGAGTCCATCCTCCCATTAAGATAATGTTCAACAACTTCATGAGTTCTTTCATTAATTCAGGTAGAGCCCATATTTATGAAACAATAGCTAATTGGTTGTTGGACATTGTAACCGGGGGCAAAATAATAAAATAAATAAAACAATTAGGCTTTGGCATATTTATTTTATCTTTTTTTAAGTTATATTATTTTTTATTTTTTTATATTTTTCATAGAAAATCAAAAATATATTTATTTAAAATTTTAAATCATTCTAAACAATTCCTTAGTGTTTTAAAAATATTTATAAGATCAGTAATGTTATATAAATAAAAAATATATATAATTTTTATACATAATAATATAATTTATTACTGATCTTTTATTTTAAAATAAAATATTATTAAAAAAATTATTATTTGTAAATAATTTTTTTTTATAAAAATATTTGTCTATTCAATAACGAAGAGTTACGTGACAAAATAAATGGGTATAGAGGCCAACAAGGAGGGGGCAATGACCTGGCAAAGCAAGAGTGACGCCAGACTAGCATCCTGGGTACATCATTGGTGGTTCGGTCCCACATTGCCGCACTTTCCTCCACTGTTGAACCACATGCCTCCTCTCTCCCCCTGTTCCCCCGCACACTAGATCTCAATCCCCCCTTCTGTCCCAACACAACACACCTTTCAAAATTTAATAGTTGTTTGCATGGGTTAAAATAATATATGTTATTTTAACTTATTATTTTATTTAGATTATAATTATTTTATTTAAATTATATTAACTCTTTGTTATATTATTTTAAATTTAATTTATATTTTATATTTTTTTAAAAAAATAAAAAAATATACTAATTTAACACTTTTAAATAACTTTTTATTTAGGCCAAGTTTAGAAAGTGAAAAAAAAGCAATGCTTTCGACTCCCAGTGCGACCTCCAGTGATGTGTCAGCTTGTTATTGGCTCAAAAAAAAAAAAAAAAAACAGAGTTTTTCCACCAATCACAGCAGACTCCCAACACCTCACTGGGATCTGAAGCTTTATTTATGAAAAAAAAGTCAAAAAGTCAAAAAGTCAAAAAATCAAAAAATTACTCAAAAAGTTAAAAAGTTATCAGTATTCACCAAAAGTCAAAAATTACGGCTGCACAACTCCCAATCCTAATTTTTCCCTACACACTAATTTGTACAATTTTTTAATACACATTTTTTCATAAAAAATCAAAAAATTAACCCAAACAATCATATTTTCTTCCTCAACTTTTTAGTCTAAAAAGACAAAAAATACACTTATTTAGTACACCCCAAACAACCCTTACTGATTACTTAAAAAAAACAATTTATTTATTTATTTCCGTACTAATTAATAATAAATAAATCGGAATTAAAGATCCTCACTCTAAACTATCTTAAAAAAAAAATAGATTCTCTCTCTAAAAGTCACACAAATCACACACCCCACCCCACCGCCTTGTTGATCCCATCTCTTTCTCATCTCTTATCGGCCGTCTTTGGCCAATTCACAATTCAGTGTCGGCAATCCCAGTTTGGAATAGCGATTTTATTGAGCTGATTTATGGTAATTATGTATGATTTGCTTCATATTTTACATGTATATAGAGCTCTATATATATGTATAGTGTCTTTGTTTCTTTTTGTCTTGGGCTGTCGCTTTCATTCACCATCTGTTCGTATAGTAATTAATTGAGCTAGTACCATTTTTCCCTCTTCTTCTTCTCTGCCTTCAGGTCGAGTCACTGTTGTTACTCACTCTCCTAGTTGCTCGTGGGTGGTCCTGACTCAGACCCAAGAAAAACAACACATTCATCGTGATGATGAAAAGGCTAGTAAGTACGTTTCTTTTTCTGCTTTTAATGTTTTTGCTCTTTCTTTCTCTTCATTTGTAGTTATGGTTTATTGTGATTAATTCTCAAATCAGCATCTGGGTATCTGAAATATATGTTGTCATCTGACTTTTCATTTCTAATTCCATTCAATTCATTTTTTTATTTTATTTTATTTTATTTATTTAATGCTGCCCAATTGTTGACTTTGATGGATTGGCTGATTCTTTGCCGTGAATTTGAGTTTTAGAGTGCGTTGCAATGTTAATTAGAAAATCCCATCTTATGTAGTCATGTTGTATTGTACTAATTTGCTGGGTTTCTGATATATATATATATATATTCTGGGTCAAAATCAACTTGATCTTTACATCTGTTGTAGTGTTTATTCATTTTTCTACTTGGTTCTACTACATTGTTTTTGCCCTTGAAGTTCACTAACCAAAGAATGAGATGCAATGTGTTCTTTCATGGAAATGGATTTAGGTTTTGTTTTGTTTTGTTTTTTCTGAATGTATATGATGGTAAGGAACTATGTTTGAGGTGTTTTTTTTTTTTCTAATTTTCATTTTATTGCTTTGAAATCAATTGGCTGCACAAACTCTCAGATTTACTCTTTATTTCAAGATTTGAACATTTAAAAAAAAAAAAAAAAATTCTGATACTTCGAGTTACAGCTCCCTTGTTCTTCATGTGCAAGCAGGTAAAACTCGTAACAGGACAGAAGAAGGCCTCACTTAAGATGGCTTTTGTTTGGATGGATTTCTTTCTCGGATTCCAGGATGGATTTCCTTCTAAGGATCCAAATTGTACTGAATATCTGTAGATTTTGTTGAACTTATTTTTATAATATAGTATCTATTGGTTTGGTTGTGGCTAGATGATGTACACAGCTCTGAATTACAGACTATGAGAGTTGTATGTTCTTTTATTTTCTGGTTAAAGTTTTCATCATTGTTGGCTCATATTGATTTCTTTTTCCTTTGATGTGAGTGTGAGAATAATATTAGTATAGTATATATTATGTGATTTACTAATATTATTCTCACAGTAAGGTTAATAAATTTTCCTGAAATTGTTGAAAACTTTGCACAGTTTTAGTATGACTATCAGTTTTAGTGATTTTGCTAGTTGAATTGGCCTTCAATATTTTTCCTATTTAATTTAATTTATTTTTTTTTCCAATATGTAATTAGTTAGGATTCTTTTTTAATTGTTAATCTATAAATATTGAAATGGTATAACAGTTTCAGCCAAAAAGAGAGATTTTAGGGACTGCTTGCAACTGCAAGTTGAATTTCTGTTTTACAATGCTCTTTACCTTTATCTTTTGTTCCCTCTTCTTTTCAGGTGGCACTACTTTTGCTTCTGGCATTAAGTGATGCTGTTGGAACCCTTGGGGCTCAAAATGAAGGACAATGTGAATTCAATGGGCCTTTGGAACCCAGACCTCACAGTGTGTCCATCTTGGAATTCGGGGCCGTTGGGGATGGGAAGACGTTGAACACAGTTGCTTTCCAAAATGCTATTTTCTACCTAAAGTCATTTGCTGACAAGGGCGGTGCTCAGCTCTATGTTCCGAAGGGCAGGTGGCTTACTGGAAGCTTCAATCTTACGAGCCACCTTACACTTTTCCTGGCAAGAGAAGCTGTAGTTCTGGGATCGCAGGTTCTTATTTTGGACTTAATTTTATCCATTTCATTAGAAATAAAAGAAAATTGCATTCTTCTTGTGATACAACTAAGAGTCCCTTAGTTATGCTGTGGTAGCCATGGAAACTATTGCGTTAAGTGCTTGGCTTGGAACCATACTTGCTACTTTCTTTCTCAGTATTTGTTTACGGGGGTTATATGCTATGTACAAAAGTGGTAGCAGTGCATGATCATTTTTCTAAAAACCAAAAAACCCTTGACTTTCATTTGGGGTTGCATGTTATCTACCTGTTTATTTTTGCCAAATATGGGGCAAAAACAATCATGTATAATGTTGATCTCACACGTAACCAATCCCTTCGTCAATGTGTATATTTTTATGGGGATGTGGAACAGTTTGGAATTCTATGCATGATTTGTTTTGTTTTACCATCACCTGAATTAGATTCTAACATACTCCTATTTAAACCTATTTAATGGATAGAAAGACGACATGTCAATTTGCTGCACGGAAATGGTACTGTTTGTTTATTTTCTGTTTTTAGTTTGGCGGGGTATCGATAAGAGACAAACTGGGCAATTTTCTTCTGCCGAAATTGGTCTTTTATCTTCCATTCATTTTGCTTGTGGTAAAATCAGAAATTTTTTTCTTTCTTTTAGGCTTTTAGCCCTTGTTGGTTCTTGACCTCCATCTTCAATGCTTTTGCTACAAAATCGTGTCTTTATTCCAATTGCCAAAAATATAGTAGCCCAACTGCTAAATTTTTTTTTTCAGTAACTTGAAGAAAATTTAAGGACTTGTGCTTGACTAAACAAGAAATATGGATATTAAGAGAAAGCCAACAACTAATGGGGCAAGATAAGGATATAATACTCATTCAATAGGTGTGATTTTTCTTGTTACGAGAGAATTAATGTGCAGTGGGAAAGAGGCCAAGATAACAACAGCCTAGAACTTTCCAAAACCAATCTTGTTGTGCTCCATAATTTTCTCATGCTCCTATTTAATAACAATTTGGCCAAGCCAGTGTAAAAAAAGTTGGCAATTCACTGTCATATTTTGCGATTTAGCATGTCTTTTCTAGCTAATGGATTTGTAATCTGAATTAGTTGATCATATCAATACTCGCATCCTTCAAATAAAGGTGAGTTTAGTTTATCCTTTATTTTTTTTCACATTGCAGGATTTATCTCACTGGGAAATCGTTGAACCTTTACCATCTTATGGCCGGGGGATTGAACTGCCAGGTGGAAGATATCGCAGCTTGATTACTGGATATAATTTAACTGATGTGGTGATAACAGGTAAGTGTATCTCCTCATTTCTTCTTTTTCTGCCTACTCTTTCTGTTTTGGTAGTTCGTAATTTTTCTTTTTTACATACGTCCGTTGATTGCACCAGGTGGCAACGGAACTATTGATGGCGAGGGTTCTATGTGGTGGGACCAGTTCAGTTCTCATTCCTTAAACAACAGCCGTCCACCTCTCGTCGAATTTATTAGCTGTAGTGATATTGTTATATCAAATATAACCTTTTTAAATTCACCTGCATGGAACATCCATCCAGTATATTGCAGGTATCTTGGTTAACCACCTCTAACGACTAGTTTGTCTATAATGGATTCTTAACTATAAGCGTTATAAAGTTTAGTTTGATTTATAATAACTAGTGGATATGATGCAGTTACGTGCTAGTTCAAAACATAACCATCCATTCTCCTTCCACTTCTCCTTACACTAGTGGAATAATCCCAGGTTCGTACGAAAATATTTCTTTTTTTATCTTAGTTCTTGGTTGCATCTTTCATAGAGAATTTTTATTTTTTTATTTTTTTTATAGGCTTTCACTGAGGATAGGACTGTTATGTATTAATAATTTTCCTAATTATTGATATTTTGGCTTAAATATAAGATGAATGCAAACATTCAAAAAACCAACCCGCTATAAGCACGCAAAATGTTTCACATGAGAAATTGGTTTCGTTTTCTTGCCTTTCTTTTATAAACCACCCCCAATAATCGTGTCTCATCTACAACAATGCTACTCGTAATATCACTGAACCATTATTTTTGCCTCTTCTATATATTGGTGTAAACTTATGCAGTTTCTTTCTTAATATTGAGTGCAAGATTGTTGAGATCATATAATATAGATTATCTTTTTCTAACAAAAGATGAAATGAAATTTATCAGATTCTTGTGACCATGTGTGCATCGAGAATAGCAACATTAGTATGGGTTACGATGCCATTGTGCTCAAGAGTGGATGGGACGAGTATGGAATTGCCTATGGCAGACCAACCACAGATGTCCACATCAGGGAAGTTCGCCTTCAGTCTTTTTCTGGCTCTGGTCTGGCTTTTGGCAGTGAGATGTCCGGTGGCATCTCTAACATACTTATCGAGCATCTTCACATATCCAATTCATTCATTGGCATAGAAGTGAAGACATCAACAGGTCGGGGTGGTTACATAAAAGATATTCTCATGTCAGATGTGGAAATGGTAAATGTTGATATCGCTATTGAGGCTACAGGTCAATGTGAATCGCACCCGGATGACAAATTTGATCCTTATGCACTTCCTGTTGTCAAGGGCATCACTTTTAAGGACATAGTTGGCACGAACATCACTACCGCGGGGAAGTTTTCAGGAATTGATGAATCTCCTTTCACTTCAATTTGCCTGTCAAATATTTCCTTTTCCATTGCTTTTGATCCTTCTCCTTCATGGGTATGTTCCAACGTGTCAGGTTTTTCTGAGGCAGTGTCTCCTGAACCATGTCCTAATCTTCAGACCCCACTTTCGAATTCTTCTTCAGCTTGCTTCATTTTCTTGTATCCAAGTAGTCGCATAGCGATTTTATGATACCAACACCTTAAATTACATTTATCAGTTTCATCCAATCCATACAATGAGGTTCTAAATGCGTCTTTGGGTTTCTGCTTTGAATTCAAGTGGATAATCGTCGAAAAAGTTGCAGATTCAGCATCTTCCATCAATTTAATTGAACATTGTCAAGTCCTGCAATGGAACCCTTCCAAACTGGTATCTCATCCAGGTCGGTTGCTCATGTACAGCCTCATTTTCTTCATTCACGTTTGAGGAAATTTTTGGCAGTGCACTAAGCACATACTTCTTTTAATTTTTTTTTTTATAAAATTATTTTATGATGTTTACTCTTTAAATTTTGTTTTGTTAATTTATGTTACACTGTGAATTTGTGTATTGGTGATAACCAATAGGATTGTGTAGTAGTGGATGGGCAAAGGGTGTTCAAGGAGTGATGTTGTTCTGTCAATAAAAAAACAAAAAGAAAAGAGAAGGGAGTGATATTGATATTGTTGGAATAAAATTGTCTTTTATTGTGAAATTACCGACACACACATTTCTGCTCCTAGCTTGTCAATAATTATGATTACCGGCTGGATCTCAAACAGTTTATTGATTATTTATTATTATTTTTTGGCTGCATTAAGGTATGTTAATAATTGTTGCAATTTCTTCGTCAAAGAACAATACTAAATAATTCTCTATTTGAATTTGAATGGAGCTACCAGACTTGGATTGTTTAGGCTGGATCTGCCCGATTTGCAGATCAGGTGTCCGATTCAAAATATCCAACCCGATCCAATTATCCAATCCCAATTGGATACGCATATATTTGATCGACTATATATATGATCTAATTATAATATTCAAGATTTAAGTATCTTCAAAGCTTTGCTGCAATTTGGAACTTTACAAAACAAATTGAGAAACTTGATGGATAAACTTCTCATATATAAAAGGGTAAATTATACTAACAGCTCTTATAATTTTAAGCTTTTTATAGTTTGAAATTTGTGTCACTTTAGTCTTTGACTTTTCAATTGTGATATATTTGATTTTAAATTTTGAATCTTGTTTCAAATAAAGACAATTAAATATATTACTCCATTTTGAGAGAAAAGTCATCAATTTAATAAAATATAACTAATTTGGCAAAAATAAATGTCAATAAAATATTTTTAAAATTTTAAAAATTATTTATACCCACCAAAGATAAAAAGGTAAATTACAAATACATTTCCTGAGATTTGCTTAAAATATATATTGCCCCCTGTAGTTTGAAAAATTACAAATACCCCCTTATTAGAATTTTTTATTTAACATAATTAACTAAAAAAATGAAATTCATAATTACTCTTCTATACAACAATAAAATTACATAAATTATTAATTGAAACATATTTTTTAACATCATTAAAAATTATTAATTGACTTGATGATTCATTAATAAAAGAGGCATTTTGTTATGAAATTAGAAACCTCAGAGAGTAGAATGTAATTTTTAAAATCACAGGGGGCGATTTATATTTTAATCAAATCTAAGGGGTGTCTTTGTAATTTACCCAAGATAAAATTATGTAAAATTGATAAATCTTTTACAAATTTATTTACCAATTAATTTTGGGGCATTTACATACAAGTCACATTTTGTGAACTTATACTCCATTAAGTCCTAATAAAATTATTTACTCCTTCAAGTCCCATTAATTTTTAATAGCCTAATTTATTCTTCCAAGACCTCCTCATAGCTGCCAAACATCATTGTTGTCTTCATTCTCTCTCTCTGTCACGACCCCAACCCGCCCCTAGTAGGATGGTGCCGTGATGGCCAGTAATCCGAGATTACCAAATGCCAACTTACAAAGATCACACACAATCAAAGTATAATCTATGGGGCTAACAAGAGCGGAAGCAATAACAAAATACAAGTGGTCCACAAGAGCTGTGCATAAGTCAAATGGAATGGCATGCATCCTTACATAACTTTACAACTTGAATACAACGTAAGCAAAATACATAGTACATCTTTACAAAAGAGCTACACAAGCGGACATACACAAATATAACGAATACAAGTCAAGAGATCATCGTCTGTAGAACTGCCGATGTAAACATAAGGTTGCCGACCTAAAAATACAAAATGCCGACATAAGCATTGCCGACGTAAACATGCATACAAAACATCGGGCACAAACACACATCTCGGCGAAGCCGACTTCTTGCTTGGAACCTACATATATATAGAGGGGGTGAGTATTGAAACTCAGTGAATGGTACAAATAATAAAGGGTTTAATGAATGATTCCCGAGGTTCTTGTCAAAACAATACATATATCATAGCTTGTTCAAAACTTGTAATTATAGCGTAGCTTATTCAAAACATACGTATAACATGGCTTGCATCAAAACACATACTTGGCATAACTTGTATCAAAACATGTACTTGAGCTTTCAAAGCTTGCTTACTTATCAAAACATAGGATGAACCGTATTCATCAATCAAACCTTACAAAACATGTGCTTAGCATAACTTGAACCGAAACGTATTCTTAGCATAACCCGTATCAAAACGTGTGCTTGGCTTAACTTATAACAAAACATACCCACCCGTTCATAGACCGTCGGTGGCAAAACAAAGGTGCTACTTAGGCTTAAAGTCCCCTAGCACATACGGACTTGTGCCACCTATGCTTAAAGTCCCCTGGCACGTACGGACTGGTGCTACTTATGCTTAAAGTCCCCTGGCACGTACGGACTGGTGCCACTTATGCTTAAAGTCCCCTGGCACGTACGGACTGGTGCCACTTATGCTTAAAGTCCCCTGGCACGTACGGACTTCCAAATTTGTGCTGCATAAGCTTAGAGTCCTCCAGCACGTAAGGACTTCCCAAGGATGATAACCGAAACTGAACTTATACTTAGCAATCAAAACTTATTCTTGATACATATAAAAATATGAGTAATCATTCATGCTTAACAAATACTTTTCAAAACAAGGCAAAACAAAGCTTATCAAAACCTTATAACATAACTTTATTAGAAATACCACTCACTTAGTTTTTGGGACGTCGGGCTCAAGGCAAGGTCCAAGTCCTACAAACACATGGCAAAGTCTACTGAACATACTTCTTAAAACAAGTCTTACATGCATGCAAATGATCTCGGGAAAACATGCTGGAAATCAAAACACTGTTTTACATGTCAGGAAGACATGCTGGGTACCAACCAGATCTTTGCCGAGGTCCCACACCTCCTGGCCGAGGTGTGGTTACCAAGGCTTCGGCGTGCGTCTGCATGCCGAGGTTCATACAAGGCAAACCAAAGGTGCAAGTGATCATGCAAGGTAGGCCAAGGTGAGATGCGATGCTTGGCCTAAGTGTAAGGTCTAGGTGAGAATGATCTCGGCGACTACACTTCGGGAAGTGAAGTCTGGAAATCTGGGTTTCCACCCGTGAAGAACATGAAGAGCATGAACATGATGAATGCCAAAATCATAACTTGCTTATACAAAATCTGGGTTTTCATGCTATGAGTTCGAAAACATGGACCTGGGTACCCATACTTGAAGATCATATGAAAACAAACACGAAAACACGAATCTTGGCATGAGCTTTCGGATCAAAACATGACTTTTTTTGAAGAACACTTGAATATCGTCTTCTCTTTCTAAAACCGAACTTCAAAGCAATGCATGGCTTACAAATCATATTCAATCATGCAATGCAATAACATAAACATCAAGAACATCATACATTGATCAAGAATCTAACCTTAGAACACGAATCTAACGGTTTGATCTCTCGGAATCAAGCTTGGAAGATCTACTCTCCCTCAAGAACTCCTCTCCCTCTTCCTTAGAGCTTCTCTCTCTTCTTAGAATAAAATATAACAAATGATAGGTTTCTCTCTCTCTAACGGCTGACTTAACACTCAGCTCGGCCACGTGGCGCTACCGGGTTGGTCCTCCTCAAAAAGGTGACTGATTGACAAGACAAGGCTCTGACAAAGCGTATCGAACAAGCTTCACAGCAAATACCCCGGCAAGTGATGACATCGGCAAAAGACAAGACATCGGCAAAACAAAGGACAATGACCTCAGCTAAGAACAACACTTCGGCAGTAAGGTAACAATGACATCGGCTTGGAAGGACAAAGCCTCGGCAACTAAGATGACAATGATCCCGGCTAGGAAGGACAACACTTGACTGAACTGTGCCACACCTCGGCCTAGATGTGCCACACCTCGGTCTAGGTCATACCACTTCCAGGACAAGATCACTTGGGTTCAAGATAACACCTCGGCCCAGATGATAATCATCTCGGCCAGTATGCCAGAACAAGGGTAGAGATCAAACAAAGGGATTCCAAAACAGTTAAAGGCTTAAGATGACCTCGGCTTGGATCAACCTAGGCTTCACATAACTTAGGCTTGGCATGACTTAGTCTTAACATAACTTAGGCTTGTCATAACAAGGGAGGAACAAAGCATACATATACACTTAGGCAAATCAAATACATGCAAAACAAGGCACAATTCATGATAGCAAATCTTAACATGGCAAATCACATACTGCATGCAAGCATGACTAAGGCATGACATGTGGGTTGTTACACTCTCTCTTCACAATTGCAATTTGAAGTTCTATGCAATTACAACGAGTGAATCGTGTTCGGTGAGATCGCCTGAGAGATCATCAGATCTGACTTCTCCACCACCTTCTCCTCATCATCTTCGTCGTGCTCGGCTTCAATAGCCGCTTGTGGCGGCGGCGGCGACGAAGGTGAAGAGACGGGAGGTGAACCGGTGCCCCGGTTGTAAGAGAAAGGTCGGGCTGATCGATTTCCAATTTTGATGGAGAGATCTGTTCTGTTCAGAGAATCGGTACTCGGATCACCATGATTGTAGCTTCGATTACAAGGCTGCTGAAGAGAAGCGATTGCGCGAGAAAATCTGGTGGTTAGGGTAGCGAAAATTCTCAAGGTTTGAAGAAATGAAAGATTGAGAGAGGAAGAGATCAAAGATCGAATTCTCAATCCCAACCTAGAGAGAGAGAGAGAGAGAGATGCGTCTGGTTTTGGTTGAAATTGAGAACATTCTCAGTTTATAATATTTTCAATTTTAATCATGAAAAAAATTGAGAAATTTCTCAAAATTGATAATTATAAATTTCTTAGTTTTGATAATATTATTAGTTCATACTAGAAAAAATTGAGAAATTTCTTAGTTTTGATAATTATAAATTGAGAACATTCTTAGTTTTAAAATTTGGGAACATTATCAATTTTGGGATTAAAGGGCAAAATGTCTTTTTACCTATAAATGGGACTTAATGATTCAAAAACTTTTTGACAGGACCTAAGCTACCACCAAATATGTAGATAGGACTTTTTGGTAATTAATCCATTAATTTTTATTATGTGTTTGGATAATGATCATGTAATGGATGTTTGTTTTTATTTTCATTAAATTGCTTTCTATTTTTTCAAAAGTCAAATATGACGACAATTTTGATATCATTATTAAATCAATCCATTAAATCAAAAAATCTAAAACTAAAAACACTTCATATATTAAATTAGGAATGTAAGAAAAACCGACCACACCGATTGAACCGGACTAAATTAGCTATATTTGGTCTTTTTTTTAATAAGAATCGGTCTGTATGGTTTTTAAATTTGAATTTTTGCGATTTTCGGTTTGGTATCAGTTTAAGTACCTTGTGCACCAATCTAAATCGAAACTGACCACTTCAAGATATATTGCATTTATAATATATATAATCTAACAATATAATGATATTAATAAATATAATAAATTATTAACCTTAATTAATTAGCCTTATCATCTTTATAACCTAAAATTTGTAAACTCTTATTATATATAATCTTAACTCTAACTCATTATTCTTGAAACCTTAGTATTTTTAAACTTTTTTTTTTGTTTTTATTTTTGTTAATTTAGGAATTGAAAAGTATGTATTAAATTGGATATGTTTGGAATGGTAGACAAATAATTAATTTAATATTTTTTATATAGATTAATGATTATATTTAAAAGTGGCTTAAGTTTGAAAAATCTTAAACCGATTAAACCGCACCAAACCGAACCGTTTCAATCGGTTTGGTTCGATGCGGTTTGATTGGAAAAGCGATCTGTATCAGTGTTCAAAATAATAAAACCCACATTATTGGTTCGGTGTAATTTTTTTTTATCTAAATACCGACCATACCGAACCGATTACATCCCTATATTAAATATATTGATTACACATTAAAAGCCGATCATCTTCTAAACACATAATAAAAATTAATTTGGTAAAATAAATAAATAAATAAATGCGTAAAAGATTTATTAATTTTACATAATTTTATCTTTGGTGGGTAAAAATAATTTTAAAAATTCAAAAATATTTTTTTGACATTTATTTTTGTCAAATTAGTTTATATTTTATTAAATTGACTACTTTACCCTTAAAATTGAGCAATGGTATCTTCAATTATCCTTATTTGGAACAGGATTCAAAATTTAAAGTCAAATGTGTCACAATTGAAAAGTCAAGAACTAAAGTGATACGAGTTCCAAACTATAGGGACTTGTTAGTATAATTCGTTCTATACAAATATAGATTACATAAGCAAATAATGCAAAACAATTGCTACATTTGTGGCAACTCATCATGTGTCACAGAAAATCAAAATAAATGACAAAAAAGAAAGAAAAGAATAGATAAAAAACTCCCCAAGCCCCAATTGGAAAAACAAGTTGGAAAAACAAAAAGCATCCTTGTCAAAATTTCATATGTATATTGTACGAGCAAGAAATATTCTTCTTGTATAATCTTGTTGATCAAGTCTGCGCTCCTCCGTACGTCGTCGCTTTACTCCCTGAAAACACAAACGTAAACTAGCCGGCGGGTGTGTACCGGATACTTTTCCGATGCCTAAGTCAGCAAAATAGACAAATAGACAAAAGTTCTGTGTATTCGGGAATCAACGTTGTGTTACCTCTTCCATAGGTTATGTTGTGAGCTTTTATAGGTTCCGCGTGGCACAATCCTAGTAGGACTCTTACCCATCTATGTAGAGTCCTCCTAGGAATCACATTTTTGAAAGATAATACCTATCCTTCAACACTCCCCTCACTACTTAAACCAAGTGAGATGGTTTTACATCGGTAGCACGGCAAAACGATTGAGATAACATGGCCATGCTAAACTGGCAGAATTAACCGAGCTACAAATAGCTCGGCTCTTCCTTTACTGCTTTTACCTCGGTTTCTTTCGTAGAGACCGTGCTATTCCATGGCAAGCTTGGACCAAGCTAATCAATGAGCAAGGTCCTCAGGAAAGCCAAAAATACCTCAGCTCAGCATGGTATGACCGAGCTAACTGTTGCCACTCTGTCCGTGGTGACCGAGCTAACTGCAAAGCTCCTTTGGACAGGACTGATATACAAGGCTTTTCCTATTGTGGCCCACAGAACGGCCCATTACCCAGCTCGGCCCAATTTACATATAAATTATCCTCTCAATTGCTCCTTAATTCCATCTGCACAGCATGATAGGGATTACCTGTTACAAGCCGAGCTAAAAAACTTTAACCTTCCAACCGAGCTAGATTCACACCGTGCTATCAATCTGTCTGGTCAAAATGTCTCTTCAGTCTCTGTAACTGAATCGATTTCCATTCCTTGCACACGTGGCAGACTCTTATTGGTCCAATGCAGTTGTCACGCCGCCCTTGTACCTCACGACTTTTGAACAGTCCCGCCAAAAACCAAGGTTTATACAAAAAACCCCATTTCTTCAGATCACAATATCCCTGTTCATCTTCTCTTTCTCTCTCTACCCTCTGAGTTTTTATTTTGCTTCAATATTGCTTGTGCAAAAGCTCTTATTCTTTGCTAAGATTGCTTCCATCTTCAGTCCCTCCATCTTGAACTGGTAAGTAACTCAAATCTGTTTCCTTTTTGCTGATATCGTCTATGTTTTGTAATACATAGCATGCTTAGTTGTATGTTTTTCAAAACATATGTTCTATTTTTGCTTAGCCTTGTGTTTTCTAAAAAAAAAACCTTGTAATGTGACCACTGTATATATGAACAATCTGAACTATTTTCCCTTTGATCCAAAATATCACTTCAACCGAACTAGGATACTGTTTGTGTTAGGTGTAAGCTTAGCGAAACTAAACAACCGAACTAGAACTCAAAGTAACAATAATCCTGAGTACCTTTTGCTATACTTTAGCCGGGCTAACGAATTGTCTCAGGTTCGCGCAATACCACTCTAGAAAGCCTCACCCACTGACCGAGCTACGACTTGGGGCTAAACCAACTTTCTTAGTCCAAACTGAACTAAGAATGCTGCCCCAAAGGCTCAATCGGGCTAAAGCCCTTTGCTCAAACCGAGCTAAGACTGGATAGCATCCCGCGTAGCCGAGCTAGGACTCCATTTATCTTGCCTTTGTGCTTTTAGCACGGTCCAATGATTAGTGCTTAACACCTTTCTCTTTTACTTTGTAGACTTAGGTTGGCCAGACACTCCTTTGAGCGCTCAACCGAGCTACTCAGCGTCATTTCTCGACCGAGCTAATACTTAAGCTAATTTATTCATAATTTAATAGCAAATGGGTAAATATAGGTTTTTAGTAAACTCACCAGGGCCATGGCCGAGTTCCGAAGGGACTACCATATCCCTGATGACGTCCATCTTACCTTAGCCGACCTAGATATCACACCTTGGGGAAACCAAGGCTTCATTCCCTTCACCATTTTTTCCATCGTAGAAACCGAACTGCGATTCCCTGTACAGCCCCTTCTCTGTGAATTCCTCAGACAAACAAACCTTTGCCCTACTCAGCTTTCCACCAATTCTTACCGCATAATAAATGGTATCGCCGAGCTAAACCGCCGAGCTGGCCTTAATTTCGGTTTAGCCGAGCTCTTCCACCAATATTCCATAGGATCAAATGAAGATGGCTGGGTTTACTATCTAAGAATAAGGCGTCGGCGTGAAAAGATAATAAAGAATACCCCGGACAAGGATGTGAACGATGATGATTTCTTCTGGGTTTCTGGGAACTTTGAAGACCACGAAGCCCAGATCCCTGGCGACCGAATTAATTGGAATAAAGGAGTCGCCGGTATAACTACCTCGGCCCAATTTCATGTTCTTTCTCTTACTTCGGTACTTACTTTTAACCGTACTAACTGTTGTCTCCTTCCTTCATACAGATTTGAACTTTCTCAAGTCCCAGTACAGCTACCCCAACTTAAACACACTTCGCGCCGCACTCTGTTATCCAAACAGGAGCTGGGCCAAGCTACTGAATTTTGAACCGACCTACCGATATAGTAGCTGTAGGAAGACCAGGGTGACCGATTTCCTCTTAGAGCCATCCCTAGAACCTGATCCTTCCCTTCCACAAGTCAACTTGATCCCATTGACTGTGGAGCAAGAGATGGCCAAGAAAAGAGCAGTAAGGGTCCTTCTAACCGAAACAAACCAGGTTGAGGTACCACCAGCCAGCCAAACTCAAGAGACTGTGGTACCCCTGCCAACCCATTAGCCTTCAACATCTCGGGCAAGCAAGCGTGCTCGGATTTCCACAATCGAGCCACGCCTTGTTGATGAAGAAGACACCATTCTCCCACAATCCACTCCACCAAGCCCACAACCGGAGCGCTCAGACCGAGCTAGCTCCTCCAAGTGGGTACCAAAGGTCACCTTCAAGAACTACGCTATCACTAACTCCGATTCAGTGGTCGCGGAAAAAGATCATTTGCTGGCCTTTAATCTGGCCAAGAGCGTCTGCCTTTCAGCCGACATGAATCATCATGATCACCTTACCGAGTTGAAGGCCATTCGCTCGGCTTCAAAGTCAATGGTGTTGGTAAGTTCTCTTTTTCATTCTCCAAATTTCAACATCTTTTAGCTCGGTTCCTACTCAATACTGCCTCCCTCCCCTCGCAGGCCTTACAGAAGAACCACATTGCTCACAAACGCGTGCTGGAACTTCGAAAAACTACAAGGCAGACCATGGCGGAGGCCAATGAAAAAACGGCCGAACTAAAAGAATCTTAGCAAAAGATGGCCAAGCAACAAGCTGAAGTAGCCCGGCTCATTGGCCTAGTCAATTCATCCGAAGTCGATAAGAAGCAGGCTGCGACCGTGGGGAAAGATAAATACTTGTGCGAGCTGGCCAAGCTCGAGGGAAAAAGAGCGCCGAGATAACTGAACTAGAGAAGAAGGTTGAGGACGCGGAAGACCGCGGTTACAAGGAGGGGGAGGCCACTTACATCAAGCAATGTGAAGCTGCAAAAGATTTTTTCTTCAAGTGTGGGTGGACGGCGGCTGTGGCGCAGCTTGGTCATAGCCCAGAGACTGAGGTCTTCCTCAACCCTCCTCCGTATTTCATACCGAGCTCTATGGCGGAGTACGCTGCCGTCATTCAGCAAAAATTTCTGCAAGAGGAGGACGAAGATGCTGCTCCAGAAGACAACACCCAGCCCGGTCGCCAGTCTATCTCCCCAACTTCAGTGGTCTCCATCCCACCTTTGCCTGCTGTGTCTGATGCGGTGCCTCCAACCGAGCTGAACCAAGAGGTGCTTGCAACAACCGAGCTACCTCTGGGTGAAGACCGGGTTGTTTTGGATGCCGACCTAGACGACCTTTTCTCCTGATTTTTCTTTTTTGTCTAGCAAAAGAATTTGTAACCGGGCTAAGGCCTTACCTTCTGTACTTCTGATTTGCGCTTATCAATGAAATCTTCTTTTGTTCCAACTGTTTGTTCGGTTTCTTTCCATTCTTGTATTTACCTTCCAAATGTAATCTGAATGTAGTGTAACATTCTCTGGCCGAGATACTTTATCCCGATCTTAACTTTGCAATCTAACTGGCCATACCTGCCAACCTTTTCAGCCTAGATTCTTATCTTGGCTGAAGAACAATAAGTGTAATCTCAAACTATTTTATTTTTAGCTTTTCTTTAAAGTACTAGTACTAGTACTTTTTCTTTTTCTCAATAAAATAAGTAGTTTTCTTTTTAGTATAATTGTTTTATTCTGTAAAAGTTGTTTTAGTGAGCTAGGGGCAACAAGAGCAGAGTTGGCCAGAATAACCAACTTTGAGTTCTCTTCAGCTAAGATAAGAATCTGAGCTGAAGAGGTTGGCTGGAAAAACCAACACTACTCCTAAGCCCAGGATAAGGATCCAGGCTGCAGAACGTTTGGCAGGAAAAACCAAACACTTCGCTCTAAGTTGGCAGGAATAACCAACTTTGAGTTCTCTTCAGCCAAGATAAGGATCTGAGCTGAAGAGGTTGGCTGGAAAAATCAACATTACTCTTAAGCCCAGGATAAGGATTCAGGCTGCAGGACGTTTGTCAGGAAAAACCAAACACTTCGCTCTAAGTTGGCAGGAATAACCAACTTTGAGTTCTCTTCAGCCAAGATAAGGATCTGAGTTGAAGAGGTTGGCTAGAAAAACCAACACTTTTTGCTCTTCAGCCGAGATAAGGATCCAGGCTGAAGAGTGGTTGGCTGGAATAACCAAACACTTTACTCTAGATTGGCAGGAATAACCAACTTAGAAGTTAGCTGGAAAAACCAACACTTCTCCTAAGCCCAGGATAAGGATCCAGGCTGCAGGACGTTTGGTCAGAATAACCAAACACTTTACTCTAAGTTGGCAGGAATAACCAACCTCGAGCTCTCTTCAGCTAGGATTAGGATCTAGGCTGAAGTGTTCCATGGCCTGGGAATGGCTTTACTGTCCTCGTCTTCCAAGTGGTATGCCCCTTTTCCTGCTAATCCAACCACTTTGTAAGGTCCTTCCCAATTGGGCCCTAACTTGCCGTCTTTAGGTACCAGGGTGTTTCCCATTACTTTGCGCAGTATCCAATCTCCAACCTTGAATTGCCTTGGATGTACTGTCTTGTTGTATTTTCTGGATAACTCCTGTTGGTATGAGGCGATGTGAACCAGTGCTCTTTCTCTTCTTTCTTCTACAAGGTCGAGCTCCAATGCGATGGCTTCTCCATTTAAGTCTGGATTAAAATTTTCGCTTCTAATGGTAGAGAGGCCAACTTCCAGTGGGATTACTGCTTCCATGCCATAGGCCAAGGAAAAAGGTGTTTCTCCAGTTGATCGCTGAGGTATGGTACGGTAAGCCCATAAAACATGAGGAAGCTCATCCGCTCATTTTCCTTTTGCTTTCTCTAGCCTTTTCTTCAATCTATCCAAGACGACTTTGTTGGATGCTTCTGCCTGGCCATTTGCTTGGGGTATGCCGGTGTAGAATTGTAGAATTCTATCTTGTACTCCTCACAAAAGCCTCTAAAAATTTTACCATCAAACTGAGTGCCGTTGTCTGATATTAGCGCCTTGGGTATGCCGAACCGAGTGATGATATTCTGCCAGACGAACTTCTTCACATCTTTCTCCTTTATTGATGCTAGTGCTTCTGCTTCCACCCACTTTGTGAAGTAGTCTGTTGCTGCAAGGAAGAACTTTCTGTTGCCGGGTGCTGTTGGAAGTGGTCCTATTATGTCTAAGCCCCACATTGCGAAGGGCCATGGGCTAGTTAATGGTAGAAGCTTTCTGGCTGGTTGATGTATTTGGTGTGCGAATTTCTGACATTTCTCGCACTTCTTGACATACTTCTCTGAATCTGCTTGCATGTAAGGCCACCAATATCCTTGTGAGATTGCCCTGTAAGCCAATGATCTTCCCCCTTGGTGGCTTCCGCATACGCCTTCGTGAATCTCGAATAAGAATGCTTTAACTTTGCTGGGATGAACACACTTTAGGTAAGGTCCTGTGAAGGATTTCTTGTATAAGGCCATTGATGGGAAGAGCCAAAATCGTTGCGACTTTGCTCTAATCTTATTGGCTTCTTTCTTTTTTTCAGGTAAGATGCCGTCTTTTAAAAATATGATGATGGGATCCATCCATGAAGGGCCTAGTTCGGCGCAACATACTTCAGCTACTTCGGGCTCTTCGATGCTTGGTCTTGGCAAGAAGTCAATCAATAATGGATGTGGAATGGATGTATCTGCCATCGAAGCAAGGCCAGCCAGTTCGTCTGCTCTGCTGTTTTCTTCCCGGCCAATCTGCTCTATCCACACTACTTCGAACTTCATGATCTCTTTTCTGACTAACACTTAGTACTTAGCCATCTTTTCAACCTTTGCCTCGTAGTCACCTGAAATTTGGTTTACCACCAGTTGTGAGTCACTGTAGACCATTAGCTCGGTGGCCTTTATGTAGTGTGCTGATTTTAATCCTGTCAGAAGCACTTCATACTCCGTTTCGTTGTTTGATGCTGGGAAGTCAAGGTTGACTGCTTGTTCCACTATTAGGCCGTCTGGTGAGATGAGAACTATACCAAGTCCTGCACCGTGCTTGTTGGACGCTCTATCTACGAAGAGCTTCCACATCTCTCCAACGAACAACTTCCAGCAAGTGGAGGGATCGGATGATGCCTTGGGGTCCTGAGTGTTACTGGTGTTTTCTCTAAAGTCCACCTTTACTGTTTGCCCCTCATTATCTGATTGTACCAAGTCTTTATTTGTTGATGAGTCTTTGCTTGGTGCAGCATGGTTTGCTTCTTCCTCCCTTTGTTTACTCTGGTTTGTCCTGGGATGTGGCGGGGTATCTTGTATCAGGGGTTGCGCTATTCCGACGACACTTTCCATCCCCATTTCGGTTGTACCAGTTAAGTCAACTGGGCAGATGTGATGACTTCCTAGTGTGAATTCTACGACAAAGTCTGCCAAAGCTTGGGCTTTTATCGCGGTTCTGGGTTGAAACTTGATGTCAAACTGTCCCAACTTTACTGCCCACTTCAAGATTCGCCTAGAAAAGTTCGCCCTCTCAAATAAAGCTTTTAATGGAAAAGCTGTGAGGACGATTATGGTGTGGGTGTGAAAATAATGCGGCAACTTCCTTGAGGCCATCATCAAGGCTAAGGCCAGTTTTTCCAATGGTAAGTACCTGGTTTCTGAGCCCAGCAATGTCTTGCTGATATAAAAGATGGGCAGATGTTGGATTCCTTCCGCTCGGACCAACACTACGCTAATTGCGTGCTGTGAGACTGCCAGGTACAAAAATAGTTTTTCTCCAGGTATTGGTGTCACTAGCAATGGTGGAGAAGACATGTATTTTTTCAAACTTTCTAGGGCACGGTCGCATTCTTCATCCCACTCAAACTTGGCCTTTAATGCTTGAAAGAATGGTCGACATCTGTCTGACGACCGACTTATGAACCGGTTTAGCGAGGCTGCCATACCAGTGAGATGCTGTACTTCTTTTACTGAGTTGGGCCTCTCTAGATCCTGAATTGCTTTGATCTGAGAAGGGTCTGCCTCTATACCTTGGTTGGTCACCAGGAAGCCCAGGAATTTGCCTGATCCTACGCCGAACACACACTTAGATGCATTAAGGCGCAACTTGTGCTTCTTTAGGATCTAAAACATCTCACCTAGGTCTTTGAGATGGTCATTCTCATCCTTGCTTTTGACTACTATATCATCGATGTAAGTCTCCATTGTTTTGCCTAACAATGGTTCGAACATCTTGGTGACCATCTGCTGGAATGTTGCCCCTGCATTTTTTAGGCCAAAGGGCATGACCTTGTAGCAATATAGTTTCTTGGCGTCGTAAAGGATGTGACCTTCTGGTCTGGTTCATACATAGTGATTTGATGGTATCCTCTGTACGCATCAAGAAAGCTAAGTCGATTGTGTCCTGCCGTTAGGTCTACCAGTTGGTCTATCCGTGGTAAGGGAAAGCTGTCTTTTGGGCACGCCTTGTTGACTGTTTTGTAGTCCACGCAGACACGCCATTTTCCATTCTTCTTTGGCACCACTACTGTATTGGATATCCACTTGGGATAGTGCACTTCTCTGATAGCTCCTGCCTCTAGAAGATTCCTCACTTCTTCCACCACTATCTCGGCGTGGTGGAGTGCTGATCTGCGAGTGCGCTGTATAATTGGTCTGGCAGTTGGGTGGACGTTCAATTGGTGACAGATGAAGTTTGGGTCAATGCCAGGCATGTCATACGTCGTCCAAGCAAACACTTCGATGTTAGAGGTCAAGAATTCCATGACCCTATCCTCTCAGTGCTGGACATAGAGCCAAGCAAAAAGAACTTTTCCGGATTCTTTTCATCTATTCTTACCTGTACCAAGTTTTCCACTACCTTCTGTTCAGCGGCTTTGCCAACATCCGCAAACAATTCATTGTTCTCAGGTTCTTCCATTATCTGAACATACCCTTTGGCAGCTCGGCTACCATTTACTGTGACGAAGCATTGTTTGGACATGATCTGGTCTCCAAAGACCTCTTCAAATACTCCGGCTCCGTTGGTGAACCGCATTACTTGATGGTAGGTTGACGCTACCGATCGCATGTGTCACGACCCAAACCCGGCCCTATGGGTTTAGCACCGTAACCGGCCAGTAATCCGAGATTACCGAAGGCCTGCTTAACAGTAATACAGTAAAACAGAGTACAGGGCCTGGCGGAAGCCAATACAGTAAGTAAACAATGTCCAATGAGCTGTGACAGTCTGTATGCCAAAAAGATTTTTCATACAAATTTACAGAACAGTACACATACATACATGTCATTCAGTGAAACAGGGACTTAATCCCCACTTAACAGTACAGTAAACATTCAGTCTATACAATCCATTCGGTTATTACAAAGCAGTGAGAAAGTGCAAAACGGGGAAATACTAAACACCCCTAAGCCTTAGCATGATAGGCTCAGAACCTCACAGTGAGGCACATTGGTTGGCTTGACAAAACTGGAGTTTACTCCGACGCTTCTAGCTTTGATCCGGTGCCTGTACACCTACATATATATATGAGCAGTGAGCTAAAGCCCAGTGAATAACATAATGCGTAAAGGAGTTAAGAATGAATGTCCTTACAGTAATGAAAACAGCTCATTGATTCAGTATATCTGTCATTCAGTGATATGTGGTACATCCATTAGCATAACAGTACAGTAAACGATAGGTCTCAAAAGACCGCACAATAATTGATGGCCATCAATCAGTAAACAGTAGTGGTTCCAACATGGGAACCGAGTCGATTAGACAATTCCACCCGTTCATAGACCGTCGGTGGGGCCATCCGTTCACAGACCGTCGATGGCAGAGATTTCTCAAACGGTAGCAGTAACAGTAAACAGTAGTTGTTAAGGATGCCACAATACAGTTCAGAATATAGGACATACATTCATACAGTAAACAATATCAATTCAGTAAACAGTTCAGTTCAGTATTTCAGAAGATAATCATTTGAACATATCTTTACACAATTGTTACTCACAGAGTTCTGGGCTACAGTGAACTAGAGCGTCTCCCCGGAATGCCAACCCTATACAGTTAACAGATTGAACACACTCTAAGTTTCACAGTTGGGAAAGATAAACATTAACTCCCTATTATACCTTGGTGTGTTCTACATCTATATCCTCATTAAGATGTCTAAAACTAGGCCTAGGAATGCCTAGGATGGAATGAGGACGCAAAGATGTATTCAGAAAACATTTGCAGAATTTTCAGTGAAACAAAGTCCCGCTCGAGCGCAGGTTTCCCCGCTCGAGCGGACAAGCAGACAAAGGTACCCGCTCGAGCGCCAACTTCCCCGCTCGAGCGTGTCACTCAATACTCCGCTCGAGCGTACATTTCTTCGCTCGAGCGGACTGATGAACAGTGCAAAGTACTGGATGCTCGATTTCTCCGCTCGAGCTCTACTTCTTCCGCTCGAGCGGACTGTAAAACAGGTCAAAGTACTGGGAGCTTGATTTCCCCGCTCGAGCGACACTTCTCCCGCTCGAGCGGACGACCAAAATCTGGAAATTCCAGATTTGAGTCCCAAGCTCAAAATCAAGTTTTGATGCACAAAATTCGATCCTCTTGGGCCAATTTTTCTGGAAAACATAAGTAAACTCATAGAACAACATGTTACAAAGGTCAATTTGAGAAATCAAAGCCCAAGGGTGTTTCAATTAAACTCATTTTCAAACCCAATTTTCATGAACATGCTACAAACATGACATGCATGAAATTAACTCAAATCAAAGCTTCCAAAACATGCTCTATCAAGCTCATTCTTTGCAAAACAAGTTGAAAACATGGACTTAAGCTTAATTATGAACATGCATGTGACAATTTGCCATGAAATCAACTCAAAATACATCAATGCACACATGCATGTATGGAATGAGTTCTAATCCAACATGCTAGAACTAATTCATGGCTCAACTCTCAAATTTGGCATGAATCATGCAAGAATAATGTTAAATACAACAATGAGAGGTTCAATGGTCTACCTTAAGTCTTGTATTCAAGGTTTATGAGCTCAATTAGCAACTACACTTCAATTTCCTTCAAGTTCCCAAACAATGCACAAGGTTGAAGCCAAAATCTCCCTCAATTCTCTCCCTCTCTCTCTATAGTCGGTTGGAGCTCTCAAATAAGGCTGATGAAATGTTTGCAAATGAGTGTGATAAAGCTTAATGTGTTGTCTACATGGCCTACTACCAATGGCATTTAGGTAAATAAACCTAACTCTTTAATTGGCTCTATTTAGTCTAGTTTAATCATACCAAATCACGTTTCAATTAAATACACCATAAAATCACATAAATTATGATGGTACTAAAACACCAATCAATTTCTGGTTCGGCCGCCGATAAGGCCTTCAACTGACAGTTTAAACAAAACAAACTGAACAGATAATCAAATAGTCAAACAGATAGAATGTAATTCAATACAATTCAAACAGTTATAGGCCATCAATTCAATTTCAGATTTCAGTCAGTCAGTTCAGTGATCCAGTCAGTTCAATTACCAATCATAATCAGGTTCAGTTTAACAGTGATCGGTGGTTAATCGGTAATTAGTAACGAGGGTTGTTACAGTCTCCCCTCCTTAAAAAGAGTTTAGTTCTCTAAACTCGAGTTACCTTCATTCTGGAAGAAAACAGGGTTCAGTGGGAACAGTTCAGGATATCGTTTAGCCATGTCATCTTCCCTTTCCCAAGTGGCATACACACCACCATGGTTCTGCCAGTTAACTTTCACTAGCGGGATCTCCTTGTTTCTCAGTTTCTTGATCCGTCTATTTACAATCTGTATAGGCCTCTCCTCGTAAGTGTAGTCATCACTCAACACTATCCGAGTAGGCTCAATCACGTGGAATGGATCCCGGAGATAATCTCTCAACATAGAGATGTGGAAGACGTTATGCATATGCTCCATTTCAGGAGGGAGCGCAACTTGATACGCCACCGGATTGATTTTCTCAATAACCTCATACGGTCCGACATATCTCGGCGCTAACTTGCCTTTGACTCCAAAACGAGTCTGGCCTTTCATCGGTGTCACTTTCACAAACACGTGATCACCCACTTCATACTCTCTGTCTCGTCTTCTGACATCTGCATAACTTTTCTGTCGGCTCTGTGCAGTTTTCAGCCTCTGTTGTATCAGTTTCACTTTCTCAGTCGTTTCATTCACAATCTCGGGCCCTAGCAAAGGCCCATCTCCAACTTCTGCCTAGCAAATCGGAGATCTACATTTCCTGCCATACAATGCCTCGAAAGGCGCCATACCAATACTCGAATGATAGCTGTTGTTGTTGGCGAATTCAACTAATGGCAAATGGCTTTCCCAATTTCCCTGAAAATCAAGGACACACATTCTCAGTAAATCCTCCAGAGTTTAGATGGTCCTTTCTGATTGGCCATCTGTCTGAGGATGATAGGCACTACTTAGTCTCAGTTCAGTACCCAATGCAGTCTGTAGGCTCTGCCAAAACCTCGATGTAAACTTCGAATCCCTGTCAGAAACAATGGATACAGGCACTCCATGCAGTCTAACAATTTCATCAATATAAATTACAGCCAACTTGTCGGCATTATAAATTGTCTTGACAGGTAAGAAGTGAGCAGATTTGGTCAGTCTATCAACAATGACCCAAATTGAATCCATACCTTTTCTGGAGCGAGGCAATCCAACGATAAAATCCATCGTGATATGCTCCCATTTCCACTCCGGTATGGGTAGGGGTTGCAGTAAGCCTGCGGGTCGCTGATGTTCCGCTTTGACTTGTTGGCAATGAAGACATTTTGACACAAAGTCGGCAATTTCTTTCTTCATCCCCGGCCACCAGAAATTCAATTTCAAGTCTTGATACATTTTCGTATTCCCTGGGTGGATAGAAAATTTTGAGTTGTGGCCCTCTTGCAGAACTCTTCTTTTCAGTTCAATGTCATTCGGTACACACAGTCTTTCTTGGAATTTCAGTACATTATTTTCAAATTTGAATCCCGGTCTCGGTTTAGATTCTCTTTCTTCGATGATCTTCTTCAAGAAGTCATCCTGTTGCTGTTTCTCTTTAATCTCTTCAATCAATGCCGGTTGAGCAGAAATAGCAGCTATTGTTCCACCTTGTTCTCTCAAAACAACTTCAATTTCAGATTTTTCAAGGTCCCAAAGCAACTCTCTCTGCCCGGTGAGCAAACAAGCTAAGTTCCCAATCGATTTCCGACTCAATGCATCGGCAACTGTGTTGGCTTTTCCCGGATGATACAGAATCTGTAGGTCATAGTCTTTAATCAGTTCTAGCCATCTCCGCTGTCTCATGTTCAATTCTTTCTGGGTGAAGAAATACTTCAGACTCTTGTGGTTGGTATATACTTCACATGTTGCCCCATACAGATAGTGACGCTAGATTTTCAGTGCAAAAACTACTGCAGCAAGTTCCAGGTCATGGGTTGGGTAGTTCTTTTCATGAGGCCTCAGTTGTCGGGAAGCATAGTCAATTACTCTTCCATTCTGCATTAAAACACATCCTAAACCCTTATGAGAAGCATCACTAAATACAGTATAACCATCCGTACCTGAATGTAGGGTAAGCACAGGTGCAGTCACAAGTCGAGTTTTCAACTCTTGGAATGCTAATTCCCTTTGGTCAGTCCAGTCAAATGATATCCCTTTCTGTGTCAGTTGAGTCAATGGTAAAGCAATTTTGGAGAAATCTTTGACAAATCGTCTGTAATATCCAGCCAATCCCAAAAAGCTTCGGACTTCTGTCACATTTGTTGGTCTAGGCCAGTTTACTACAGCTTCAATTTTTTGCGGATCAACAGAAATTCCATCTTTGCTAACAACATGCCCCAAAAACATAACATGATCAAGCCAAAACTCACATTTAGACAGTTTACCATACAGTTTCTGTTCTCTTAGGGTCTGCAGGGCAAGTCTCAGATGATGTTCATGTTCTTCTACGCTTTTGGAATAAATTAATATGTCATCAATAAACACCACAATAAAGTCATCAAGGTACGGTTTGAAGATTCTATTCATGAGGTCCATAAATGCTGCAGGTGCATTGGTAACTCCAAAAGGCATAACTAAAAATTCGTAATGTCCATACCTTGTTCTAAAAACAGTTTTATCAATGTCTTCTGGTTTAACTTTCAATTGATGGTATCCCGATCTGAGATCAATCTTGGAAAATACTTGGGCACCCTGTAACTGATCAAATAAGTCATCAATACGAGGTAATGGGTATTTATTTTTCACGGTTACCTTGTTCAGTTCACGGTAGTCAATACACAGTCTCAGTGAGCCATCTTTCTTCTTTACAAACAGAACAGGTGCGCCCCATGGTGAGGTATTAGGTCTGATGAACTTTTTATCTAACAGTTCTTGCAGTTGTACTTTCAATTCTTTTAGTTCAGTTGGGGCCATTCGGTAAGGAGCTTTAGATATCGGTTGTGTTCCCGGAATTACATCAACGGTGAACTCAATCTCCCTGTCAATCAAATCCCCTGGCAGATCATCTGAAAATACATCTGGGAATTCTCTGACTATAGGAATACAGTTCACATCAGTTTTAACATTATCATCAATAGATATAGTCAGTACAGAACACAGATATCCTTTACACCCTTTTCTAATCAATTTAACAGCTTTCACAGAAGAGATCAAATACAGAGGAGGTACTACTCTACTCCCATTAAACACAAATTCGGGCAAACCCGGTGGACGGAAAACTACTTGTTTCGCTACACAGTCAATGGTGGCATGATATTTCGTTAACCAGTCCATCCCCAATATAACATCAAAATGGTCTATGTTCAATGGCAGTAAATCAATAAACAGGTGCATATCCCCAACAATAATTTCACAAGCAGGATACATATATGCACATGTCATGGATCCCCCAACAGGTGATGATACAGCTAACAGATAGTTCATGGGTTCTAAGGGTCTATTCAATTTCCGTGAAAAAGCATGCGACACATAAGAATGTGTAGACCCCGAATCAATCAGTACATATGCATTTTGAGCACAGATAGAGAGGATACCTGATACAACGGTCTCAGTATTTTGCACGTCTCCCGGTACTAGGGCAAACACTCGGCCCTGCCTCATAGGCTCTTTCCCGGTAGCTTTGGGGTTAGGCTTTGGTGCAACTGTTGATGCTGCTGCACTCGGTGTAGCTTTACTACTAGCTTGTGGAGCAGAGGGACAGTCTTTAACCATGTGGCCTATTTTGCCACACATGTAGCAAGCTCCTGATATCTTGTAACAAACTCCCTTGTGGTTTCTGCCACATTTAGAACAGGGCGGAAAGGGATGGTTTCCTTGACTAGAAGTAGTCGTTGACCCTGTATTTTGCTTTTTGTTCGATTGATTGTGCTTGCCTTTCTTGAATTTGAAATTCTGTCTTTTACTACGCCATTCAGATACCGGCGTCTCAGATTGTTTCACAGCTTCGATGTTCGACTCAGCCATCAATGCTCAGTCAAGAACACCCACATAAGTCGGTAGCTTTAAAACATTTATTCTGTCAAGGATTGCAACATTAAGGCCGCCTTCAAATTTCCTGGCATTCTTATATTCAGTGTCCACCATATGTGGCGCATATCTAGCAAGCTCGGTAAATTTCGTTTCATATTCAGCAACAGACATTGTGCCCTGTCTCAGCTGTTCGAATTCAGTCACTTTTTGATCCCTGACACATTGAGGAAAGTACTTCTCAAAGAAGGCTCCTTTGAATTGAGCCCAAGTCATAACAGTATTTTCATCCCGGATAAGCATCCACCACCTTCTAGCTTCTTCTTGCAAAGTAAAGGCGGCCAACAGTACTTTATGTGCCTCAGAGCACGGAAACACTTCAAATAGCTTTTCAGTTTCAAGTACCCAAGCTTCAGCTTTCAACGGTTCAAGGCCTCCCTGAAAGGATGGCAGTTTCATCTTGCTGAACTTATGGGTGAGAGCAATTATGTCCCCATCATCAACATTTACATTCTGTACATTCGCATTTGGTTCCAGCTGTACTGGAGGAGGAGGTGGGGGCTGTTGGTTCTGTTGTTGATCAAGTCTAGCAGTTATCAGTTCCATCATTCTTTCCATTCTGGCCATTCTAGCCTCAGTGGATGAGGATTCAGATTCATTTGCGTTATCCATTTCACTATAAGCAGTTATAACAGTTATAACAGTCATCAATATAAACAGTCATTCCTTTAAACAGGCTAACACATTAGCAGGTAATCAGTCATGTCATAATCATACACATTTCATGCTCATGAATGCCTTAATCACTTCTCTAGGACACCCTATAGCTCATTTCGACACGTGTGTGCGCTATAACTCGTGGTTAAGTATCGCTCTGATACCACTCTGTCACGACCCAAACCCGGCCCTATGGGTTTAGCACCGTAACCGGCCAGTAATCCGAGATTACCGAAGGCCTGCTTAACAGTAATACAGTAAAACAGAGTATAGGGCCTGGCGGAAGCCAATACAGTAAGTAAACAATGTCCAATGAGCTGTGACAGTCTGTATGCCAAAAAGATTTTTCATACAAATTTACAGAACAGTACACATACATACATGTCATTCAGTGAAACAGGGACTTAATTCCCACTCAACAGTACAGTGAACATTCAGTCTATACAATCCATTCGGTTATTACAAAACAGTGAGACAGTGCAAAATGGGGAAATACTAAAACACCCCTAAGCCTTAGCATGATAGGCTCGGAACCTCGCAGTGAGGCACATTGGTTGGCTTGACAAAACTGGAGTTTACTCCGACGCTTCTAGCTTTGATCCGGTGTCTGTACACCTACATATATATATGAGCAGTGAGCTAAAGCCCAGTGAATAACATAATGCGTAAAGGAGTTAAGAATGAATGTCCTTACAGTAATGAAAACAGTTCATTGATTTAGTATATCTGTCATTCAGTGATATGTGGTACATCCATTAGCATAACAGTACAGTAAACGATAGGTCTCAAAAGACCGCACAATAATTGATGGCCATCAATCAGTAAATAGTAGTGGTTCCAACATGGGAACCGAGTCGATTAGACAATTCCATCCGTTCATAGACCGTCGGTGGGGCCATCCGTTCACAGACCGTCGATGGCAGAGATTTCTCAAACGGTAGCAGTAACAGTAAACAGTAGTTGTTAAGGATGCCACAATACAGTTCAGAATATAGGACATACATTCATACAGTAAACAATATCAATTCAGTAAAAAGTTCAGTTCAGTATTTCAGAAGATAATCATTTGAACATATCTTTACATAATTGTTATTCACAGAGTTCTGGGCTACAGTGAACAAGAGCGTCTCCCCGGAATGCCAACCCTATACAGTTAACAGATTGAACACACTCTAAGTTTCACAGTTGGGAAAGATAAACATTAACTCCCTATTATACCTCGGTGTGTTCTACATCTATATCCTCATTAAGATGTCTAAAACTAGGCCTAGGAATGCCTAGGATGGAATGAGGATGCAAAGATGTATTCAGAAAACATTTGCAGAATTTTCAGTGAAACAGAGTCCCGCTCGAGCGCAGGTTTCCCCGCTCGAGCGGACAAGCAGACAAAGGTACCCGCTCGAGCGCCAACTTCCCCGCTCGAGCGTGTCACTCAATACTCCGCTCGAGCGTACATTTCTTCGCTCGAGCGGACTGATGAACAGTGCAAAGTACTGGATGCTCGATTTCTCCGCTCGAGCTCTACTTCTTCCACTCGAGCGGACTGTAAAACAGGTCAAAGTACTGGGAGCTTGATTTCCCCGCTCGAGCGACACTTCCCCCGCTCGAGCGGACGACCAAAATCTGGAAATTCCAGATTTGAGTCCCAAGCTCAAAATCAAGTTTTGATGCACAAAATTCGATCCTCTTGGGCCAATTTTTCTGGAAAACATAAGTAAACTCATAGAACAACATGTTACAAAGGTCAATTTGAGAAATCAAAGCCCAAGGGTGTTTCAATTTAACTCATTTTCAAACCCAATTTTCATGAACATGCTACAAACATGACATGCATGAAATTAACTCAAATCAAAGCTTCCAAAACATGCTCTATCAAGCTCATTCTTTGCAAAACAAGTTGAAAACATGGACTTAAGCTTAATTATGAACATGCATGTGACAATTTGCCATGAAATCAACTCAAAATACATCAATGCACACATGCATGTATGGAATGAGTTCTAATCCAACATGCTAGAACTAATTCATGGCTCAACTCTCAAATTTGGCATGAATCATGCAAGAATAATGTTAAATACAACAATGAGAGGTTCAATGGTCTACCTTAAGTCTTGTATTCAAGGTTTATGAGCTCAATTAGCAACTACACTTCAATTTCCTTCAAGTTCCCAAACAATGCACAAGGTTGAAGCCAAAATCTCCCTCAATTCTCTCCCTCTCTCTCTATAGTCGGTTGGAGCTCTCAAATAAGGCTGATGAAATGTTTGCAAATGAGTGTGATAAAGCTTAATGTGTTGTCTACATGGCCCACTACCAATGGCATTTAGGTAAATAAACCTAACTCTTTAATTGGCTCTATTTAGTCTAGTTTAATCATACCAAATCACGTTTCAATTAAATACACCATAAAATCACATAAATTATGATGGTACTAAAACACCAATCAATTTCTGGTTCGGCCGCCGATAAGGCCTTCAACTGACAGTTTAAACAAAACAAACTGAACAGATAATCAAATAGTCAAACAGATAGAATGTAATTCAATACAATTCAAACAGTTATAGGCCATCAATTCAATTTCAGATTTCAGTCAGTCAGTTCAGTGATCCAGTCAGTTCAATTACCAATCATAATCAGGTTCAGTTTAACAGTGATCGGTGGTTAATCGGTAATTAGTAATGAGGGTTGTTACAGCATGGCATGCAGCCATGTCCTTCCCAAGATTATGTTGTAAGTGGAAGGGACTTTCAATACCCAGAATTCCACTTGTTTCGTTATGCTTCCTGCTCTGACTGGGAGAATTATCTTCCCAATTGGCCACTCTGGCATTGAGTTAAATCCGATCAGGGGAGATACGGTATGTGCCAAGTCTTTATCCTCCAGTTTTAATTGTTTGAAGGTTTCGTAATACATTATCTCACATGAGCTCCCTTGGTCAATCAAAATTCGCTTGATGTCATAATTCTTGACGCAGAGGGTGACGACTAGTGCATCATTGTGAGGGAAATATATCCTTGCCAAGTCTCTGTCTGAAAAAGACATGACGTTCGTGGCCTCTGTTCTCCCTTTTTTAATGGTAGGTTGTGCACTTAATACCTCCCTCAAGTGCTCAGCCTTCTTGATCATTCTCTTGAGCTCACATACTCGCTCAGGTTCGAATACCCCATGTATTACGTTTATCACGCCTTGAGGTGGGGCGTCGATCGGCATTCCGTCTGGGTGATCGTGGTTCTGGGGGGCTGGTCGTGTCCTTCCTTCTATGTACTGGTCCAGGCGCCCGGTTGCCACTAACTCCTCCAGGTGCTGTCTCAACGGTGTGCAATTTTCAGTGCAGTGTCCTTTTTCCTTGTGGAAGGTGCACCGAGATCTTTCGTCATAGTCCTTTTACGCTTCTCCTAACTTAGCTGGCCATTTGACAAAAGGTTCATCACGTATCTCACTGAGAATCCGATAGATCGATATTTTGAACACTGTGGTAATGGCAGTGCGGACTCTCAACCACCTTTTATCTTGGTCCTCTCCGTTGTCCCGCCTGCCTCGCCCGTTTCTACTTGGACGTTCTACCGCATTGACTTTTGCCGAAGTCTTTTTATCTGGTATTGCGGTTGTACCAAACTTTGTTTTAGCACGGGCGCCATCCTCTTCCACCCAAATGTGCTGGTGTACCCTCTCCATTAAGGCTTCCATTGTGAGGGGGGGCGTCATGGTGATTGAGTCCCTCAGCCTGTTGCCGACTGGAAGACTTCTTTTGTACTGTGCGATGGCGAGATTTGTGGGACAATCTCCTATCTGGTTGAAGGTCTCCCAATAGCGACTGTTGTATGACCTCAACGTCTCCTTGTCGCCCATGTCAATGGAGAGTAGCTGATCGATCTCCACTGGCGTCTTGGTGTTCGTTCTGAACCTGGTCACGAACGCTTCTGCCAATTGTGCCCAGGAGGCGATGCTGCCTTCTGGTAGCCTTTCGAACCAGGTTAAACCTAGGTCGCCAAGGCTGGATGGGAATAAGATGCACATTAAAGCTTCGTTCCGTCGGTATATCGCCATAACCTGGCAAAAGTGGCTTAGGTGCATGTAGGGGTCTGTCTTCCCCTCATAAGTGGTGAACTTAGGCTGGTTAAAGCCTGAAGGTAAAGGTGCGTTCTCTATTGCCGGAACGAACGGCGATGTTTGCAATCTGGCTAATACCTTGTCTGTTGGTTCGTAAGCCAAGCACAGTATTGGCATTCCGACCTCGACGCTTCCATGCGTCCGAGGAGCCAACCGCTGAAGGGCTGAAACTTTGCGTGGGTCGCGTGTCCTGGTATCCTCCTTCCATCGTGCCTTTTCTTCAAGCACAGTCCTTAGGTCGGACGATCTAGGCAACTCCGTTTGCCTGGATGCAGTCTGGTATGTGCGTGAGGGCCAATAGGTGCTTCCCTCAGTACATGACCTCTCAGTCCTCGTTCTCTCAGACCTGGAGTAACGAGTCCTGGTATTCCTTAATTGAGTGTCGCTTGTTCTCAGGCTCCTACTATTTGCTTGTGACAGAGTGGTATGCCTACCACGATCTTCTGAGTGGCGAGGGGGCGTGTTACTGTTGTGCCCCACTCCTGTCGCCACCCCTTTTCCTTTGATCTGGCATTTCATAGCCTCCATGTCCGCTGCCATCTTCCTTCTTAACTCATCTTGTTCCTTTACGCGATCTTCCAGAACTTGAGGATCGATCCTCCGCCTTTGTCTTTCTGGACTTTGAGAGCGATGGGGGCTGTTAGTCCGCCTCCCCCTTGCATCCCTCCGGGGATTCTGTCTCTGGGGCTCTAAATCCGCCATAGGAGGGATAGACGGCAAACCTTCGCGTCTCCTACCCCCCTCTGGGGTTTGTCCGTCGATGGCGGACTGCGGCAAATCTTCATTGTGCGCTATTACTTCCAATTAGAGAGGAAAAACTTGATCAAGAGGTTTTGTTCTTTCTGGTCTTCCCATAGACGGCGCCAATTGTACGAGCAAGAAATATTCTTTTTATATAATCCTGTTGATCAAGTCTGCGCTCCTCCGTATGTCGTCGCTTTACTCCCTGAAAACACAAACGTGAGCTAGCCGGCGGGTGTGTGCCGGATACCTCTCCGATGCGTAAGTCAGCAAAATAGACAAATAGACAAAAGTTCTATGTATTCGAGAATCAACGTTGTGTTACCTCTTCCATAGGTTATGTTGTGAGCTTTTATAGGTTCCGCGTGACACAATCCTAGTAGGACTCTTACCCTTCTATGTAGAGTCCTCCTAGGAATCACATTCTTGAAAGATAATGCCTATCCTTCAACACCCCCCTCACTGCTTAAACCAAGTGAGATGGTTTTACCTCGGTAGTACGGCAAAACGACTGAGATAACACGGCCATGCTAAATTGGCAAAATTAACCGAGCTACAAATAGCTCGGCTCTTCCTTTACTGCTTTTACCTCGGTTTCTTCCGTAGAGACCGTGCTATCCCATGGCAAGCTTGGACCGAGCTAATCAATGAGCAAGGTCCTCAGGAAAGCCAAAAATACCTCGGCTCAGCATGGTATGACCGAGCTAACTGTTGCCACTCTGTCTGTGGTGACCGAGCTAACTGCAAAGCTCCTTTGGACCGGGTTGATCTACAAGGCTTTTCCTACTGTGGCCCACAGAACGGCCCATTACCCAGCTCGGCCCAATTTACATATAAATTACCCTCTCATATATTATCAAGGTACTGGAGCAGATTGGGTAGCAAGCTGAACACAGCCAAATTCCTCTTTATAAGCCCCGGTTCCCTCGCAAGAGGCTTCACATGCACAGACGACAATAGTTGCCCAATCAAGAGAATTCACATAATTTTTCACGCCAAAATAATAAAGCAACTGTGGCAAAATCTGGAATCATCAAAAATCCAAACATAAGCAAAAAGGTTTCAATGGAAGATCAGATTTTATTAAATGTTGAAGAAGAAAAAATTCCACACCTGAAATTCGAAACCTCGGGGACCACCACAATAACTGCATTTTGTAATATCAGTCCTCGATGGCCGGCCACTAGAAATGGGCCACAAGGGTTTAGCTCTTTCATAATACCTACAATACCTGTTATATTCAAAGAAATAACAACCAACCAGATGAATATTATAGTTCAGTCAATGACAATGAGTGGAAGAGAGGGAAATTAAAAATGATTAATGACTCCAGGATGTGACTTGGCTAATATATATATATATATTTTAGATTTGCCTTGGCTAATAATTAAATTTTAAAAATGTCCCACCTCAAAATCACAGTGCCAAAATCATGGGTGGTTAGTCAACAAGGCCAGTGCTAGCAAAAGATACTTTCAAAGTATTCTTTAAATTACATATTTCCATATTATAGATAGGGCAGACTATCCTTCAATTAGTAATGTGATGCATATATATTACATTACGGCTTGAGTAACAAATTTATTTATTTATTTTCCAACCACAGACATGTTTCACCAGTGTAAGAACTGCGGTTAATTAGCCTACAAGGCCAACAGTGGCAAAGAAAATTTCAAGGAAATTCAAAGTTCTCCTAAATCATGCAGCCTAAAGACCTATGGTGGTGAGCCAACGGCAATGTAACCAACAAAAAGTTTCAAAGTTTTTTGCTGCTCTTATTTATTTTTCTTGACTACGACTGATCAAATATATATAAACAAGACATCTACTTTAGAAATGATTTTCCCCATGAAGGCAAGAGGTTACAAATTTTCCACTAGATCATGTATTGTTTCCCAAAATCGTGGGCTTTCAATTTATTTATTTTTATTTCACATGTGATATGGTGCAAAAGCTCATAAAACAGAACGATTTGCATTCTCTTTGTACCACATTTTATTTTTCTGTCGATTGTAACATATTAATTATGGTCAAATTCGATTATAATCTGTTGATTGAAATTATAAACTTATTTCAAAGAATAACATTGATCACATTTGTTTTTATTATTTCAGTTGACAAGTATACTGACATATCGTGACAAGTATGCCACTAACGTGGCATGTAAGAGATGATGATATAGCTTGAAAAGATTAAATAAAGCAAATAAAGATATTTGTTGAAATCAATTAAAAACCATATGCTAAAATCGAAAAATCAATATCAAGTTAAAGCACAAAATTTGCAAGTAGTTCCTATGAAGATATGGGATACGATTGAGTGGAGCAAACATTAAGGAAGATCATGGATTGATAGCTACAACATGAGGTGGCCAAGCAAATATAAAAGGAGGACTTGAAGAATGAAAAAATGATCAATCAATAAACCATCAAATACACTCGTGCAGAGTTATTTAGGAGTAGTTTTAGATTAGCCATTTTGGGAATAGATTAAACAAGTAGTTTTTCCAAACCCCCCACTTCTCTATTGTTGTATTTTTCGTTTATTTGTTCTTGTTTAAGTTCATGTTACTAATAGTAAGTAACAAATTAACTGAATAAATACATATTCTTTTCTGTTCTATCTCTTCTTTACCTAACTACCTTTAGGAAAGAGTCCTTATTTTTATTTGTGTTTACTTAAAAATTGGTTTAAGTCTATTAAGCAAATCATTATCGATTAGGCTTCAACTAAATTTTTTACGGACACATTCTCAAATTAAAGGTAAGAAATCACCTCAAAACTTGTTCAGATGCCCTGGCTATGCGCTCTTGTAAGGAGGCCCAACTCTTTCTGTCACCATCACCCTGTTTACCAGCAATGAAACAGAGCCTGTAAAGGTGCATTAGATAAAATTCCAAGATCATTTATATAGCAATCCATATCTCAAAGTTGGCTAGCAAATGAATTGACGGTTTCATCCATTCGGCTCCCCGAAACCAATGAATTAGCATATCCATTATCTTTAGACATTTGTGTGTCAAATTTGCATTCGCCTTCGTTTATGATCTCATATTCGGGCCACGTGTAATATTTTAAATTTTTTTTTTTTTACTTTGTAGGTGTACTAACTTACACACACATAAAAAGTACAATATTTGGGTAAATATATATTAAAAAATTAATAAATACAAAAAAAAAAAAAAAACCACGATTCCAAAAAAAAAATTAGATACATAATCAGGGGCAGAGGCAGCATAGGGCCCGGGGGAGGGGGGGGGTCACGTGCCCCCTCAGTTTTGATTTTTTTTTTTAATTTTGGGGGGGTTATTGCCATGTATAAAATGTATTTTTTTTTCTTAACATGTTCTTTAACTAAGGATTTATTATATTATTCACAATAAGTAATTATTTGATACTTTAGAAACACTATGTGATATTATTTCTATAATAGTTTAAATCAATAGTGTAGCGAAAAATATTATAAATTTGATATAATGAACTCATTATTTTCAAGTAGTTGATATTATACTTTGTGTGATTTGTGATTTTCTATATTTTGAGCATCACGTAAGTAACACCATGTGGTACTCTAAGATTGTTCTCATTCAAAACACATAATTTATAAGTAGTGTCATCTCTTTAATATTTTTTTGTCAAATAAAAATTAAATAGATTTTATAATAATTTATGCTATAAATGATGTATTTTTATTTTTTAAAATTAGGAATTTTGATCCATAATTTTTTGTGCTAAAATTACAAACTTACATCATCATCCCATACCGAGCTATTCCACACTATTATAGAATTTTGATTTGTTCTTATTAATAATGAATATGTAATTTTTTATGTTTAAATTTATCTCATAAAATTATGATTATCTTAATGTTGCTCATGATTTTTTTTAAATAAAAAATTATAATTAATAAGTGTCCCCCTCTAATCTAATTTTCTGACTCCGCCACTGCACATAACAAACCCACCCAAACATCAGTCACAAAATAAAAAATAAAAAAAAATAGTAACAACCAACAATAACACCACGATTCCACATGAGTCCCTTACATCAAATGGCTAAACATCACTAACCCCACAAATCACTCCACGCAATCCTCCACAAAAAATTGAAAAATTACCATACCATGACCAATCCACCCAAACATCAAGAAAAAATTACAACCAAAATCACACTCTGAGGGTAAACAAGCAAGCTCTAGAATATACCATAGATAAAAGGATTAATTGGTTTGAAAGAAAACTTCTAAGACTAAATGAAGCAATATTTTTCCAAATGAGATTTTTGGGTAATTTTTCCAAAAAAGTACGAATATATATATTTTTGTATTTAATGATTTTGTAAAGATTTTTTTTTACAACATATTATACTTTTTAAATGTACCTAGATTAGTTATATATAAAAAGTAAAAAAAAATTATGTAAAATATTAAAAATATTTATTAAAAACAAAAAAAAAATGAAAAATAAAAAAAATTCAACTTTTTCAAACCAGAAAAAACCAAAATTGAAACTGACATTTTTTTCTTTTCAATTGGCAATTGATTATTTATAATATGAAAATAATTATATTTTAACAATCGTAGTCTAGTAGTAATCAGTCCAACAAAAAGTCTTATAATAAGAGATAAATTATCAATATTATATTTACTAAGAACAATTTTCTTGATAAAGCAATGAGTTTAATTTCTGACCTTCAGTATTGAGCATCTGTTATGTGGATGAAATCAGTTGAAATTTCAATAAAAAATACTTTGTTTAAATAAATGAAACAGATGTCACAATTAGCTTTCCCCACACAACTTTAAGGTCATGTTTGATTTACATAATTCTATTAAATTAGTGTAGTATTCACTATCTAATTGGATTAATATTCATTGGATTAATAATCCCATCCCTACCCCGTTACTAATAATCCTACAAATTTATTGGATTAATTATCCTTTGGATTAATAATCCTAAACCAAAATGTTAAAACAAACATAGGATAATTGAGCCCACAGATTAATAATTCCAATCCTATAATTTAATCCACCCAATCAAACATGGCCTCAGAGTATTAAACTTCTTATTTTATTCATTTTTGTTTTACATGCTTGAATTCTAGTACATTCAATATCCAATATTGAAGCAAGAGACATGCTACACATAAAAGCTTTCTTATTCTCATGCTAAAGGTAACTCTTCAAAAAAGAAAACAAAAATTCACACCTTCGAATACAACACACTAATAGATAATAGTGAAGTAATTTAACTGAAGCAAATTTTGATTCAAGCATAGACATCTGGGTTTGCGATAAGATATTCTTCGACAATCTTGAACATTCCCATGCCCTTGTCCTTTCCGGCTGCCATTTCCTCTTCTTTGAGCTCAATGTCACCCTTGGCATGATAATAGCTTATGCTTGTCACCTTAGTCTCGCATCCATTACCAGTAGGCTCAAACTTAACCTCATAAGAGAGAGATTCCAATTTGTTATCCAATGCATCTCCTTCAATCAAAGTGTACTTGCACTTATAGTTCTCAACATCAAGTAAATCAATCTTGTGCTTCATGCACTTCATTGAACTTCCTGCAATAGCACAAAGATAACAATCATTTATTTCAGTATCTCTACTCTCTTGTTAATTCTATTGTCATCAAATAATAATAAAAAAGTAATTTTATATAAAAAATTATAGCAAGTGTAGAAATTGAGAGATATAGATAAACCGACCTTCAGGGAAGTTGGTTTGCTTGATACTTCCAGCACCACCATCACCTTGAATGTATTCGATGCTCTTGATGGATTGAGGGAGAAGCTTAGGGATGAGATTATGAGAGTCAATCATCAAAGCCTTGAACATTCTGTTGGCAGCTACTGAGGTGGTGAATTCTTGGGTATAAGTAGTGACACCCATTTTTCTTTTTTTGCCTAAAGGAACGAATGAATAAAGTGGTGTAATGTAGCAAATGAGAATCAGACTAGGTTGTGGTGGGTTATGAAGAAGTGCATTAAGACATGGGTATTTATAGTAGTCGTGAGCAAGGAATTCGTGAAATTCGTAATCCGATCCAGTTCAGTCTAATCCAATAGGTTTGGATTGGTTTTTTGAATCCGTGGTTCAGTTCCGGATTGAAGAATTAAAAATCTGTAGTCTACGGATTGGTTCCGGATTGAACCCCACGGTTCCGGATTGGAACCGATCCGGATCGTATACAAATAGTCTATATTTTTTATTATACATCCTCCCCTATAATATCTTCTCTTATTCCATATAAAACTTAAACTCAAACCTAAACCCGCATAATATCTTCTTTTATTACTTTTGTTTGTTAGTTTTTAATTTTAATTTGTAATGGTCTAAATATTTATGGTGAAACCAATTTTCTTATGGTTGTTTAAATTCTAGAACAGTATGCCGCTATTATAGAAAGACATGTTGCTATTGTGAAACTAATATATCGCTATGCTTATGTTTTTATGAAATTAAAGTGTTATATATATATTTTTGTTATTTAATTATGTGAATCCGTGGTCCTAAACCGATCCAATCCGTATTTAAATGGATTGGTTCGGATTGGTTCCATGATTTAAACGAATTGGATTGGTTCTAATTTTTCAAGAATCGTAAATAACAAATTAGTCTTAATTTTACTCCAATCCGATCCAATCCGGACCATGCTCACCCCTAATTAGACAGGGAACAGAGGCATCTTTTGGTAGGGTATAGTATATTATTCTTCTTCTAGTAGTCCATATAAAATTATATTATTCTTCTTCTAGTAGTCCATATAAAATTCAATAGTCATAGCACTCCAATGTAGAATAATATATAGCTCTCTGTAGCCTTCTTGACCCATTCTTCTCTTATCCATATCATGTCACATATTCAACCGTCTTAGCCCACCTTGTAAGATGATTGGCCATTTACTTGTAGTCCTGACTTTTATATTCTAGAGTCATTAAAGCTCATCAATTCAGCTTTTCTCATTAGGTAGTATTGGGGCAATATTTTATGTGACACTTGTCATATTGTTTTTCAAAATCAATACAAAAATATTGCAATCCACTATTTGGATCAATAAAAATCAGATTGAGGCATCACATAGACTTGTGCCAAGAGAATCATATAATTTTGGAGAAACTATCAATAAGTGAAAGGTTGGAGAAATATTTACCAAAATGTGAGATTTTTTTTAAGGTGCAAGTTTTACTTTATATATATATAGGGAAAGAGTTGCACCACATATTTATATAAATATTGTTAGTCAAACAAGCTTATTTTTAAATTTCCAATAATTTTCCCTTATGTAAAAAGCACCTGTATCTATCATGACTTTATTTTTTCCTGCATCTTTTGTGTGCAATGGTTGATTCACACCGGCAGATTTTTGGCTGATTGTAGAGGTGTTTGTTCAGGGGGAGTTGTTACCCATTAGAATTTTAAGTCCTTTTCTTAATTTGTGTATTTTTTTACTACTAGCTTTCTATTGTCACTTTCCTAACATAAGATTAGATGAGAGCTATGAAATTGGATCTAAAGTTTGCTCAACATCTAAAGTGGGTGATATCTTTGAATCCAGATTTATTGAATTTGGAATCACAACTATCCTGTGGAAGAATGTTAAACCTCACTGAAAAATATGGAGAAATGGTTCATAATCTCATGAGAAAAATGAAGGGAGACAGAATGATTGGGATATTTTCAAATTTTTTTTTGGATTCATAGGATATTTTCAATTTTATTGCTCAAGTTGGAACTCTAAATTCAACAAATGTAAATTCGTTTCATTGTGGTAATTGAAACTTCTAAATTTTAATGTCCATTTGTCAGAATTCTTTTACCTCGCTAAGAGACAAGTGTTTTAATGTCTTCTCCGTGAATTTTTTTGAGTTTCTCACTCACATCTTTTGATTTATTTGAATTAATTGTATGCTATATTTGATTTATATTGTGATTGCATTAATTAAAATAAACTTATAATGCTAAGGACGTATTCCCTCAAGCATTTAGAAGTCAATTTAGAGTTGCACAGTAAATCAATTTTCAGAGGAAGGTAATTTTCCTACGTAAGGATCACTTCTTCATCCATGAAGAACTTAGGTCGAGTCTTAGGCCTCGTTTGGAAAGTAATAGTTTTATTTTAAAAGTCAAAAAGTTATTAAAAAAAATTAAAAAGTCTACAAATTGTAGCAAAAAGTTAAAGATTTCTTTTTTTCTTTACTTTTTGCATATCTTTTCGTAAAAAACTAAAAAATTATTCCAAATATATAATTTTTTTACCTCATATTTTAACTAAAAATTAAAAAGTTACTAAAATAATCTATTTCTAAACGAGGGCTTAATATCCTATTTCATCTAATATGTGATGCTATCAAGTGATAACATGTATATTGAGTTTGCCTAATGTTTCTTGAGTCAACGACAAAGATGTTTTTAAAAATAGATATTGTGCAATATTTTTTGATATTAAATTAAATAAATATAAAATAAGTTTACTTTTAGATTAAGGCCGAGTTTGGCAACTCTGAAAAAAGCTAAAAAGTTACTCAAAAAGTTATCACTATTTACAAAAAAAAAAAAGTAAAAAAATAATTTCCCACACATCATACAACTCAGCCATCATGAAAAGTCAAAGGGGCTGTGCAGCGTTTGTCCTAAGTATTAGACAGTTTGGGGCAATTTTTCACACACTGCTGTTCGGCTCGTGGAGGCCTATCACGGATCTCGTTTTGATAATCTGAATCGTGCAACGTGTATAAATCGTCGAGTACTATATGTCTGTAAAAAATTACATTGATCGGATATCGATGACTATATGATCAAATCAGTTTTGTATGAAAAAATGGATGGTGTTATAATTAACGATTGAAAAAAAACAAATATGATCTGATAGCTATCGATATCCGATCAACGTGATTTTTTTATAGGTATATAGTGCTCGACGAGTTCTACACATTGAACGGTTCAGATTATCAAAATGGGACCCGCGATGGCTCCCACAGGCCAAACAAAACAGTCCACTACAATGCTCAAAAAGTACCCAATAATTTCGTACCAAGAATTCGGCTGCCAGATTGTACAGCTGTCATTCACTCATCTCCAATCTTCTGCTACACACTTCTTTATATAATTTTTTAATACACATTTTTTCATAAAAAGTCAAAAAGTTAACCTAAACATCCATATTTTTTTCCTCAACTTTTTAGTCCAAAAAGACAAAAAGTGCACTTATTTAGGACACCCCAAACAACCCCTAAGTTGTTGACTGATAATAGTATAAATTTTCTATTAGACTTTGTCGGTCTGAAGAAAATGCTCGAGCTGTCAGTATCTCGGTGGATTAAGAAGAAGGTTATTGTTAATTGAGTAATGCTAGATATCATAAAAAAAATATTATGAAAATAATCATGAAAAATTCTCCATCATTAGATTACACACACGAGAAAACACCACACACTAATCAAAGAATGAAAATTTTTTATGAAGCATTTCATGATCCCTAGTATTATTCTTGTTAATTAAGACCTAATTTGGGAATTTAGTGGCTTTTAACTAATTTTGAGTCACATCACCTCTTTATTTTTTTACACATTTTTTTTAAAAAAAATTAAAAAATCAACTTCTAACCATAAGTGATGACAATTTGAACCTGATTTTGATTAGAATGATTTTTTTTTCTGAAAAATACCCCCGACATGCCGGAGATGGTATTTGAAAATGAATCTCTGACGAATTTCAGGCTGGGGACGGTGATACGTTCTCCAGCCCCAGACCCGGCCCGTCCCTGGCCCGTTTTCCTGATGTGAAATTACGATTATATCCCTCTATATATATAAAACAAACCCTTACACAACCTCACATCGCACTCACACAAACAGACTAACCCACCTCCTCTCATCTCTCTCTCTCTCTCTAAAACCCTTCCATCATCGCCGATCTCCTTTTCTCAGCTGTCCTTTCTTCCGATCTCCCTCCTCTCATCACCGTCGATCTCTCTCCTCCTCCGATCTCGGTGAAAGTGAATCACTGCCGATCTCCCTCTCTCCGGTGTCCTCTCCCTCCTCCTATCACTGCCAATTTGCTTCCTCTTCCGATCTCGGTGAAAGTGAACTCAGATCTGCACAACGATCGAGGCTAGAGCAAGGCGTCACCGCTGGTGAACAAGGTGTCTCTCTCTCTTTCTCTCTGGTCTCACTCTTCTTCATCCCTTTTTTGTAGATACCATTTGATTTTTACGGTATATATGTTTCAATTTGCTTGATTTTGTTTCGGATTCTGATATATCCTTCATATGTTGCGATTTGCTTGTAATTTACCGATTGATTGCGATTTGCTTGTAATTTACAGATTGATGTGTTTTTTTGATATATCCTTCATTTATAGATTGATGTAATTTACAAGGAAATGTACAAGTTAAAAGGAAACAAATTGCTTTGCTTGATTTTGTTTCGGATTCTGATATATCCTTCATATGTTGTGATTTGCTTGTAATTTACAAATTGATGTGATTTACAGATTGCTTGTTAAAAGGAAACAGATTGGTTGTAATTTATTGTTTGCTTGTAATTTACTGTTTCCTTGTGATTTCTCTCAAAAACATCACATCCAAAAAAATCAGTAATTTACATATTGCTTGTAAATTTATCTTTTATCTATCTTCCCTCTGCCTAAAAAAAAAAAAAAAAAAAGTGTAGGAGATTTTTCGAGGTCGAGGAAACCCGATCCCCGTTAGGGGGTTGGGTCGAGAGGTGATGGGTTTCTCACCGGAGATCAGGGCAGAGACGTAAGTTTTTTACATTCGGAGATAAAAATGAAAAGTGTAATCCCCGATCTCGCCCCAACCCATTGTCATTTATATTTTACAGTTTGTTGTTATTAGAGCATCTCCAATGGAGCTGCTATATTAGTTGCCAAAGCTAAAAAATGACAGGAATGACAAAAATGAGTCTCCAACGGTCTGCTATTTCACTTGCCAAAGATGACAGATGCCATATGTGTTCTCAAATTTGGCAAGTGAAAGAGCAGATGCCAAGCTTGCTAGATCAGCAAAAATCAAACTGTTGGAGACCCAATTTTCAGAATCAAGCAAATTCATAATGAAATTGACAAACCTAAATTCGGTTTCTCAATTTTTTTTTTCAAATTCATTTATCAACAAATCAGTTTCAGATATCAAAACATATATATCAAAAAAAAATTTTCAGTTGCTTTTAATTCATTTTCAAATATCAAAACATATATATCAAAAAAATTTGCCGGATACCCGATTTGATGGATGAACAAAAAAAAATTGATGAAGGAACAAATGAAAACATATATATATATATATATGTATATAGATGGAGGATCGTACTAGAGACGGAGAGTACACAGATCGGAGGTGAGGATTGAGAGGGAAACAGAGTGAAACTAGAGAGAGGGGGTTCCGATCTTGGAGGAGAAGGGGGGAGATCGGGTTCCGATCATGGAGGAGATCATGGAGGAGAAGGGGTTCCAATCATGGAGGAGAAGGGGGAGTGGTTTGAGAAGAGGGAGACAGAGTGAGAGACTGAAAGGGAGAGAGAGTGAGAGAGTGAGAGAGGGGTTTCGACCATGGGGAGGAATGGAGAGTGGCTTGTGCTCTGTTTGATTTCGGCCATGAAGGAGAAGACAGAGTCAGAATGAGAGGGAGAGGAAGAGCCGTGGAGGAGAATGAGAGTGAGAAGTGAGTGGATCATTCTAGATGTATGGAAAAAATAAGGTGATGCCTCATTGTAATAAAGAGCCATTGGGCTCTGTCTGGTTTGTTTAACAAAAAAAAAAAATTAAAATTATTTTTTACAACAGCTCTTTTAAACGACTATTTTCCAAACGGTAATATATTTAATTTCTATAAATTGAAACCCTCCATGCCACTTTTATTTCACACAAGCATTTACATTTAATTTTTCTTTCTCCTCTCTTCTTTGAATCTGATTTCACAGCAAACCTCTTAAATATTATTTTCTTTTTAGTTTTTTCATCCAATCACTATAGAAGGTTCATCAAAAAACAAAGAGAGGAAATCATTCACCATTGAAGAAGATATGGCAATTTGTAAATCTTGGTGTCACATTTCGGAATACCCAATGGTTGGCAATTCGCAATCGTATACTCACTTTTGGGGGAGAATGTACGAAAATTTTTTCCTGCTTCAGAATGATCAGTCCAGAACACAAGTGTCTATTCAATCTCGATGGGGTATAATCATGAAATGTTCTAACAAAATTCGGGGATGTTGCCTGCTTCAGAATGATCAGTCCAGAACACAAGTGTCTATTCAATCTCGATGGGGTATAATCATGAAATGTTCTAACAAATTTCAGGATGTTTAGCTCAAGTCGAAAATCTTCATCCAAGTGGGATTTCTCAAGTTGATATAGTAAGTTTTTATTTTCAGTTATTATGTTTAGTTTTTTATTCTGGTATCGTATAAAAATTACGTAATTAAATAATGTTTCAATTTTTTTTAAACAGATGCTTCAAGCAAAACTGTTATACCATCAAGATGAAAACAAACATTTTTGCTTTTGAACATTGTTGGCCAATATTGCAAGACAATATTAGGTGGCAAGATGTTGCTCCCCACGAATACGGTAAAGTTAAGGATGCATACAGTGTTTACCCCTAATTCAGCCCCTGATTCCCTTATGGAAAACTGCATTTCTCTTGAAGACGACAACAGTCCAAGTATTGGTAACAATCCAACTGTTGGTGAGGGCAATGTCTCTAGAAGGGGTAAAAGGCCGATGGGTAGGAAATCTGCAAAAGAATTATTTCGGAGAAATCAAGTCATTGAAACTGAAGTCCAAAAAATGAGCATACAATTAGACACATTTAACCAACACCTTGCTGAGAAAGAAAAGAAAAAAGAGGAAAGAGAAGAAAAAAGGATTCAAGCACTGTAGAAAATGAAAGAACTTGAGATGAAAAAACATGAGTTTGAGATGAAAAAGGAAGAACACCAAATAATGACTACGGATATTTCTCATTTGGACTCTCAGATGAAAGCGTATTACACAATGCGAAAAAATGAGATTTTCGCCAAGTGGTCCTCAAATGTGAGTAGCCCAAATTTTTATTTCCCCCTACCTCCTGATGAATAATTACGGGATAATGTATTTTTGAAATTTGCAATATCATTTATTTTTTGATGTAATTGTTAGTCTTTATTTACAATGTAATTTTTATTTTGTAATGAAATTTCATGTTTTTTTTTTTTTTGAGTATTTTGTACTTCACAATGTAAAAAAAGACATTTTATGAAAAGACATTAACGGACATTAAAAGACATTGTAAAATAAAAAGACATTAAATGAAGAACATTTTATTAGAATAAAAAGACATTAACCGACATTAAATGACATTAACTGTCATTAAAAAGATAAAATGCAAACTTAATCTAACTCTCCAGCTCGGGACCCCAAGTGTTCAATTAGATCATTACGAATTACATTATGGGCTTCAATAGATCTAATCCTTTGCCGATTTAACATAAATTGAGCATACTCCTCATTCGGATCTGTAGACACCCCATTTTTGACCATCCTCAAGACTTGGACGTCACCGTTTGAACACTCGGTGATCATCCTTGTTTGTATTCGTCTTGAGTTTCCGGAGGTCTTGGCTACGTGCCATGGCTCAGGATCTTTCGACTCGACTGTTTTGTGTTTGGTTTTGCACCAACACTTGTGTTTTTGCTTTGGAGGGTAGGGAATGGCTTGTTGGCCATCCCCACACTCCACCGGCCATGGCTTGAGGCCATCGGCTGTGTTTTGTTGCCATCGGCCAAATGTTTGGCCGACCGGCACTCTAGTTGGTCGACCGGCCATCTATTTTGGTCAAATTGCATTTTTGGCTGGCCGACCACTGTTCATTCTGCTTTTGCAGATATTTTGATGTCAGCTGTGCTAGCTGGCATACACTTTGCTCCCCTCCATACACGTGTATGGAGGGATCTCCCTCTTGACTAGCTTACTTGAGAAGCTTTACAAGAGAGGGCTCTATAAGAGGGAGCCTCTTCTCCCTCCATTAGGGTTAGAAAAAAAACCCAGACGAGCTCTGATATTAGGGTTAGGTCATAGTGTCTCTATCCTATCTCTATATTGCTCTCTCTCTTTTGCCTTGTGTGTGTTTTGTCTTACTTTTGTGCACAAACACCTAGCTCTACACCTTCTCTTGGTTGCTGAGGGGCCAGATGGTTGTTCTTGGTGTTCTTGACTAATTTTGAGCTTTGAGGATCAGCTGGAGCATCATTCTTAAAGAGGGTCTACAAGGGTAACAATCTTACCCGTTTTTCCCTATTTTTGCATAGCTTTTAACCTATCTTGCAACTGTTTTTGAGCTTAGCATATAACATATAAAAGTTCTTTTTTTGAGTGCTTTAAATAGTTGGTTAAGGGTGTTTTAAGCTTTGGGGTTGTTTGACTCCTCTTAGGGCTTGTTTGGCCCCATTTTGTGCCATTTTGGTTGAGCTCCGGGACCACTTTGCTTGGGCCTCTTCACCACTGAAATCTTGAGGGATTTCAGTGGTGAGGATGGTGCCTTGAGGTCCTAAGAAGGAGAGGGCCACCCCCTCTCCTTATTGTCCTTGAAAAGGGCCATTTTTGCCTCATGTGTGAGCACTTAGTTTAGGTTCATGTTAACCATGCCTTAACTGTTATTTGGTATCTGTTTCATGTTGGTTTAGACACACCTTGCATGCTTTGCATACATGTCTTGTAATGCTATCATTTTGCCTTAACATGTATCATGATGAACCATGACTTGCTAGCATGTTTTTGGCCTAGCTTTGTGAAGTTTTTGTACATGTTTTGCCATGCTTAAGGTCTGATGTAGGTTGTCTTAGCCATGCACGCCATGCTTTGTTTAGCCTCTTTGCATTCTTGGCTTGTAAGCCTTAAGTGTATGAACCATGAGCAGGCATTACTTGCATCATTTTCAGTGGTTTAGCACCACTTATCATGTTATTTCAGTCCACTTAACATGCTTGCATGCTTGCATTTAATGCTCCTTTGATACTTTAAGAGGTTGTGTTGTATGCTCCATGTTTAAGCATTTATGCATGCCTCCATGTGTAGATCATTTAGATGCCATCTAAGTGGTTTTTGGGGCTTGTCCTAACATGATTTGGGACTGTTTTGATTCATTTTGATCATTTACTTCATGTGTCACATGATCATGATTTAAGCCCTTTGGCTTGTCTTGAATTTTGGGCTTTATTTGCATGCCATGTTTATCTTGTTCACTTGGTTTGGAACCATTCTTGACTTGATTTTCAGAGCTTATAATGCATACCTTTAGTCCATGTTTAGTCTCTTTTAAGTGTGCTTAAAAGTTGCTCTTTGTACCTAAGTGATGAGCCATGTTTGCATGCATGCTTGTATGTGCATTTGGCCTCATTTCCTTAGTTTTTGGCCACTGTTTTGGGCTTAGTATAGAGCTACCCAAATTAGTTTAAGTCCGTAGTTCGCATGTTATTGCATGCTCACCTTGTGTGTTGTTGCATATTTGTGTGTTATTGCATGATTGAATGAAGTCACATGTTTGTTTGCATGCTTGAACATCCATGTTGCATCTAGCATGCTTGTTGGTTTGCATTGCCTCATGCCTTGCATGCTTGCTTGCATAGGTCGTATGCCTAGTATGCATTGTGCATTACTTGCTTGCATGCTCATTTTGCATACTTAGTTCCATGTCTAGGTTGCATCACTTTGGGCATGCATGCCTTGCCTCTTGAATTGAGTATGATAGAGGTTGGGTTTCCTTTGTTTGTTTGTGTGCATTTCATTTGAAATCAAAGTGCATATTTGGTTTCTTGGGCCATCACGCATTAAAATGCGCGATTGGTGGTCCGAGAACCAAGGACCATACCCCTTTGAGTCATAAACATGATAAGGGATGTGTTGGTGCATACATTTGCTTGAAATGCATTGCCATGCCATGTTTTGCCCTCTACTGCTGTCAAAACAAGTTTCTGCAGGAAGCTTTGGCCAGTCGGCTACATAGAGTGCCGATCGACCATTCATGGATGGCCGATAGCTCAACCAATGGTCGATGACCACCCTTCCATGGCCGGTGACCATTTGCCTCAGCTGGTGGCATTCCCCAGCATCCAGAGAGTATACCCTAAGACTTTGGCAGTCTTCAGAGGAGCAGAGCAGGGAAAACAGAGGCAGCTTGTGCATGGCAGTGGACTTCCGAGTGAAACCGAGCGCGCATGCATTGGGCCCTCTCCCCGAGGCTGCTTTTACTGCTTAATTAGTTTAGTTAATTTGCTTAACTAATTAGTTGTCTGTAATAATTAATTAGCTTGTAGGTTAATTAATTTATATATTCTTTTGGTCCCTCCGAGCGAGGGTGGATTTGTAATAAGTGCGGGTGCGTGTGTGCATGTCTTCCAGCCCCCACTTCTTTCTCCCTTTTACTTACCTGCTTTGATGGTTAGTATTAGGCCACGTTTAATTTAGCATACCTTATGCTATGCATGCGTTCATCATTCATCAGTCCTGCATGCACCGGGCTCGGTGCATCATGCTAACTGCATAGTATTTCAAATTCTAAACTTGAATACATGCATTGAATTATTGCATTTCACATGTCATCCTTAGATTAGCCGAGCCTATTCTAATGACATTTTTGTATGCGATGCATTAGCCACTTAACATGAACTAGGATCATGCATGATTATTAATTGGTTCATTGTTTTGGCACGGAGTACGATGTAAGTATTCATGCTTTAGCATCTCGCATGAGTGTGAATGTTAACATGACAGCATGCTTGCCGTGTAGCTATGTGCTTATGTGACATAAACTGCTTGAATGCCTGTGGGTGAAGGCTGGATTGTTTGAGTTGGAACAACTCGTTGAAATCTGTGTTTTAGCCTACTTGCGAGTAGCAAATTTCAAACTGTCTTTCAAACGAGCGGATATGCAATGCTTTGTTCCAAATTAGGCGATCTAGTCTATACTTTTGTGTGGTGCGCATCACATAGTAAATTCTAGGCTAATAACCAGAATAAGAGCACGTAATGTTTTCAAAACTAGTTATCATGGTTAGTAGAGGCCGATCTTCAGATCGGGCAAGAGGGGGTGCTCATAGCTGACCTTCCCCAATCGTACCCAAGTTCCCGAGCCGAGGCAACTTTGGTGATGACGGACACGTGGCCTTTGGCACCGAGTCAGGGTTTCCTAAATTCTCCCAAAATAAAATATTTAGGTGGCGACTCTGTATCTGGAAAAGTAGTCCATGTTTGGAACTTCTTTTCTAAAAATCTATTTCTCTCAAAACGATTTGCCGGATTTGGACTCTTTGGTTCAGATTAAGAACCGACAACAAAATCGAGTCCGAACTGTAGAGTGAGGCCCTCACAGGGCGCGTCTACAGTTTCTGGTGACTCTGTTGGGGATTTAAAGAGCTTGACTCAAACTCGTGATATCCTGTTTTGATTTCACTTATGTGTTTCTTGGCATTGTATGTGTATTGGTGCGCCTAGGACACCGTGTTTTCCATCTGCCATTCCTGAACGGTTTGCCGGAGGCTTGTCTTGTCAAGGCATGACCATAAGGTTAACCGGTTATGGGCTCTGACAGTATGGGAACACAAACCCCGGTTTTACCGGGGCACCCTTTTTGACCATTCGACCTAGTGCATATCGGTATCCATAGTGACCATTCTAAGTTAAGACAGGTTGCTTACCCGATGTTAGGTTGTTTGAAACCGCTGTGTGCATAGTGAAACCTTAGCTCCTGACAAAATAGGACAGGGAAACCCTACCCCAACATAGGGGTGTTTTCGGCTCTACTTTACGTGCTATGTGCTTTTGGAGTGTATCTCTACAGGAACGCACATATCAATTTGTGAGTTTGAGTATCAGACCTGAGGGCATCAGTATCAGTGTTTTGAGAATCAGTTATATCCGCGGGTATCAAATTCAGTATTTTGGGGACAGTAATTTGTGGAACACTGATCAGTCGTCGAAAATGGTTGTTCAGTTGTACTTCTGTCTGTTCTAATAAAGTTGGGCTGAAATGCTGCATGTTTTTCCTTTAGGGTTCAGAGATTCAGTGCAAAGTAGCTGGTATTCTCCTTCGCTGAGGCAAGGTAGGTATCTGATCCGTTAGTCACCGTTCAGTTCGAAGAACTTATGACGACCCAAAGTTCAGAGGAAATAGTGGTTATGGCAGCCGCGTTAGATCAAGGAATCACCTTGCAAAGTGAGACCAATGTTGATGTACCGCATCCGCCCAGGTCACCTGTCGCGCACCCGATCTGGACCCCCCAGTTGTATCAGGCTCGTGAGCCCACCACATTCGAGTTGATGAGAATGATTAGTGACCTCCAGAGGTCTGTGGCCGATCTCGCCTACGGAATGTAGGCTTCGCCACCAACCGCATCATATACCGGGAACTTTGTACCGCAGGAGCCCCCGCTACTGGGACGGATTGTGATCGAGCTCAGTCAACCAGAGGTTGCCTCTAGCTACAACAATGACGTGTCAACAACAATCGGGTTTCACTCTGATATAGCAACCCAAACCCTTGATCAGGTTGAGGCTAGAGGAAAGAACAAAGTGGGAACAGATGCTGATCCTGTTGAACAACTGCTGTGGGCAGTCGAGGCTTTGAAAGCCGGGGGGATGAATAAGCAACATGTATTCGCAATTGTGGCCAAAACTGTGGATGATGCTTTCCCCACTCCAACCGAAGGCAGTTCAAGCCAGGCAGAAAATCGGGATAGGCCCCGTCATGCCAGAACAATTTCTCCCACTCCCAACTCTGCACCTGGGAAAGATCAGAAAGTCAAGGCAGTGCCTGCCGACCCTTTCGCTAGTGCATCTAGCAAGAATCCTCAAACTTCAAAGTACCTGCCTTGAGGGCGCAGAGTCTTTCATGCCCTCTACATGCCTTTGTCTAGGGCATTTCTAATTTTGGCTAAAAAGGGGCATCTTAAACCCCGAAGAATCTCCCTCTCTCACATGATGCTACCTTGTACTGTGCGTACCACCAACAGCCCAGTCACAGCACCGATGGTTGTTTCCGCCATCGTCATGAAGTGCAAGATTTGATCGACAATGAGGTCATCCTCCCACCTACCTCAGCAAATTCTGTCACTATTGAGCTATTGGACTTCGAGGATACTATAAGTTTGTGATCGGGGGTTGGACCACCCGCGGGCAGTGTTCGGTGTATTTCAGATGTGGCGTCTGGCACACACTTTTTGAGCATCTGCGAGTGCCAATTTTTGTGGTTTCTGACTTAGGTGTTGAGTCAGTTCGGTGGTCTTGTTTTGAGTCTGTCTCTTCATCTTGAGTCGGTTCTTTTTGCTTAGGGTCTGTCTTGTTGTAGCGAGTCAGTCCCATTGTATAGGATGTCAGGTGATTCAGGGGTTGTTGCCTCGAACACCTTTTTGTTTTGTAATTACCCTTTTGCTTTCTTTTGAGTCTGTCTCTGCTGTGGAGCTAGTTGCAACCAGGAAATCTGAATGAAACAGCTGCGACTATCATTTTTCCGTGCTTACTGCTATTTTGAGCTAGTGGTGCCAGAGGATTTGAATGGAATGACAGTACATTCCACCTGCTCTCTTGTGCCCGGAAAATCATTGCATTGACCTATAGTTTTCCAAAAACTTTTTGAACACTGCGGTGAAAACAAAGGGGAAGGAATTCCTCGAGATTTGCAAAACTTTGATCAAATTGAGAGAAAGAAATGCGTGCTAAGCCCTTAATGATTGAAATCATGCTTGTCAGCGTGAGTACTGAGAAGGACCCTGACTTGATCAAGACTAGTTCCACACTATCTTCAGCGCGAGCGATTTGTCGCTTCTTTAAAAACTTTCAAAAACAAAATGTTCTGCGCGGTCTTGCAAAGACCTGTGTGGAATCGCTCTTGAGATTGTGTAGCTTAGGATCGCTCTCAGCCTCAAGACTTAAGCCCTTGCTTTAAAACCTTGAACCACAATTCGGAGTGTTCAACGATCGACCATCAAGAGAGGCCTGTGTGGCCAGATTGGAAGCAGCCCTCGAACAAGAGGCACCAAAGTCAGATCAAGAAGATCAGATCTCATCAGGAGAAGCTTGTGAAGCCAGATCAAAAGTGCCCCTCGAACTAGGAGCAAAAATATCCGATATGCTCGAAGAGCCGAAGCTGGATCCTTCAGTAAATCAATACAACAGCCACTCTCCTAAATACGGATGGCTTCAAAACCCCAAAACCATTTGGCATGGACTTGTTACACTTTTACCCTTTGAGAGGCTCGCTGGGCCGAAAACCTGGAAGGGCGACCCAGGCAAAAGTTAGAGCAAGAGAAAGATACAAGAAAAGAAAAGATACAAAGAAAAGAAAAAAAAAAAGAAGAAAAATGCAAAAAAAAAAAAAAAAAAAGAGAAAAGAAAAGAAAAAGAAAAGAAAAGACGTGAAAAAGAAAAGAAAGAACAAAGCTCGCAAGGTCGAAAACCCGCAACGGGCGCCTTGGCAAAAGTTAGAGCCTAAAAAGTGAAGGTTAAATACCCGAGTGTACCTTAGCCGGAACTACGTAAGGCTTGATTCCCATGTTTGGGATATGTAGGCAACTTCATCCTGAAGTCCAGCCCCCAACTCTTTCATAGCGACTAAGTCCATGTAATGGTTTTGATCATCCTTGCCTTCTCTGTATTCGAGAGTCCGGTCGTGATCGTCACTGATAAGGACTGTTTACAAAATGTCGTGGCATCATCCAAACAAGGGGCAACTTTCCGTTGCCATGAGTTGCCATGAGTCACCATTCAAACCAGGGGCAACTTTCCGTTGCCGTGCAGTGCCATCCAAACAAGGGGCAATTTTCCATGGCCTCCGATCCGAGGTTGTGCATCTCGAGAGTAGGTTCCGTGCTCGTTGAGCATTGACTGTTTGCAAAAATAGTTTTTGAGAATTTTTACCGAGGTTGACTATTTTCTCGAAAATTATTCAATCTTTTCCAAAATTGGACCATTTCTTGGACCCAAAAAAGGAAAATTTTCAGTGCTCATAGTCTGACTTGCATGATTTTAAATCAAAATCGAACAAGTATGTTAATCTGACTCTCATTTTGGTCAAAACTGTTTTAGTAGAAAACCAAAACAAAAAGATCAAAGTGATGAACTAGGGGCACAGTCGAGTCAGTTGTTCTGTCTCTCCCTCGTCGCCAACATACTCGCCAGAAGGGCACTTTATTCGCCAGAAGAGGGCACAACTGAGGTTAACAACAAAAGGGCTGAAAGCTCTCAACATCCTCCAAGCAATGAGGTGTCAAACCAAGTGCGAAGCACGAATCAGGATGGATCAAGATACTCCACTCCCTCATCCGGGGCACCAACTACACGTCCCTGGAGGAAATAGCCGCGAGCTAACAGTGTTGGGCGTGAACCCACAACTTCCTATTCATCCATCAATCACCCTGGGGAGGGATGAAAAAAAAATGAGAGAGTAAAGAATAGAAAGGTGTAAGTTGAGAGAAAAGTGAGCAAAAGGTTTTTTTGAGAAAAAAAAAAAAACCAAGCTTGAGGGCCAAGTGATGCGAGAATCACAAATCAGAAAGGGTGGGAACACTACCCGGAGAAACTGGCTCCTCGCGATTTCTGAGGTCTCTTGTCTTTGTAACACGTCTGTGTGTCGTGTCTCTTGTTTCGTTTACCTCAACTTTTGTTTTGAGTCTCTCCCGAGCGTGTCTCGTCGTGTTTAGGTCGTGTACCTTTTGGTTGAGTCTTTTTCACTGTGTTCAATTGTAGGCTCAACACCCCAGTTTGGAAAACACTTTTCAATTTCAAAAATCAATCATTTTTGTGTGCCCAGAGTGCTGTGCCATTCTTCACATTTGTGCAAAACAGATTTGGTTCTTTTGTAAAACCGCAGGGGTTCAACCCGGATCACTCGGAAACAGTGAATATATGGGTTCCGGATTGCATCTGAGTGTGTTTCAGCTTCCGCCAATTCTACCTTTGTATTCCGTCTTGTCATATTGGATTGCTTGTTCAGGATCTGCTGCACGCAGAATGAACCAAGCGCTGTGTTATGGGCTGTATGCAGATTGATCCCCAGCAGAGCATGAGCCGAGTGTTCAGAATGAGCAGTGGGTTGTATGGGTTGTTTTGTCGTCAACCGTTTCGTCATCTGGTTATTGCAACACAAGTGTTTGATTTTCAAACAGGAGATCAATCTCACTTACATTGAGATGTAACATGATGCAATGCAATGCAAAGTATGAAATGTAAAAATGTAACACTTTTTAAGACAGAAAGTTTGTTTCATTTCATCATCTTTTCAAGTACAAAGTTTCAAAGTACATAGTTTTGGAGCAAACAAAAACCTGCCTGTGGCAGTACAAGGCACTCTAGCTACCAACAAAAAGGAAAATACAAAAGAAAGAAAAGCAACAAAATCTGGATCAAATGGTCTCAGGCCTAGAGGTCCGTCCTCGTCCTCTTCTTGGACAAAGGTCCAGGAGCATCATCATCAGCGCCGTCATCTGGGCCCGAGTCAGTGCCATCTCCGGTCTCCTCCTCAGATGACTCCGCCTCCGCCCCCGCTTCGGACTCGTCGTTGTCAGGAATTGGCGCCCGTAAGCTACTCCCAACATGACTGCGCCCCTCCTTGGTGCGGGGGAATACTCTGCCCTCTCGAGTAGGAGCGGAAGGTCCAGCTGGAGCACCTCCTACAATAGGAATCTGGAAGGGATGCTGAAAAGTACAAAAGGCAAACGTATCAGTATGCTGCGCAAAACAGGGTACGAATGCAGAATGCAGTGTATGAGTACGGTGTGTGAATACTGTGAGCAGTGTATCAGTGCAGAATGCAGTGTATGAGTACAGTGTATGAATGCTGTGAACAGTGTGTCAGTGCAGAATACAGTGTATGAGTACAGTGTATCGAATGCCGTGAGGGCCGTGTATTAAGTGTTGTGTTGTGCATCAGATTGTGTGAAACAGTTTATGTATGGTTCGAGACCGTCGTCAGAAGAACATACCAGAATACTGTAAATCGCCAGAAGGTCGAGGCTCTACTGGAGCATCCCCATCACAGAGGCAGTCAGCTCCAAGGACTGGCGAGTGTACTCAGAAGAAGCCTGCAAAAATGTTAGAAGTATCAGTATTCCGCGGAATATCAAACGAAATGAAATGAAATGACTGTGCAGAATGCAAAATGCAGTAGTACATACCGGAGGCAAACCGTAGAACCCGACTAGCTCGTGATTAGTCGAAGAGGGAGCAATGGGGATCTGGTAAGTCGTCCCACCGCGCCCTCGGCATGTCATCGTCACTAGCAGAGCTGGCCAACTAGTCCCCTGTCCCCTCCGAGCTCCACTCCTGCCACGGCCCCGAGCCATCCTCGGTGCTCCTGCTCCCGCTCCTGCTCCTGCTCCAGCTACCGGCGCCGCAAGTCTCCCTCTCTCAGCTCGACGGCCGCTGCTCAAAGGCCGCATGATATACGTCCTGACGTACTCTGAGTAGTCACCTATGCCTCTGAAGCGTGTCGCATCCCAGCCGATCGTGTAGTCGGCCATCTGCTCAGGGGTGAACCTCTCAGTATCCCTCATATGCTCAGGAGGGTGAACCAGGACTATCTGCTCTGGCAAACCCAGTGTCTGGCGTAGGAAACGCTCACCCAGGTACCAAGCCCAACAGACCGGGCCCTCCAGCAAGATCCTAAAAGCGGGCAGTCTCCTCTGCACCGGCGAATCGCTTTCGCATCGCAGCTGGCAATGGAGCCCAAGGCTGCTAGGTGATCTGAAAATGAAATGCAGTTTGTTATCTATCTGTTATCGAGAATGCAGTGCAAAGCGAAGCTTAAATAAACTTTAAAGTTGAACATACCTCTACGGGGGTGATGGTATCAAAATAGCGGTGGAAGAAGATGAACGTCTCCCGAGGTCTCCGCACACACCTCACGTCGAAGTGGCTAGAGAATGGAACACCGAGAGGGGTCTCAACATCAGGCACTGGCACGAGTCTCGAAAAGTAGGCATAGACCCACAACTGCAGCGCAGATATCAGTATGCTTATCAAATAAAGCAGAATACAGAATAAAACAGAAATAGTAGAACCGTGTATGGTGCAGTGTATTGTGCAGAGTGTACAGTGTGTGCAGTGTACAGTCAGTGTAAAGCAGAGTATATATGTACCGTGTGCAGTATACAGTCAGCGTGAAGCAGACCACAGTGTGTGCAGTATACAGAGTACAGAAAATGTAGAGCAGAAATGAAAAACAAAAGAAGAAGACGTACCTCCCAAGCCCGCCAATAGCCTCCGAGCAACTGCTCGCTACAACGGGAGGCTGAGCTCATATATCCGTACAGAGTGGCCAAGGCAGCGCCACCCCAGTCGTAGCGCAAGATCCTGGTAACATCCACAAGAGCGCTAAGCAAACAGAGAGGTATGGTGTTCGCCCGATCGGCGAAAATGGTCGTCCCCAGCAGAAACATCAGGAAGCCGCGAGCGTACTGCTCCACCTCCTCCTGGGTCATCGGTGCCTCCTCAGCCAAGGCTGGCTGAACCCTGAACTGGACCTCGAACCATGAGTATCTGACGAAGCCGGGGCGTGCGAGAGGCGGCATCTCGCCCAGCAAATAAATCTGAGCGGCCTCCCACTCGTCCATGTCGGTGTCAAAGGGGATTGGATCACCCCCTATCCCGATGCCAGTGAGCATCAAGAAGTCATAGGGAGTCATCGTCATATCTCCCGTAGCAGAGAAGTGGAAGGAGTCGGTAGTGTCCCACCACCTCTCCGCTAGAGCAGCAAGGAGAGGCCTTCTCGCAGTGAGGCGCAAGAGTCCTCTGCAGAAGGCGCCGAAGCCAGCTTGGTCTACGATGTGGCGGACCGCATCTGACAGCTCCATGTACCAGTCTTGAGCGGCAACATTCCCATACCCTCGGCAGGTATGGGAATCCCCCTGTATTCAAAAACAAAATAGTTACGAAGCAATGTTCAAAGTACAGTTTTGAAGAGCATTCAGAACAGATATAACGTGTGTGCACGTGTTCAGATTCAAATAGATAACGGGCGCCGGTGTGCTCGCAGTGAACTACAACATATGATGTGTCAGTGTGTTGAGTGGTTCAGTACAGATATAACGTGTGTGCATGTGTTCAGATTCAAACAGACATAGGATGCCGGTGTCCTCGCAGTGAATTACAGTGTATGATGTGTCAGACTGTTTGAGTGGTTCAGGGCAAGTGCAGTGTGTGTGCGCATGTTCAGATTCAAACAGACATCAGGTGCAAGTGAGTTCACAGTCAAATACAACATATAGTATATCGGTTTATCCGGGCTAAGCAGTTAAAGAGCAGAATCAACTATGGCAGTTAAGTGTTCTACATTGCGGAAAATGAAACGGGGAAGAATATACCTCGGAAGCGCCATGTGATAAATGTGACTCTGGCTCGCGCAGGAGAAGCTCTGGAGGCACCGTCCTATCGAAACTCCTGAACTGGCAAAGTCTGTCAGGAAGAAGTATGTGAACCGCTGGCCGGTAGGTCGTCGGGTCGAACGAGCGGACGCTCAAGGGCAAGAGCTCGGCCTCGGGATCCATCTCGTGCTCCGGGGGAGTCCCGCCCTATGGAAGATTGTCTTCCATGCCAAGAGCGATGTGAAAATGGCCGGGAAAGTGGAAACCGGGTGAGAATACGAAAGGTCAACCAAAAAGTCAACCCCGAGAGGGCGAAAAATGGCCCGAAAAGTTAGAATGTGGAAAAGGTACGAAAATCAAGAAAAACGCGAGGGAAACAAGCCCCGAGTGACAGAAAATGAAGGGGAAACACCGAAACGAAGTTTTGTTCGGATGAAAGTGTTCGAAACGCGAAGGATTTCACGAATCGAACGACGAAACGGGCACAAAAACCAAGGAAAACGGTGAATGGAAGGAAGGAAAATACTCTAGAGAGAGAGAGAGAGGAGCAAATTTCGGCTAAGGACAAGTGAACAAAATAGGGTTTGAGGCCCTATTTTAAAAGACCTGTGGCCAAAAGACCAAATTACCCCGATTCAGGCATTTTTGGCCGGTCAGCCACACTGTTGGCTGGTCGGCCAAATGTTTGGCCGGTGGACTTTTTTGATGGCCGGTAGATGGCTGGTGACCTCCCCTGATGGCCGGTGAGCCTCTTACAACCTTTTTTGGGTCAGATCTGTAGTTTGGGGCCTTCATTGCTCAAGACAGTGCAAGAAAAGGCATTTCCGAAGCTCAACCGAACTCTGTTTTGACTCCAGACCATGTCTTATGTGTGTGGCACTTGCATACGAGCGCGGTGCATCCCCTTTGTATCCTTTGGTCTCTTTCAAGATTTGAAAGTTGCCCCACATGCGTTGCGTTACAACGCTCTGTCGCGAACACGTGCTGACTATGCGTCCTTTCATTCGCATTGTTATGCACACACCTCGTGCATTGTAGCACCCGTCATCCCTTGCATTGTTACGCATTACCGCTCGGTCTGGCGAGACCTTAAATACGCACGGTCTGGCGAGACCTTAAACCCGCTCAGTCTGGGAGACCTTAAATCCGTCGGTCTGCATCATCATGCATGATCCTCATTACGCGTTATCATACGCGCCTTGCATGCGTTGTTTTGCATCTCCCCCATCCTGCGTTGTCATGTATCTCAAAAGCCGCGCGTTGTCGCGCATTTCAAGTTCATTTGCATCATCATGCATCTCAAAAGGCGCGCATTGTCACGCATTTCGAAATCATGCATTTTTATGCATTTCAAAAAAATCATGTGTTTTCATGCATCTCAAAAGCTGCGCATTGTCGCGCATTTCGAAATCATGCATTTTCATGCATCTCAAAAGCCGCGCGTTGTCGCGCATTTTCGAAGCCATGTATTTTCATGCATTTCAAGCGATTTACGTTGTCACGCATTTGAGTTCACATGCATCAACATGCATCATGCATTTCAAAAAAAGACAAAAAAGAAAAACCATGCATTTTCCCTTCAACATGCATCATGCATTTCAAAAAACAAAACAAAAACAAACATGCATATGTCATGCATCATTGTAAATAGTGCATATGTCATGCATCATTGTATATAGTGCATATGTCATGCATTTTACTGTAAATATTGCATTTACATTCATTTGCATATTGTAAATATTGCATTGTAGCTTGCATGCATTCATTGCATCACCTTCCATCTACGGCTTGCGCCTTTCCTTGTTGAGCTTGGTCTGGTATGTGCCCATATTTTTCACATCGAAGCACAGTTCTGCATGTGTACGCGCTTTGAGGGTTGCGGCACCTTTTTTGTGTTAGACATGGCTTGTATGTGTACATGCCTTTCCTAGGCAAGATACGGTTTGGCCGCGGGCCTTACCCACTGCATCCATTGCATTTTCCCCAGCAAATCGCATTGTACATAACATTCATTGTATATAATGCATTGTACATACATATATTCCATTGCATATATTACATTGTAGCTTGCATGCATTCATTGCATCACCTTCCATCTACAACTTACGCCTTTCCATGTTGAGCTTGGTCTGGTATGTGCCCATACTTTTCGCGTTGAAGCACAGTTCTGCATGTATACGCGCCTATTCCACTGCTGGTATTGTGGTTTGAGGGTTGCGGTACCTTTTCTGTGTTAGGTGCGGTTTGTTTGTGTCCATGCCTTTCCTAGGCAATATATGTTTTGGCCCGTGTGCCTTATCCATTGTATCCTACCCATCCACTGCATATCGTATATATTGCATTGTAGGTTGCATGCATTCATTGCATCACCTTCCATCTATGGCTTACGCCTTTCCTTGTTGAGCTTGGTCTGGTATGTGCCCATACTTTTCACGTCGAAACATAGTTCTGCATGTGTACGCCCCTCTTCCACGTTGGTATGTTGGTTTGAGGGTTGCGGCACCTTTTCTGTGATAGACATGGCTTGTACGTGTACATACCTTTCCTAGGCAAGATACGGTTTGGCCCGCGCACCATAACCATTGTATATATTACATTGTAGTATAATTTTTGCATCCAGCATTAGGATCATTGTTCTTTCGTTAGCGGGTCGTTTCCCCACTTATGTCATTCCACCTAATTACTTGTTCTTGTGTTCGTCTACATCACTCATAGTTCTGCATGTGTACGCGCTTTGAGGGTTGCGGCACCTTTTCTATGGTAGACGGATTTTTCATCTCCATCATCTCTTTGACATTTGTGTGGTTTTGAACTGTTCATGATTTGATCATGTTTCAAATGCATTGCATATCATTTGCATTGTTTCGAATACATTGCATATCATTTGCATTGCTCATATATAGTTTTGTATATATTGCATTAGCATTTCGCATTCATTTTGCATTGTCATGCATGTCGCTAATAATATTGTACTTGTTAAGTTGCTTTCTTTTACAGGCACGATATTGTATGTACGGTTCATTTGAAGCTGGTGCAACCAGACGAACTACGCAGGTATTGTATTCTTCGAGTGAGACGTAGCGAGAATTGCATAATTCTCTTACATCCTTTCTACATTGTAGTGTAGTTAGATTGATGTATGCTAGTTTAAAACTGTCGCATGTTGTGCTTCGTTATAGCTTTCTTTGCATGATCATAAGTTATGCTCGGCTTCTTGCATTTTCAGTTGCATTTTGCCCCTGCCTTCGGGCGCATATCTTTATTGTCTTGCATGCTTTGTCTAAGTCTTCGGCCTTGTCAAAAATGGGTCGTCTCTGGGCTTTGACATTCACTCCCGTCATTCTTATGACTTTCGAGTTCTGTCAAAAAGAGGCAACTGTAGACACCCCATTTTTGACCGTCCTCAAGACTTGGATGTCACCGTTTGAACACTCGGTGATCATCCTTGTTTGTGTTCGTCTTGAGTTCTCGGAGGTCTCGGCTACGCGCCTTGCCTCAGGATCTCTCGACTCGACTGTTTTGTATTTGGTTTTGCACCAAACACTTGTGTTTTTGCTTTGGAGGGCAGGGAATGGCTTGTTGGCCATCCCCACACTCCACCGGCCATGGCTTGAGGCCACCGGCTGTGTTTTGTTGCCATCGGCCAAATGTTTGGCCGACCGGCACTCTAGTTGGTCGACCGGCCATCTATTTTGGTCAAATTGCATTTTTGGCTGGCCCACCATTGTTCATCTGCTTTTGCAAATATTTTGATGCCAGCTGTGCTAGCTGGCATACACTTTGCTTCCCTCCATACACATATATGGAGGGATCTCCCTCTTGACTAGCTTACTTGAGAAGCTTTACAAGAGAGGGCTCTATAAGAGGGAGCCACTTCTCCCTCCACTAGGGTTAGAAAAAAAGCTAGAGGAGCTCTGATATTAGGGTTAGGTCATAGTGTCTCTATCCTATCTCTATATTGCTCTCTCTCTTTTGCCTTGTGTGTGTTTTGTCTTACTTTTGTGCACAAACACCTAGCTCTACACCTTCTCTTGGTTGTTGAGGGGCCAGAGGGTTGTTCTTGGTGTTCTTGACTGATTTTGAGCTTTGAGGACCAGCTGGAGCATCATTCTTGAAGAGGGTCTACAAGGGTAACAATCTTACCCGTTTTCCCCCATTTTTGCATAGCTTTTAACCTATCTTGCAACTATTTTTGAGCTTAGCATATAACATATAAAAGTTCTATTTTTGAGTGCTGTAAATAGTTGGTTAAGGGTGTTTTAAGCTTTGGGGTTGTTTGACCCCTCTTAGGGCTTGTTTGTCCCCATTTTGTGCCATTTTGGTTGAGCTCCGGGACCACTTTGCTTGGGCCTCTTCACCACTGAAATCTTGAGGGATTTCAGTGATAAGGATGGTGCCTTGAGGTCCTAAGAAGGAGAGGGCCACCCCCTCTCCTTATTGTCCTTGAAAAGGGCCATTTTTGCCTCAAGTGTGAGCACTCAGTTTAGGTTCATGTTGACCATGCCTTAACTGTTATTTGGTAGTATTTTGCCATGTATTACCTCTGTTTCATGTTGGTTTAGACACACCTTGCATGCCTTGCATACATGTCTTGTAATGCCATCATTTTGCCTTAACATGTATCATGATGAACCATGACTTGCTAGCATGTTTTTGGCCTAGCTTTGTGAAGTTTTTGTACATGTTTTGCCATGCTTAAGGTCTGATGTAGGTTGTCTTAGCCATGCTCGCCATGCTTTGTTTAGCCTCTTTGCATTCTTGGCTTGTAAACCTTAAGTGTATGAACCATGAGCAGGCAATACTTGCATCATTTTCAGTGGTTTAGCACCACTTATCATGTCATTTCAGTCCACTTAACATGCTTGCATTTAATGCTCCTTTGATGTTTTAAGAGGTTGTGTTGTATGCTCCATGTTTAAGCATTTACGCATGCCTCCATGTGTAGATCATTTAGATGCCATCTAAGTGGTTTTTGGGGCTTGTCTTAACATGATTTGGGACTGTTTTGATTCATTTTGATCATTTACTTCATGTGTCACACGATCATGATTTAAGCCCTTTGGCTTGTCTTGAATTTTGGGCTTTATTTGCATGCCATGTTTATCTTGTTTACTTGGTTTGGCACCATTCTTGACTTGATTTTCAGAGCTTATAATGCATGCCTTTAGTCCATGTTTAGTCTCTTTTAAGTGTGCTTAAAAGTTGCTCTTTGTACCTAAGTGATGAGCCATGTTTGCATGCATGCTTGTATGTGCATTTGGCCTCATTTCCTTAGTTTTTGGCCACTGTTTTGGGCTTAGTATAGAGCTGCCCAAATTAGTTTAAGTCCGTAGTTCGCATGTTATTGCATGCTCACCTTGTGTGTTGTTGCATAGTTGTGTGCTATTGCATGATTGAATGAAGTCACATGTTTGTTTGCATGCTTGAACATCCATGTTGCATCTAGCATGCTTGTTGGTTTGCATTGCCTCATGCCTTGCATGCTTGCTTGCATAGGTCGTATGCCTAGTATGCATTGTGCATTACTTGCTTGCATGCTCATTTTGCATACTTAGTTCCATGTCTAGGTTGCATCACTTTGGGCATGCATGCCTTGCCTCTTGAATTGAGTATGATAGAGGTTGGGTTTCCTTTGTTTGTTTCTGTGCATTTCATTTGAAATCAAAGTGCATAATTGGTTTCTTGGGCCATCACGTATTGAAATGCGCGATTGGTGGTCCGAGAACCAAGGACCATACCCCTTTGAGTTATAAACATGATAAGGGATGTGTTGGTGCATACATTTGCTTGAAATGCATTGCCATGCCATGTTTTGCCCTCTGCTGCTGTCAAAACAGGTTTCTGCATGAAGCTTTGGCCGGTCGGCTACATAGAGTGCCGATCGACCATTCATGGATGGCCGATAGTTCAACCAATGGTCGATGACCACCCTTCCATGGCCGGTGACCATTTGCCTCAGCCGGTGGCATTCCCCAGCATCCAGAGAGTATACCCTGAGACTTTGGTAGTCTTCAGAGGAGCAGAGCAGGGAAAACAGAAGCAGCTTGTACATGGCAGTGGACTTCCGAGTGAAACCGAGCGCGCATGCATTGGGCCCTCTCCCCGAGGCTGCTTTTACTGCTTAATTAGTTTAGTTAATTTGCTTAACTAATTAGTTGTCTGTAATAATTAATTAGCTTGTTGGTTAATTAATTTGTATATTCTTTTGGTCCCTCCGAGCGAGGGCGAATTTGTAATAAGTGCGGGTGCGTGTGTGCATGTCTTTCAACCCCCACTTCTTTCTCCCTTTTACTTACCTACTTTGATGGTTAGTATTAGGGCACGTTTAATTTAGCATACCTTATGCTATGCATGCGTGCATCATTCATCAGTCCTGCATGCATCGGGCTCGGCGCATTATGCTAACTGCATAGTATTTCAAATTCCAAACTTGAATACATGCATTGAATTGTTGCATTTCACATGTCATGCTTAGATTAGCCGAGCCTATTCTAATGACATTTTTGTATGCGATGCATTAGCCACTTAACATGAACTAGGATCATGTATGATTATTAATTGGTTCATTGTTTTGGCACGGAGTACGATGTAAGTATTCATGCTTTAGCATCTCGCATGAATGTGAATGTTAACATGACAGCATGCTTGCCATGTGGCTATGTGCTTTTGTGATATAAACTACCTGAATGCCTGTGGGTGAAGGTTGGATTGTTTGAGTTGGAACAACTCATTGAAATCCGTGTTTTAGCCTACTTGCAAGTAGCAAATTTCAAACTGTCTTTCAAACGAGCGGATATGCAATACTTTGTTCCAAATTAGGCGATCTAGTCTATACTTTTGCATTGTGCGCATCACATAGTAAATTCTAGGCTAATTACCGGAATAAGAGCACATAATGTTTTCAAAACTAGATATCATGGTTAGTAGAGGCCGATCTTCGGATCAGGCGAGAGGGGGGTGCTCATAGCTGACCTTCCCCAATCGTACCCAAGTTCCTGAGCCGAGGCAACTTTGGTGATGACGGACACGTGGCCTTTGGCACCAAGTCAGGGTTTTCTAAATTCCCCCAAAATAAAATATTTAGGTGGCGACTCTGTATCTGGCAAAGCAGTCCATGTTTGGCACTTTTTTTCTAAAAATCTGTTTTTCTCAAAACGATTTGCCGGATTTGGACTCTTTGGTTCAGATTAAGAACCGACAACAAAATCGAGTCCGAATTGTAGAGTGAGGCCCTTACGGGGTACGTCTACCGGATCGCGTGACACTTGACAACCCAAACTACTGTTATCAGTCTCAAGTTGTGCTGCGCTGCATTCATTTTCTGGAATATCACGCTCGTCTTCAATGATTATGTTGTGCAAAATAATGCACGTCTTCATCATGTAGTACAGATCCTCATCACTCAAACTTCTAGCTAGCACTCTTACAATATTAAATCGTGCTTGGAGCACTCCAAATGCCCTTTCGACATTTTTTCGACATGCCTCCTGCATCCTCGCAAATAGTTGTTTCTTTGCGCCTTGAGGTTGAGATATTGTTTTCACAATCATTGCCCAACGAGGATAGATACCATCAGCAAGATAATACCCCATGGTGTACGCGTGATTATTGATGGTGTAGTTAGCAGCAGGGGCACGTCCTCTAGTTAATTCAACAAATAAAGGCGACCTGTCAATAACAGTAATATCATTTAAAGAGCTAGGCATGCCAAAGAAAGCATGCCAAATCCACAAGTCATAGGAGGCAACTGCCTTGAGTACAACTGTTGGTTTGTGATAGTGTCCAGTGTAAGCACCGGCTTGGGCACTTAGACATTTATCCCAATGCTAGTGCATACAATCCAAACTCCCTAACATTCCAGGAAACCCATGTTGCTCTCCCTCTTGCAATAATCTGGCGACATCTGCTTCATTTGGAGATCTTAAGTAAACGGCTTCATAGGTAGCAACAATTGATCTAGTAAAAAAATTTAAGGTGACAATTGTAGCACTTTCGCCGATTCTAATGTACTCGTCTACAACATTAGTAGGCACGCCGTACTGCAGGATCCGAAGTGCTGCAGTCATCTTCTGTATACTGGATAATCCAGGAGCACCAGTGGCATCACGAGTTTGAATGAAGTACTCATTCACTTGTTGAATATCATGTAAGATACTAACAAACAATGATTGCCTCATTCGAAAACGTCATCGGAAGTATTCTTCTGGATAGACAGGATTATCTGCAAAATAATCTCTATAAATTTGTTGGTCGCCTTTGACCCTCTCACGATTAATGTATCGACGACCACTTGTGGAACCAACACGTATGGTTGGTTGGTTTAGGCTTAACGTCTGTATTCTTTGTTGTTGCGCTGCGAATAATTGCATCATGATGATATCATCATCAGATGATGAAGATTCATCAAAATCTCCATTGAATATGGCTTTAGTCAAATTGTTCATTGTAGATGGATGGGTGAGTGGGTGAATATGAAAATTGTAAAAAATCTGCTGGGTGGGTACAGAGAGTTTAGAAGATATGAAAATGATGGATAGGTGAATATGAAAATTGTAAAAAATCTTATGTTATATTTATAGAGAAAATGTGGATGGGTGAATGATGGGTGGTTGTTGTGTGGGTGGATGAATAATGAATGGTTGTTGGGTGGGTGGCTTCATAATGGGTGGTTGTTGGGTGGGTGACTGAATGATAGATGGTTGTTGGGTGGATAGTTGTTAGTGAATGAATGCTGTGTTAATAATGGATGGTTGTTGGTGGTTGGTTATTGGTGGGTAATTGGTGATTGTTTATTTTTTATGTGTAGGTAAAAAAATTTATTAAATAGGAGGTGATATGTTTTTTGGTGGGGTGAATTAATCGAACAATTTTGTTTTCCCAATTTTTCATTTTTTTTTATATTTGTCTAGTTGGGAATAATATAAATATATAATTTTTTTTTTTAACAAACAGGCAAAAAAATGTCACAAAAGACAAAAAATAAACAAAAATAAAATTACAAAAAACCTATATCCAAACAACACCTACAAAGTTGGAGGGAAAGTTAGTTGAGATTTACCAAAAATAACAAATGACCATTGAAATACCATTATTATAATTTGATACAATAATACTATTTATTATTAAATTATAACAATAGCAATATCAATATAGCAACTATCATTAGAGATTCTCTTAGAGAAGAGTCAATTGTGAGAGATTGATTATCATGGCTTTTCAAATATGTTAGCATTATTGTCACATCAATGGGGCTGCTTTAATTAATGAAACGGTTGTGATTTGTGGCACTAATTTTTTGAGCATTAATGGCACTAATTTCTATATCAGGTAAAAAAAAAAAAATAAATAAATAAAGTTATCAAAACAGAAAATTAGTGCCATTAGTGACAACAGTTTTAGTGCCACAAATCATTTTTCTTAATGAAATATCTTTTCTAAAGAATTTGCAGTATGAATTGTGATTTCCACCATGTAATATCATACTCCCTCCGCCTCAAAATAATAGTTTCTTTTAGGGAATTTAATTTTTTTTAATGGTACAATTATTGTACTTAAAAAAAATTGATTTTCCAAAATCACATTTTGATAGTACATTTTTTGAGAAATATCAATGTCATAATTATACTTTTTATATTGTTTATGAATTTAAAAGAAGGGCAAAATAAGAAATTTATATTATTTTTGTACTTGATTTTTAAAGAGGGACTAATATTTTGGGACAATGAAAAATGGAATAAGGGACTAATATTATGGGATGGAGAGAGTAATATTTTATTTTATTTTATTTTAATTTTAAGAAAATCACAAAAAACAGATCGGTTGTAATTTATTGTTTTGCTTGTAATTTACTGTTTTCTTGTGATTTCTCTCAAAAACATCACATTTAAAAAAATCAATAATTTACATATTGCTTGTAAATTTGTCTTTTATCTATCTTCCCTCTGCCTGAAAAAAAAAAATAAAATAAAATAAAAAAAAGAAGTGTAGGAGATCTTTCGGGGTCGAAGAAATCCGATTCCCGTTAGGAGGTTTGGCCGAGGGGTGATGGGTTTCTCACAAAGATCGGAGCAGAGACGTAACGTTTTTTACATTCAGAGATAAAAATGAAAAGTATAATTCCCGATCTCGTCTCGATCCGTTGTCATTTCTATCTTACAGTTTGTTGTTATTAGAGACAAGTCAATTGTGAGAGATTGATTATGATGGCTTTTCAAATATGTTAGCATTATTGTCACATCAATGGGGCTGCTTTAATTAATGAAATATCTTTCCTAAAGAATTTGCAGTATGAAATGTGATTTCAACCATGTAATATCATAATATTTTATTTTATTTTAGTTTTACGAAAAAGCACAAAATGACTAGAAAAAAAAGCTGCTTTCTAACCAATTGGTCAATTTGTTGACTACAAACATTTCACTTCGGTAGAAAATGTAGAACTTTAATATTTTCATTTGTGTATGTAAATTGCATTTCTCTTATATATTTTTTGAATTTTTTTTGAGTTTTTATTTATTTATTTTATAAACAATAAATAAATATTTTAAAAATCAAACGGTGAACAAACCGAAAAAGAAATTAAGTATACGGGTCACTGGTTCAACCATCGGATCGAAACGGTCAAACAATGATGTTATAATTAATATTATATAATTTAAAAATATAATTATAAATTATAAATAAATAAAAATATATATAAATATTGAAATAATAAAAAATATGTTGCATAGTATTTACTAATAATATTTAATAAAGTCATAATTGATAAAAATAAAATAAAATAAATGCTACGGACCCCATTACTCAAAAAAAGAAAAAAAGAGTCAATAGTTTTAAAGAAATTAAAAAAATTTAACATTTCCTCCAAACAAATTGATTGAATGTTAAATTTAATTTTGGAGACAAAATGAAATTTTCAACTCTCCCTCCAATCAAATATGATTCAAACAATTTGATTGAATCCCACATTGAATTTTCAGATTCTCTTTGAACAATCTTTTCCTATAAATATGAATAAACTTTTATAATTTCTTTATGTTTCCAATGAGACTCTTCTTCATGAGAGAAGAGACTCTTAAAATAAGAGTTTTTAGTCAAAAATTTGATATATATATACACATATATAAATATATAAGAAAGAAAGAAAAGAAGAAGAAATGGAAAAAAAAAAATCAACTGCCAGGTCAATCAGAAATCATGATCGGTTCGTTGATTTTATCGGTTGAACCACCAGTTTTCTTGGTTCCAGCAAGGCTAGTTTTTGGCCTGGGCCGATTTCTGTGGATCATTCGGACCGAAACTAAGTCTGGTCATCGGTTCTACCAGTTGAACCGACCAGTTTGGTCCGATTTTTAAAACATTGCAATAAATTATAATAAACAAAGATATACTATTATTTACCAGTATTGTGATTTATTAGTCATTATTGCAATATGATACACTAATAAACAAAGTTGCTCCTTATTGTCTTGTTTATTTGTTTTTTTTTTTTCTTTTTTTGCCAATCTATTAGAGATAATTACAAATATCATGAAGACTTGAACATTTAATTGTGTTAAAAATTCCAACAACATATTACCAATTTACCATACTTGATGCGATGAGTTTCCTAGACTGGAATGCAAACGACTCGATCAAGGACTATAACCCAAACAGATTTTGTTTTTGTTATCTATTTCGATTGAATATTGATTTCTGGTCCATTAATATTGTTCACAAAACCAATGTAATTAGGTTCATTTCACTGTAATAGCCATGAAGAATATCTAGGAAGAAAAAAAAAAAAAAAATCAATTCTATAATCCACATCCTATAGGTAGCTTTCCAAACAACTTAAAAAGAAAAAACAAAATAAAAGAAAACAAAACAAAAATTCACACACCTTCAAATACATAGCAGAGGAACAGATAATAAAAAAAGTGACTCAACGACAATAGCAAATTTTGGTTTAAGCATAGCCATTTGGGTTTGCGATCAGGTATTCTTCAACAACCTTGAACATCCCCATGGCCTTGTCTTTTCCACCTGCCATTTCCTCTTCGGTGAGTTCAATGTCGCCTTTGGCGTGATAGTAGCTTGTGCTTGTCACCTTACTCCCGCCATCAATAGTCTCAAACTTGACCTCATAAGAGAGAGATTCAAGCTTGCCGCTCAATGCATCACCTTCAATCAAAGTGTACTTGCACTCATAGTTCTCCACATCAAGTAAATCGATCTTGTGCTTCAAGCACTTCATGTGACTCCCTATCATAGCACAAATAAAACAAGCATTGTTATTAGCAAAATAATATAAAAAAGATTATAGCAAAAGGGTATAAATTGAAATATATATATAAACCTATATATATACCTTCATGGAAGTTGGTTTGCTTAATGCTTCCAGCACTGCCGTCGCCTTCAACGTACTCAATGCTCTTGATGGATTGGGGGAGAAGCTTGGGGATGAGATTGTGGGAGTCGAGGATCAAAGCCTTGAACATCCTATTGGGTGCTACTGAGGTAGTGAACTCTTGGGTTAAGTGGTGACACCCATTTTTCTTTTTTGGCTATTGGAAGAAAGGAAAGAAGGAATAGAGAGGTGTAGGAAATGAGAATGAGTTGATTGTGGATATGAAGAAGTGAATTAAGACAATGGGTACTATATAGACTTGGATTGGGCATCTTTTGGAAAGAGTACAAATGTTTCTTAATTGTAAGTAGTTCCATATAATATAATTGAATAGCCAGCCAAAGCCATCAATTGTAGAATAATAATAATAATAATAGCTGTCTCAATTATTCTCCAGTCCATATATCTATTCAATTGCCCAGCGCCCGCCCGCCGTCAAGTTCTAGAGAGTCGACCCTTTACTTTAACTGTGAATTAGAATGCCTCGAATTTTTAGCATCGGAGGTCCGTTTCACAGATTCCAAGTTCAGAATAGTGATAGACGAGCCATCATTTCAAGATCAACAATGTCAAATGCACAAAAACATAACACAAAAAAAAAAATATAGAAAATGTATCATGTGGTTAACATTTATTTGCAGTGTTAGTAAGTTGTTCAAGCATTATAATCGTTGCTAACTGTAGAAAGAGAGGCTGGCCCCATAATTTTTTTTTTTAAACTAAATTTTTTTGAGGTAAAACACCAATAAAACCTTAAATGTGATTTTACAAACTATTTAGTCATTTCTTTTTTTTTTTTTTTTTCATGAACCCAAAAGTCTCATTAAAGTATAAATTACACAAAAAGGTAGTCACCTACCCGTTTGGATTTAATTTTTAAAAGATAAAAATGAGTTTCTCTAAATGTGAAATTACACATGTAGACAATCTGTACTATAGAGGTTTTGAATTTTCTCTCATTCTAGAACAAATTTCACATTACGAATAACAATGTAACAATTCAATGTAATACTTGAATAACGTAATACTCCAATATAATATTTCAATAACGTACATACTAAAAAATCTCTTAGTATACTTTTTCCAAACGTAACAATGTAATACTAAAAAAAAAAACTTTTTAGTATACTTTTTCCAAACATAATACTCTAATGTAACAAAAAAAAAAAAAAAAAAAATCTTTAATGTACTTTTTCAAACGTAATATTCCAATCAATGTAATCGCAAACGTAACACTCCAATTTAACACACACAAAAACACTAAAAACTCTTTAGTGTACTTTTTCTAAGGAGTTTTTTTGTGTGTTACATTAGAGTGTTACGTTAAGGAGTTTTTTTAGAATGTTATATTAGAGTGTTACATTTAAGAAAAGTACATTAAAGAATTTTTTTGTATGTTCCATTGGAGTGTTATGCTAAAGAGTTTTTTTGAAGTGTTATGTTTGAGAAAAGTACAATAAGGAGTTTTTTTTTTTATGTGTTACATTGGAGTGTTATGCTAATGAGTTTTTTTTAGAGTATTATATTGGAGTGTTACATTTGAAAAAAATACACTAAGAAATTTTTTTAGATTATTACACTAAAGAGTTTTTTTGGAGTGTTATATTAAAATATTATATTTGGGGAAAAAACACTAAGGAGTTTTTTGGAGTATTACATCGGAATGTAATAGTTTGAAATTATATATTTATCCAAAATTTATTAAGGAGTTATTTTGTACTTTTTTTGAAATGTTTGAAGAATTCTACGTCCTTCTGAAATGTTTGAAGAATCTTCTATTTCAAGTCATTTTTGTACTCCTTTTAAAATGTTTAAAGAATCTAACGTTTCAGGCTATTCCAAATAAAAAAAATTCGCATATAAAAATTCATTTCAAATTTGATTTTTATAAGTTGTATATCTTACATTTCTAGCACAAAAGAAAAAAACGAAGAAGGAAACATAATAGAAATAAGGGTATCACCATAAATCTAAATTCTAAATAATATATTAAATTTACATTTTTAAAATTAATGGAACTAATTGGTCTATAAGAAAATCCTTACGACTAAACGAATTACCATTTCTCAAGATGGAATTTATTGGTAAATTTTCTTTTTCAACATTTATATTTAAGTAAATTCTGTAATTATTACACATACACTTTAACTACGTTATTAGAGCATCCACTCACTTTCTGAATTAATAAATATTTGACACACAAAATTAGATTTAACTTTTATCAAATTTTTTTTTTTTTAAAAAAAAAGAAAAAATCATATAACACACTGTGGGGATATATTTTCTGAGTACCAACACGTGGCAAGGTGAGGCCGATGTGTCAGCCGAGGTGTCACGTGTCCTGGTCGTTTTGCCGAGGTTATTTCGGAGTTGCCGAGGTTATCTCCGAAGATATCGGAATCCGAGATAAGCGGATAAGGGACAAAAGTCCTTAAATGAAGAAAGACTTCAAGATAGATAAGGATAGAATTCTTAGGGAATTAATCCTTATCTCTTGAGGAATCCAAAGTAAGCATAGGACAGGAATCCATGGAAGTCAGGCTTCTAGTGGGACTGGGATTGAGTTAAACTATAAAAGAGGGGCACCCCCGTGGGTCTAAAGGTTAGCTGAAGCCATCTATTTTGCCAGTGTTCTACAGCTAAGTACTAAGGTGGGCAATGTGATCAGAAAATCACACACACAATTTGGCACCGTCTGTGGGAAAGAAAGAAGAATAGATGGCCAGTAACGCACAGAAAGAAAAGATTAGGGACGACACTCCTGTTAGGAATGGCAGACCTATCAACCTTGATATCGAAGGAGATAACCACGATCAAGAACAGGAAAGATTGCCCCAAACACCAGCAGCACGGCCTTCCCCAACACAGCAACCACATACAGAAGGACCTCGGGTGGTTAATGTAATCCACTCGAAGGTAAACAAAAACGACGTACGAGGAGAGACCCAGAAGGTGAAACACCTGCAGCACGTGAACCAGGTCGGACATAAAACACCTCGGCCTGAAGAGTGCTAGGGACCAATGATAGCCTTCACTGAAGCCGACCTAGAGATGGTCCAGCATCCGTATAATGATGCCTTGGTAATATCCCTCCGGGTTGGGGAGTGCCAAGTAAAATGCATCTTGATTGATCAAGGAAGCTCTTGTGACATCATGTATATCCGATGTTACAAGGAGCTCGGCCTTCATCCAGACAACATGGAACAATCCAATGGCCTAATGGTTGGGTTCAATAGAACACCGACATGGCCACTGGGAGCAGTAAGCTTGGAGGTGCAAACTGGCACTAAGAAGATCAAAACAGAGTTCGTCGTGATTGACACACCCTCCCCTTACAACATCATCTTGGGAAGGCCATGGTTACATGCAATGGAGGCAGTTCCCTCAACATTGCATCAACTGTTGCGGTTCCCAACAGAGCATGGGATTGAAGAGGTCAGAAGAGATCAACTGCAAGCAAAGAATTGCTCCATGGCAGCAATGAGATCCACCTGCAGCATTCGAGAACCAAAGAAGGCCGAGATCGAAGACGAGGACATGGAGGTCCTAGATGATGTCGGCGAGGAGCCAGCCGAGAAGAGTGAAGAAGCACTGAAGAAAATCCTCGTCCAAGAGGGTGATGAAGAACGCTTCTTTCTTTTCGGCTCGGGATTAGCCGAAGAAGAAGAAAGAGAGTTAGAAGCTTTTTTGAGATCAAACATTGAGGTGTTCGCTTGGACACCTTACGAGATGCCAGGCATTGACCCCGAGGTCACTTGCCACAAACTGAACGTCGACAGGTCGGCCAAACCTGTTATCCAACGAGCAAGAAGACTGACGTTGATGCACGTCAAAGCAGTAGAAGAAGAAGTAGACAGATTTCTGGAGGCCAGGGCCATCAGAGAAGTCAACTATCCGACATGACTATCAAATACAGTGGTACTAAAGAAAAAGAATGGTAAATGAAGGGTCTGCGTAGACTTTACAAGCCTGAACAAAGCTTGTCCCAAAGACAGCTGTAGACGTGCCCTTAGGCCTCACTACAGTTTGGACTCAATTTGTGTCATGGTTCTTAATCTGAACCAAAGAGTCCAAATCCGGCAAATCATTTTGAGAAAAACAGATTTTGAAAGAAGTGCCAAACATGGACTGCTTTGCCAGATACAGAGTCGCCACCTAAATATTTTTTATGGGGGAATTTAGGAAACCCTGACTCGGTGCCAAAGGCCACGTGTCCGTCATCACCAAAGTTGCCTCGGCTCGGGAACTTGGGTACGATTGGGGAAGGTCAGCTATGAGCACCCCCTCTCGCCCGATCCGAAGATCGGCCTCTACTAACCGTGATATCTTGTTTTGAAAACATTATGTGTTCTTGTTCCGGTTATTAGCCTAGAATTACTACGTTATACGCACAGCAAACAAGTATAGACTAGATCGCCTAATTTGGAACAAAACATTGCATATCCGTTTGTGTGGAAAACGCTTTGGATTTTGCTACTCGTAAATAGGCTAAAATACGGATTTCAACGAGTTGTCCCAACTCAAACAATCCAACCTTCACCCACAGGCATTCAGGCATTTAATCAAATAAGCATCTAGCCTCATGGTAATCATGCTGTCATGGCAACACTCACACGCATGCAAAAATGCTAAAGCAAAAGAACTTACCTAGTACTCCAAGCCAAAACAGAAACCAGTTAGTAATCATATGCATGATCCTAGTTCATGTTAAGGTGGCTAATGCAACACATGCACAATGCAACTATAATAGGCTCGGCTATCCTAAAGATGGCATGTGAAATGCTGCAACTAATAAGTACTCAACTTGGAATTGAAATACAAGTGCAGTTAACATGATGTGCCGAGCCCGGTGCATGTAAGACAAATGAATGGATGCACGCATGCATAGCATAAGGTATGCTAAATTAAACATGACCTAATACTAACCATCAAAAGCAGGTAAGTAAAAGGGAGAAAGAAGCGGGGGTTGGAAGACATGCACACACGCACCCACACTTATTACAAATTTGCCCTCGCTCGGAGGGACCGAAAGAATAATACAATTTAACTAACCAACAAGCTAATTAAATATTAAAAATCAATTAAATTAGCTAAGCAAATTAACTAATCTAATTAAGCAGTAAACAACAGCCTCGGGAAGAGGGTCCAATGCATGCGCGCTCGGTTCAGCTCGAAAAGTCACTACCATGCACAAGATGCCTCTGCTTTGGCTGTTATCCTCCTCTGAAGATTGCACAAGATGCCTCTGCTTTGGCTGTTATCCTTCGTATTCTAGCCCGGTTTTCCCTTTTCCGGCTATTTTCTCATCACCTTTGACATGGTGGATGATATTCCACAGGGCGGGACTCCCCCAGATCATGAGATGGATCCCGGGGTGGAGCTTCTCCCCCTGAGTGTCCGTCCATTTGACTCGGCGACCTACCTGCCGGCGATTCACGTGCTACCTCCTGACGGTCTTCGTCAGTTTCGGAGCTTTGACAAGGCGATGCCTCCAGAGCTTCTCCTGCGTGAGCCTACATCTCATTTGTCCTTTGGCGCTTCCGAGGTAACATTCCTTCCCTTGTTTTACTTTCTGCAATGTAGAACACTTAACTGCCAACCGCCATAGCTGATCATATTCTTTAACTGCTTAGCTCAGATACACTGATGCACTGTACACTGTAGTTAACTGCGAATGCACTCGCAACTAATATCTGTTCGAAACTGACACGTGCACACACACTGCACTGACCCTGAACCACTCAAACACACGGCACACAGTGTATTTCACTGCAAACACACCGGCACCCGGTATCTGTTTGAATCTGAAAAACTTGCACACATGCTATATTTGCACTGAACCACTCAAACACGCTGACACATCACACGTTGTAGTTCACTGTAAGCACACCGGCACTCGGTATCTGTTTGAATCTGAAAAGATGCACACATGCCATATTTGCACTGAACTACCCAAACACGCTGACACATCACACGTTGTAGTCCACTGTAAGCACACCGGCACCCGGTATCTGTTTGAATCTGAAAAACTTGCACACATGCTGTATCTACCTTAATTCTGAATGCCTTTCAAAACTGGTATATTTAGCAGTGCCTCGCAATTGTTTGTTTGAAAACAGGGAGATTCCCATACCGTCCGGGGGTATGGGAACATCGTTGCTCGAGATTGGTACGCAGAGCTACCTGATGCGGTTCGCCACATCGTGGATCAGGCCGGCTTCGGCGCATTCTGCAGAGGACTATCCAGGCTTACCACGAGCAGGCCTCTCTTCGCTGCTCTAGCGGAGAGGTGGTGGGACACCACCGATTCATTCCACCTCTCTGCGACGGGAGATATGACGATGACTCTCTATGATTTCTCGATGCTCACCGGCATCGGGGTAGGGGGTGATCCGATCCCCTTTGATACTGACATGGACCAGTGGACTGCTGCTCAGATCTATCTGCTTGGCGAGGTGCCACCTCTCGCCCGTCCAGGTTTCGTCCGGTATTCATGGTTCGAGTTCCAGTTCAGGGTCCAGCCAGCTTTGACCGAGGAGGCTCTGATGACCCAGGAGGCGGTGGAGCAGTACGCCCCGGCTTTCTCATGTTTTTGCTAGGGACGACTATTTTCGCCGACTGGGCGAATACCTTGCCCCTCTGCTTGCTCAGCGCCTTAGTGGATGTCACACAGATCCTGCACTATGACTGGGGTGGCGCCGCTCTGGCTACACTCTACGGATACATGAGCTCGGCTTCCCGTGGCAGCAGACAGTTGCTCGGGGGTTAATGGCGTGCTTGGGAGGTACATTTCTTTTTCTGCTTTCTATTATCTGTACTCTGTACTGTATTCTGTACACTGCACACACTGTAGTCTGCTTTTCACTAACTGTATACTGCACACACGGCACACACATACTTTGCTTTACACTGACTGTACACTGCTCACACTATACACTCTGCACAATACACTATTTGCACAATACACTGCACAATACACGGCTCTGTTATTTCTGCTTTATTCTGCATTCTGCTTTATCTGATAAGCATACTGGTATTTGTTCTGCAGTTGTGGGTCTATGCCTATTTTCCTAGGCTTGCGCCCGTACCAGACGTGGAGACCCCTCTTGTCGTCCCGTTCTCGCGCCGCTTCGACGGGAGGTGCGTGCGGAGGCCCCGGGAGACGTTTAGCTTCTTCCGCCGCTATTTTGACACCATCACCCCGGCGGAGGTATGTTCAACTTTAGAGTTTATTTAAGCTTCGCTTTTCACTGTATTTTTTTCAATAACAGTAGATAACAAACTGCATTTCATCTTCAGATCACCTGGCAGCCTTGGGCTTCGTTGCCGGCGACGATTCGGGACCGATTTGCCGGTGCTGAGGAGACCTCGCGTTTCCGGATTCTGCTGGAGGGCCCGGTCTGTCGGGCTTGGTACCTGGGTGAGCGTTTCCTACGCCAGACCCTAGGGTTACCAGAGCAGATAGTCTCGGTTCACCCTCCTGAGCATATGAGGGAGACCGAGAGATTCTCTGCCGAGCAGATGGCCGACTATACAATCGGCTGGGACGCGATCCACTTCTGAGGCATAGGCGACTACAGAGAGTACGTGCAGACGTATATCATGCGGCCTCTGAGTGGTGGCCGTCGAGTTGAGGGAGAGAAGCCCGTGGCGCCGGTAGCTAGGGTAGGAGCGGGGGCTGGAGCAGGAGCGTCGAGGAGAGCCCGGGTCCGCAGCAGGGGTGGAGCTCAGAGAGGGCGGGGGGCTGGCTGGCCTGCACTGCCCACCTCGCTGACATACAGAGGACAGGGTGGGGCAACTTATCAGATCCCCTTCGCTCCTCCTCCAGCTGATCACGAGTTGGTCGGTTTCCACAACTTGCCTCCGGTATGTACTACTCCATATTGCATCTTGCATTGGTATTTTATTTCATTTCATTTCCTTGATATTCCGCAGAATACTGATGCATCTAATACTTTTGCAGGCTTCCTCCGAGTACACCCGACAGTCCCTGGAGTTGAATGCCTCCATGATGGGGATGCTACAGCGGACCTTCGACCTCCTGGCCCTTTACAGTATCCCGGTATGTTCTTCTGACCGCAGTCTCAAACCATAACTAAACTGCTTCACATAATCTGATGCACAACACAACGCTTGACACACTGATCTCACGGCATTTGATACACTATACTCATACATTGCATTCTGCACTGATAAACTGCTCACAGTATTCACACACTGTACTCATACATTGCATTCTGCACTGATAAACTGCTCACAGTATACTGATGCATTTGTCTTTTGTATTTTCAGCCTCCCTTCCAGATTCCCACCGTAAGAGGTATTCTAGCCAGGCCTCCTGTTCCTGCCGGAGGGGATGGAGAGGGTAGGGTATACCCCCGCACCAAGGCGGGGCGCACTCACGTCGGGAGTAGCTCACGGGCTCCAGTTCCAGACGACGATGATGAGGAGGAGTCCGAGGCGGAGGCAGAGTCATCAGAGGAGGAGACCGGAGACGGCTCGGACTCGGGCTCAGATGACAGTGCTGGTGATGCTCCTGGACCTTCATCCAGGAAGAGGACTAGGACGGACCAGTAGCCCTAGAGCCACTTGATATTGACACAGATTTTTACTGTATTTCTTCTTTTTTGTACTTTTCCTTTTTGTTGGTAGCTAGGATACTTTGTACTGCCGCAGGCAGATTTTTTTGTTTCCAAAACTTATGTACTTGAAAAGATGATGGAATGAAACAAACTTTTTGTCTGAAAAAGTGTTACATTTGTATATCTCATACATTGCATTGCAATACATCATATTACACCTCAATGTAAACAAGATTGATCTGTTGTCTGAAAACTGAACACTTGCATTATAATAACCGGATAACGAACCAGTTAACAACAAAATAACCCAAGCAAACCACTGCTTAACCTGGACACACAGCCCATATTCTACTGAGGATTAACCTGCATACAGCCCCGTAACACAGCATTCGGCTCATTCTGCACACAGCAAATTCTGAACAAGCAGCCCAATCTAACAAGACAGAATACGAAGGTGAAACCGGCTGAAGTTGAAACACACTCAGATGCCCCAAACTCTCCCCTTTCTTCTTTTACTTCTCATAAATGTAGAGAATGGCACAGCACTCTGAGCATAAACGACTTTTGAAATTGAAAAAGGGTTTTTTCAACCGGGGTATCGAGCCTACAACTGAACACAGCGGAAAAGACCCAAACAAAAGATATACGACCTAAACACAACGAAACACGCTTGGAAAAGACCCAAAACGAAAGCTGGGCTAAACAAGACAAAAGACACGACACACGGACATGTTTACAACACGAGAGACCTCAAATCTCGAGGAGCCAGTTCCTCCGGGTATGTTTCCCACCTTTTCTGATTTGTGATTCTCACATCACTCGGCTTTCAGGCTCGGTTTTTCTCTCAAAACCCTTTTCTTACTTTTCTCTCGACTTACACCTCTCTATTCTTTGTTCTCTCATTTTTTATCCCTCCCCAGGGTGATTGATGGATGAATAGGAAGTTGTGGGTTCACGCCCAACACTATTGGCTCGCAGCTATTTCTTCCGGTGACGTCTAGTCGATGTTCCAGACGAGGAATGGTGTATCTTGATCCATCCCAACTCGTGCTTCGCACTTGGCTTAATACCTCGTTGCTTGGAGGTTGTTGAGAGTTTTCAGCCCTTCACTGATAGCTTCAGTTGTGCCTTCTTTCGGTGAATAGAGTGCCTTTCCGGCAAATATGTTGATGACGGGGGAAAGACAGAACACCTGACTCGAATGTGCCCTTTAGTTCATCACTTTGACCATTTTTGCTTTTGGCTTTCTATTAAAACAGTTTTGACCAAAATGAGAGTTAAATTAACATGCTTGTTCGATTTTTGATTTGAAATCATGCAAGTTAGACTACAAGCACTGAAAATTTTCCCGTCCGGGTCCCAGAAATGGTCTGGTTTTGGAAAATGAAGTAGTTTTCGAGAAAATAGTCAACCTCAGTAAAAATTTTCAAAAACTATTTTTGCAAACGGTCAATGCTAAACGAGCATGGAACTTATTCTTGAGATGCGCGACCTCGGATCGGAGGCAATGGAAAATTGCTCCTTGCTTGAAAGGGCTGCATGGCAACGGAAAATTGCCCCTGGTTTGAACGGCGACTCATGGCAACTCATGGCAACGGAAAGTTGCCCCTTGTTTGGATGATGCCGCAGCATGTTGAAAACCAGTCCTCATCGGTGATGATTGCAAACGAATTCTCAGACACAGAGAAGACGATGATGGTCAGGACCAATATATGGACACAGTCACTGTGAAAGTGTTGGGGGCTGGACTTCAGGATGAAGTTGCCTACGTGGTTCCGGTTGTCACAACCGAACTATTGGATTCAGAGGAGGCAAAGGTGATCAAAACCATTACATGGACTGAGACGCCATGAAAGCGTTAGGGGTTGGACTTCAGGACAAAGTTGCCTACGTATTCCAAACGTGGGAATCAAGCCTTACGTAGTTTCAGTTAAGGTACACTTGGGTATTTTAACCTTTACTTTTTAGGCTCTAACTTTTGCCAAGGCGCCCGATGCGGGTTTTCGACATTGCGAGCTTCTTTTTTCTTCTTTTTTTCTTTTCTCTTTTTTTTGCATATATATTTTTTTCTTTTGTATTTTTTTGCATTTTTTGTATGTTTCTTTTTTCTTTTCTTTTTTTCTTTTTTTCTTTTGTATATATTTTTCGTTGCTCTAACTTTTGCCTGGGTCGCCCTTCCGGGTTTTCGGCCCAGCGAGCCTCTCAAAGGGTAAAAGTGTAACAAGTCCATGCCAAATGGTTTTGAGATTGAAGCCCTCTGTATCCAGGAGAGTGGTTGTCGTATTGATTTGCAGAAGGATTCATCTTCGACTCTTCGAGCACTTCTGACATTTTTGCCCCTAGTTTAAGGGGTGCTTCTGTTCTAGCTTTGCTAGCTTCCGTTGACGACGTCTGACCTCTTGATTTGACTTTGGGTGCCTCTTGCTCGAGGGCTGCTTCAAATCTGGCCACACGGGCCCTACGTGGCGGTTGACCGCTGAACAGTCCAGATTGTGGTCTAGGCTTGAAAACAGATGGATTGAATCTTGAGGTTGAGAGCGATCATAGGCTGCACAATCTTAAGAGCGATTCCATACAAGTCTTCACAGGACTGCGCAAAACAGTTTGTTTTTGAAAGTTTTTAAGAAAGCGACAAATCGCTCGCGCTGAAGATAGTATGGAACCAATCTGGATCAAGCCAGGGTCTTTCTCAGTACTCACGCTAACAAGCACAATTTCATTCATTAAAAGGCTTAGCACGCTTATCTTTCTCTCAAATTGATCAGAGTTTTGCAAAACCCAAGGAATTCCTTCCTTTTCGTTTTTATCACCACAGTGTTCAAAAGGGTTTTTGAAAAACTTAGGTCATTATGATGATTTTCAGGGCACAAGAGAGCAGGTGGAATGTACTGCCGTTCGATCCAAATCCTCTGGCACAACTAGCTCAAAATAGCGATAAGCACGGAAACATGATAGCCGCAGCTGTTTCATTCAAATACCCTGATTGTAACTGGCTCCACAGCAGAGACAGACTCAAAAAGAAAGCAAAAGGGTAATTACAAAACAAAACGGTGTTCGAGGCGACAACCCCGGAATCACTTGGTATTCTATACAAGGGCACTGACTCGCTACAACAAGACAGATCCTTAAGCAAAAAGGACTGACTCACGACAATGAGACAGACTCAAAACAAAACATCGACTCGACACCCAAGCCAGAATTTATAAAACTAGCAATAGCAGATGCTCAAAAATGCGTGCCAGACGCCACATCCAAAAATACACCAAGCGCCGCCCACAGGTGGTTCATTCCTTGATTACATACTCACAGTATCAGTATCCTCAAAGTCCAATAGCTGGGTAGTAACGGACTTGGCTGAGGTGGACGGGAGGATAACCTCGTTGTCGATCAAATCTTGCACCTCATGATGGAGGCGGAAAAAATTATCGGTAGCATGACCTGTTTGCTGGTGATACGCGCAGCATCATGTGTGGGAGGGAGATTCTTCGGGAGAGGCCGAGGCTCCAAGGGTTTAAGGTGCCCTCTTTCGGCCAGGTGTAGACACCCCATTTTTGACCGCCCTCCAGACTTGGACGTCACCGTTTGAACACTTGGTGATGATCCATGTTTGTGTTCGTTTGGAGTTCCCGGAGTTCTCGGCTACGCGCCTCGCCTCAGGATCTCCGAACTCGACCGTTCTGTGTCTAGTTTTGCACCAAACACTTGTGCTCTGCCTTGGAGGGGCAGGGAATGCCTTGTGAGGCATCCCTACACACCACCGGCAGTGGCTAGAGGCCACCGGCTGGTTGTTGTTGCCATCGGCACTATATTGTGCCGGTCGGCACTCTTTTGTGCCGGTCGGCAGTCAATTTTGTCAAAATGACATTTTTGGCTAGCCGGCTACTGTTCAGCTGCTTTTTCAGATATTTTATTACAGCTGTCTGGCATTGACTCCCCCTCCATACACGTGTATGGAGGGATGCCCCTCTTGGTTGCTTAACTTGTAAGCATTACAAGTTTGGCTCCTCTATAAGAGGAGCCCTTCCCCCTTGGCTTTAGGGTTGGCTTTTTAGTAAGAAAACAACTCAGAGCAAGCTCTGGTTTTAGGGTTTGAGTGCCATTCATATCCTATCTCTATATCTCCTTTGTGTGTGTTCTAGGTGCTTTGTGTCTTACTATTGCACACAAACACCTAGTCTTTCACTTTTTCTTGGTTTCTTCAAGGACCAGAGCTTGTTCTTAAGGTTTTTGGCTGGATTTGAGCCCAAGGAAGTAACAACATCAACTCTTGTGAAGGTGGTCTTTGAGGGTAAGAAATTACCCCTTTTACCCCATTTTTGCACTCCATTTTTGCATAGCTTAGAACTGTTTTTGTGCTTAGTGATTAACACATAAAAGTTCTGTTTTTTAGTCCTCTTTATTGTCTATTAAGAGTGTTTTGTGCTTTGGGGAGGTTTGACCACCCTTAGGCCTTGAAAAGGGCCTCATCTTGTGCTATTTTGTTGAGATCCGGGATTTTGGTGTTTGGGTCTCTTCACCACTGAAACCTTGAGGGATTTCAGTGGTGAAGATGATGCCTTAAAGTCCTAAGAAGGAGGGGGTCACCCCCTCTCCTTGATGTCCTTGAAAAGGGCAAGTTTTGCCTCTTGAGGGAGCATTGTGCTTGAATGTGTGTTGAGCATGTATGGACTGTTATTCATGCTTAGGATATCATGATTTAACATTGCTATGAGTTGGTTTTGGTCCCTTATGCATGCTTAGCATAGTTGCCATGTAATGCCTTGTATTGCCTTAACATGCCTTAGGTTGTTAGCCCTAATTTGAGCATGCTTTAGGCTTAGATTTGTGAATGTTTTGTGCTTATTTTGACATATTTTAGCTCTGTCCATAGTCATTTGGGTTGATCTTGGCATGCATTATATAGCCCCTTTGCATTTTAGGCTTGCTAGCCTTTGAGCATGCATGTGTAGCATGTGTTGTTTGCCTCATTTTGATGGTTTGGAACCATCTAACATGTCATTTCAGTCCCTTTGGTGTGCTTGTATGCTTGCCTTAGTAGCCTCTTTAATGCTTTGAAAGCATGTGTTGTATGCCTCATGTTTTGGTCATGTTGCATGCCTTTGATTTCAAGCCTCTTAGATGCCATCTAAGTAGTCTTTTGGGTTTAGTTTTATGTGTTAAAACTCTGTTTTTAGTTGGTTAAGTATTGCCATGTGTGGTTGTACTATATGTAGTTCAAAGCCTCATTGGTGAACTCTAAGTACTTGGGCCATTTGTTGCATGTTTGACTTGCTTTGTTGCATGATTTGGCACCATGTTTTGCATGATTTTCAGAGCTTTCTATGCATGCTCATTGTCTATGTTTGGTCTCTTTGAGTGTGCTTAAGAGTTGCCATGTTTACGCCTAAGTGTTGGAGCATGTATGGTTGCATGTTTGCATGCATTGTGACTTCACCTCTTTAGCATTTTGGCCAATAGTTTTAGGCCTATTTGGGGCTGCCTAATCCATGTTTAAGCCCACCCCATTGCTTGGTTTGCATGCTTGCCTTGTATGCTTACTTGCCTGTTTGCATAAGTGCCTTGCATTGTCCATTTTGCATACTAGTTGACATGTCTAGGATTGCATCATATTGGCATGCATGCTAAGCCTCTTGACCAAGTCATGGTGGAGGTTTGGCACCCTTATGTGTTTGTTTGCTTTGCATGCATTTGAAATAGAAGTTGTACTCTTCGTTCTTTGGGCCGTCATGCATGGAAATGCGTGATTGGTGGTCCGAGAACCGAGGCACATCTTCCTTTGAGTCAAAAACATGATAAGGAGTGTGTTTGGTGCATACATGCTTTGAATTACATTGCCATGCAAGTTGTGTCCTCTGCTGCTGTGAGTTGCAGGTTCTGCAGGCATTTTGTGCCGATCGGCATTGTTTAGTGCCGACCGGCAATCTACTGGCAGCCGATGGGTGAATTCAGTGCCGGTAGCCACATCCTTTAGCCGGTGGTGTTCTACCCCAGCCGGTGGTGATCTCCAGTGTCCAGGGAGGTATTCCTGAAGTTTTGGCAGTCTTCGGAGGAGGAAAGCAGGGAAAACAGAGGCAACCATGCATGGCAGTGCGATTCCGAGCGGGTCACGGGCGCGTGATGCATCTTGCCCTCTTCCCGAGGCATTTACTGCTTTAATTAGCTTAGTCAATTTGTTAATTAATTTAGTGAATTTGTAATATTTAATTAGCTTGCGTAGTTAATTATTTGTATTATTCTTTTGGTCCCTCCGAGTGAGGGCATAATTGTAATAAGTGTGGGTGTGTGGGTGTATGTCTTCCAACCCCCATTTCTTTCTACCCTTTTATTTACCTGCTTATGATGGTAGATTAGGGCACATCTATTTTAGCATACCTTATGCTATGCATGCGTGCATCCATGCATTTGTCTAAACATGCATCGGGCTCGGCACATCATACAAACTGCATTGTATTTTCAATTCCAAATTGAATACGTGCATCGAATAAAGTGCATTTCACATGCCATTTTTAGGGTTAGCCGAGCCTATCCTAATTACATGATTGTATGCGATGCATTAGACACTCTAACATAAACTAGGGCATGCATGTTTGCTAACTAGTTTATTGTTTTGGCACGGAGTACGATGTAAGTATTTTTGCTTTAGCATACCACATGCGTATGAATGCTAACATGACAGTATGCTTACCATGCGGCTAAGTGCTTATATGGGATAAACTGTTTGAATGCCTGTGGGTGGAGGTTGGATTGCTTGAGTTGGGAAAACTCGTTGAAATCCGTGTTTTAGCCTACTTGCGAGTAGCAAATTCCAATACATTTTCAAAACCAACGGATATGCAATGTTTATTTCCAAATTAGGCAATCCAGTCTATACTTGTTTGCTGCGCGCATAACATAGTAATTCTAGGCTAATAATTGGAATAAGAGCATGTAATGTTTTCAAAATCGGATATCACGGTTAGTAGAGGTCGGTCTTCGGACAGGGCGAAAGGGGGTGCTCATAGCTAACCTTCCCCGATCGTACCCAAGCTCCCGAGCCAAGACCACTTTGGTGATGACGGACATGTGGCCTTCGGCACCGAGTCAGGGTTTCCTAAATTTCCCATTTTAAAATATTTAGGTGGCGACTCTGTAATCTGGCAAAGCAGTCCATGTTTGGCACTACTTTTCAAAAATCTGTTTTCTCAAACGATTTGCCGGATTTGGACTCTTTGGTTCAGATTTAGAACCGTGACAAACAAAAAAGGAGTCCGAGCTGTAGCGCGAGGTCCCCCCGCGGACGTGTTACAGTTTCTGGCGACTCTGCTGGGGATTTTTAGAGAGCTTGACTCGAACTCGTGATATCCTGTTTTGACTACATTTATGTGTCTCTTTGCATTACATGTGCATTGGTGTGCCTAGGACACAGTGTTGGCCATCTGCTATTCCTGAGCGATTTGCTGGAGGCTTGTCTTGTCAAGGCATGACCATAAGGCTGACCGGTTGCGGGCTCTGCCGGTATGGGAACACAAACCCCGGTTTTACCGGGGCACCCTTTTTGACCATTCGACCTAGTGCATATTCGGAATCCATAGTGACCATTCCAAACTAGGACAGGTTGCTTACCCGATATAGGTTGTTTGAAACTGCTGCGTGCGTAGTGAAACCCTAGCTCCTGACAAAATAGGACAGGGAAACCCTACCCCAACATAGGGGTGTATTGGCTCTCATTTACTTGCTATATGCTTTTAGAGTATATCTCTGTAGGGGAAACGCATATATCAGTTTGCAAAGTTTGAGCACCAGGCCTGAGGGCACCAGTATCAGTGTTGTTGGGAATCGGTTATGTCTGCGGGTATCAGTTCAGTTTTGAACAGTAATTCTGGGGGGAGCAGTGATCGGTAGTAGAATACAGTTGTCCGGCTACACCCTTGTTCGATCTGTTTGGGGCTGAAATACTGCTTGTTTCCCGTTTCAGTTCAGAAAATCAGAAAGTTGTTCCAGGATAGCTAGTGTCTCAGCATGACGCAGAATTCAGAAGAGATCGTTGTCATGACGGCCGCGTTGGATCAAGGAATCACCCTACACAGCGAAACTATTGTTGATATGCCGCATCCACCCAGATCGCCGGTTGCGCACCCGGTCTGGGCCCCTCAGCTATATCAGGCTCGTGAGCCTACTACTTTTGAACTAATGAGAATGATAGGAGATCTCCAGAGGTCTGTGGCGGATCTCGCCTATAGGATGTCAGCTTCACCGCCAGCTACGCCATACGCCGGAGGCTTTATACCCCAGGAGCCCCCACTACTGGGACGAATTGTAATTGAACTCAACCAACCGGAGATGACCTCCAGTTATGGTAACGACGCAGCAAACCAAACTCTGGATCAGGCCGCGGCCGGAGACAAAGGCAAGATGAAGGCAGATGCCGACCCTATCGAACAGCTGCTGTGGGCAGTCGAGGCTTTGAAAGCCGGGGGAATGAACAAGCAACAGATATCTGCAGTTGTGACAAAAGCTGTGGAAGATGCTTTCCCCACTCCGCCTGAGGGCAGTTCCAGTCAATCAGAGAACCGGGATAGGCCCCGTCACGCCAAAAAAGCTCTTCCCGCTCCTGACCTTGCATCCGGAAAGAATCAGAAATCCAAAGCCGCACCCGCTGACCCGTTCGCTAGTTCATCTAGCAAGAGTGCTCAGGTTCCAAAGTACCTGCCCCGAGGGCGCCGAGTCTTCCATCCTCTCTACATGCCTTTGTCTAGGGCACTTCTAATTTTGGCCAAAAAGGGGCATCTTACACCCCTCGATCCTAGGCCGCTCCCCAAACCCCTTCCAGCAGGCCATGATGCCACTCAGTACTGTGCGTACCATCAGCAGACTGGTCATGCTACTGATAATTGCTTCCGCCTCCGTCATGAGGTACAGGATTTGATTGACAACAAGGTTATCCTCCCGCCTACCTCGGCCAAATCAGTCACTACAGAATTCTTGGATTTTGAGGACACAGATACCGAGGACACAGATACCGCAAATGTGTAATTAGAAGGTGAATCGCCTGCGGGCAGTGTCTGGTACATTTTTGGATGTGGCGTTTGGCACGCATTTTTGAGCATCTGCCAACGCTAGTTTTGTAAATCCTGACTTGGGTGTCGAGTCAGTCTTTTGTTTTCTTTGAGTCTGTCTCTCTGTACTGAGTCAGTCTTTTTGCTTACAGGGTCTGTCTTGTTGTAATGAGTCAGTCCCTTTTGTATAGTATACTAGATGATTCCGGGGTTGTTGCCTCGAGCACCGCTTTACCTTGTCATTACCTGTTTTGTTTACCCTTTGAGTCTGTCTCAGTTAAGGAGCCGGTTACAATCAGGGTTTTGGAATGAAACAGCTGCGGCTACCTCGTTTTCATGCTTGCTGTCAGTTTGAGCTAATTGTGCCGGAAGATGTGAATGGAACGACGGTACATTCTACCTACTCTCTTGTGCCTTGAACTCGTTTTAATGACCTAAGTTTTTTAAAACCTTTTTTTTTCGTATGCTGCGGTGATAAAAACAAAGAGGAAGGAATTCCTCGGGTTTTGCAACACTTTGACCGAAATTGAGAGAAAGAAAAGCACGTTGAGCTTTTAATGAATGAAATCATGCCCGTCAGCGTGAGTACTGAGAAGGACCCTGGCTTGATCCAGACTGGTTCCACACTATCTTTAGCGCAGGCGATGTGTCGCTTTCCTTAAAAACTTTCAAAAACAAAATATTTTGCGCAGTCCTGTGAAAACCTGTGTGGAATCGCTCTTGAGATTGTGCAGCCTAGGATCGCTCTCAGCCTCAAGGTTCAATCTATTTGTTCCAAACCTGGAATCCGTTCAGAATGTCCAAGCAGTCAAATGCCCGTGTGGCCCAGTTTGAAGCAGCCCTCGAGCAAGAGGCACCAAAGTCAGATCAAAAAGGTCAGATCCCACCAGACAAGGCTCGTGAAGCAACCGTGATGGACCTTTCTGCAAGTCAACACAACAGTCACTCTCTTGGATACAGAGGGCTTCGATTTCAAAACCATTTGGCATGGACTTGCTACACTTTTACCTTTTGAGAGGCTCGCTGGGTCGAAAACCCAGAAGGGTGACCCAGGCAAAAGTTAGAGCAAGGAAAATATATACAAAAAGCAAAAAAAAGAAAAGAAAAGAAAACAAAAAAGTAAAAAAAAAAAGAAAAAGAAATGAAAGATCAAAAATTGAAAAGAAAAGAAAACATAGCTCGCAAGGTCGAAAACCTGCAACAGGCGCCTTGGCAAAAAATTAGAGCCTAAAAAGTGAAGGTTAAAATACCCGAGTGTACCTTAACCGGAACTACGTAAGGCTTGATTCCCATGTTTGGGATACGTAGGCAACTTCATCCTGAAGTCCAGCCCCCAACGCTTCCATAGCGTCTCAGTCCATGTCATGGTTTTGATTACTTTTGCCTCCTCCGAATCCAATGTCTCGATTGCAGCAACCCTGGAGCTACGCAGCCAACTTCCTCTTGAAGTCTAACCACCAACACCTTCCAGGCGACTGTGTCCATATATTGATTCAGACCGTCTTCGTCTCCTCCGTGTCCGAGGATCCGATCGTCATCAACAAGGACTGGCTTACAGCATGCTGCGGTATCATCCAAACAAAGGGCAACTTTCCGTTGCCATGCATTGTCATAAGTTGCCCTAAGTCATCATCCAAACTAGGGGCAACTTTCCGTTGCCTTGCCCCTCCTTTAAGCAAGGGGCGATTTTCCATTGCCTCTGATCCGAGGTTGCGCATCTCGAGGGCGAGTTCGTGCTCGTTGGGCATTGATTGCTTGCAAAAATAGTTTTTGAAAATTTTTACTGAGGTTGACTATTTTCTCGAAAACTATTTCATTTTCCAAAACTGGACCATTTTCTTGGACTCAAAAAAGGAGAATTTTCAGTGCTCAAGGCCTGATTGGCATGATTTTCAAATCAAAAACTGAACAAGTGTGTTAACTCGACCCTCACTTTTGGTCAAAACTGTTTTAGGAAGAAAACAAAAAATGGTCAAGGTGACGAACTAGGGGCACCGCTGAGTCAGGTCTTCTGTCTTTCCCCCATCCACACACTTGCCCGAGAGGCACCCTATCTACCAGAAGGAATGGCTGCAAGCTAGGTGTATCGGGCATGAACCCGCAACCTCTCATTTACCTGTCAACCATGCTTGGGGAGGGATTCAAAATGAGAGAATAAAGAATAGAGAGAAGTAAGTTGAGAGAAAAGTAAGGAGAAGGGTTTTATGAGAAAAACCGAGCTTGAGGGCCGAGTGATGTGAGTATCGCAAATCAGAAAGGGTGGGAATAATACCCGGAGGAATTGGCTCCTCGAGATCTGAGGTCTTTTGTAAACATGTCCATGTGTCGTGTCTTTTGATTTGTCGGTCTTGTTTCTGGCTTCGAGTCTTTTCCGAGCATGTCTCGTTATGTCAGGTCGTGTGCCTTGGTTTCTTTGTTTGAGTCTGTCTCGCCGTGTCCTGTGGTAGGCTCGATACCCCGGTCATGAAACCCTTCATTGCTTCGAAAAGATCGTTTGTGCTTTGAATGCTGTGCCATTCTCTACATTCGTGTGAGGCAGGAGAAGAAAAGGGATGATTTGGGACATCCGGATGTGTTTCAACTATAACTGTTTCTGCTTTCCTGGTCCGTCTTGTCAGATTGGGCTTTTGGTTCAGAATTTGTTGTATGCAGAATGGGCCGAATGCTACGTTCCGGGTTGCGTACAGATCAATCCCCAGCAGATTAGTCCCCAGCAGAGTATGGGCTGTGTATCCAGTTTTGAGCAGTGGTTCGTATGTGTTGTGTTGCTGTTTAGTTGGTTGATTATCTGATTATTACAGTGCGAGTGTTCAATTGTCAGACAACAAATTATTTTCATTTACATTTGAGGTGTAACATGATGCAATGCAGTGCAAAGTATGAAATATGCAGATATATACAAATGTAACACTTTTTCGGACAAAAAGTTTGTTCCATTTCATATCATCTCTTTCAAGTACATAGTTTTGGAAACAAAAATCTGCTCGTGGCAGTACAAGGTAATCTAACTACCAAAAGAAAAGAGAAGAAAAGAAAAGCAGCAAAATAAAAAAAATCTGCAACAGCATCGATGGCGTCGCGCCTAAGGATCCGTCCTCGCCCTCTTCCTGGGCAGAAGCCCAGGAGCATCATCAGGAGCATCGCTGTCTGAGTCTGAGCCCGAGCTGTCCCCGGTCCCCTCCTCCGACAACCCCGCCTCCGCCTCCGTCTCTGCCTCAGACTCATCATCTAGAACTGGAGCCTGTGAGCTGCTCCCGACGTAAGTGCGCCTCCCTTTGGTGCGGGGGAATACTCTGCCATCCCGAGTAGAAACGGGAGGTCCAGCTGGAGCACCACCTACTGGGGGAATCTGGAAGGGAGGCTGAAAAGTACAAAAGGCAAATACATCAGAATGCCGTGAGCAGTTAATCAGTGCAGAATGCAGTGTATGAGTACAGTATATACGTGCCGTGAGCAGTTAATCAGTGCAGAATGCAGTGTATGAGTACAGTGTATGGGTGCCGCGAGCAGTTTATCAGTGCAGAATGCAGTGTATGAGTACAGTATATGCATGCCATGAACAGTGTATCAGATGTTGTGTCATGCATCAGATTATGTAAAAGCAGTTTGTGTATGGTTCGAGGCTGTGGTCAGAGAGAACATACCGGAATGCTGTAAAGGGCTAGGAGGTCGAATGTCCGCTGCAGCATCCCCGTCATGGAGGCATTCATCTCCAGTAACTGCCGGGTGTACTCAGAAGACGCCTGCAAGAGAATCAGATGCATCAGTATTCTGTGGAATATCAAATAAACTGAAATGAAATGACTGTACAGAAATGCAGTAATACATACCGGAGGCAAGTCGGGGACACCGACGAACTCATGATCAGCCGGCGGAGGGGCGGAGGGGATCTGATAGGTCGCCCCACCCTGCCATCGGAAAGTCAATGAAGCGGGCAGAGCAGGCCAACCTATCCCTCGCCCCTGCTGAACTCCGCTCCTGCCACGGACTCAGGCCCTCCTCGGCGCTCCTCCTCCAGCTCCTGCTCTAGCCGCTGGCGCCGCTGGTCTCTCTCTCTCAACTCGACGGCCACCGCTCAGGGGCCGCATGATGAAGGTCCGGACGTACTCCGAGTAGTCGCCCTCGCCTCTGTAGCCGTCTGCCTCCCAGCCGATGGTGTAGTCCGCCATCTGCTCAGCGGTGAAACGCTCGGTATCCCGCATGTGCTCAGGAGGATGCACCGGGACTATCTGCTCAGGTAAGCCTAGGGTTTGGCGCAAGAAGCGCTCGCCCAGGTACCAAGCTCGACAGACCGGGCCCTCCAGCAAAATCCGGTAACGCGAGGTCTCAACGGCACCGGCAAACCGGTCCCGCATCGCCGCTGGCAAAGGAGCCCAAGGCTGCCAGGTGATCTGAAATTGAAATACAGTTGGTTATCTACTGGTATTGCAAATATACAGCGGAAAAGCGAAGCTTAAATGAACTGTAAGTAAAAACATACCTCGGCAGGGGTGATGGTGTCGAAATAGCGGCGGAAAAAGCTGAATGTGTCGCGGGGCCGCCGAGTGCACCTCCCATCGTAGCGGCGTGAGAAGGGAACGATTACAGGAGTCTCCGTCTCCGGCACCGGCTCCAGTCTGGGGAAGTAGGCATAAACCCACAACTGCAAGGTGAATACCAGTACATTTATCAGATAAAGCAGAATACAGAGTAAAGCAGAAGTAGCAGAGCCGTGTGTTGTGCAGTGTATTTTGCAGAATGTACAGTGTGAGCAGTGTACAGTCAGTGTAAAGCAGAATATGTGTGTGCCGTGTGTACGGTATACAGCAAGTGTAAAGCAGACTACAGTGTGTGCAGTGTGCAGAATACAGAAAGTATAGAGTAGAAATGTAAAACAGAGGAGAAGACGTACCTCTTAAGCTCGCCAGTAGCCTTCGAGCAACTGCCCGCTGCCACGGGAGACCGAGCTCATGTACCCGTAAAGAGTGGCCAGAGCGGCGCCACCCCAGTCATAATGCAAGGTGTGTCGGACGTCCCACCAGTGCGCTGAGTAGGCAGAGAGGCACGGTGTTCGCCCAGTCGGCGAAGAGGGTGGTCCCTAGCAAAAACATCAAAAAGCCGCGCGCGTACTGCTCTACGGCCGCCTCGGTCATCGGAGCCACCGCCACCAACGCAGGCTGCACTCTAAACTGCACCTCGAACCAGGAGTAGCGGACAAAGCCTGGACGAGCAAGAGGTGGCGCCTCGCCAAGCAAGTAGATCTAGGCGGCAGTCCACTCGTCCATATCCGTGTCAAAAGGGATCGGATCACCCCCCACCCCGATGCCTGTCAGCATCGAGAAGTCGTAGGGAGTCATCGTCATGTCTCCCGCCACGGATAGGTGGAATGAATCGGTGGTGTCCCACCACCTCTCTGCCAGCGCAGCGAGAAGAGGCCTGTAGGCAGTAAGTCGGGTCAGCCCCCTGCAGAAAGCGCCGAAACCGGCATGGTCCACGATGCGTCGAACCGCCTCGGGAAGCTCCGCGTACCAATCTCGAGCGGCGACGTTCCCATACCCGCGGATGGTATGGGAGTCTCCCTGTTTTCAAACAAATAGTTGCGAAGCAATATGAAATGTACAGTTCTGAGGAAACATGTTAAAGTCGGTACAAATCTAGCATGCGTGCAAGTTTTTCAGATTCAAATAGATACCGGGTGTCGGTGTGCCTACGGTGGACTACAGTATGTGATGTGTCAGCGTGTTTTGAGTAAGCGCAGTGTAAACATCGTGCACGTGTGCACATTTTTTCAGATCCAAGCAGACATCAGGTTTCAGTGTACTACGGTGGACTACGGCCTGTGATGTGTCAGTGCTCCTATGGGGGTCAGTATAAACATAGCATGTGTGCGTGCTTTTCAAAGTTCAAACAGATACCGGGTGCTGGTATGTTTCGGTGAACTACAACGTATGATGTGTCAGCGTGTTTTGTGTGGTTCAGTGTAAATACAGCAATACAACATGTTTTCAGATTCAAATAAGTGCCGGGTGCCAGTAGATTTGCAGTGAAGTATGGTGTGTGCCGTGTGTTTGGGTGGTTAAGGCTAGTGCAACATGGGTGCATGTGTCCGTCTCAAACAGATATCAGTTGCAAGTGTGATTGTGATTAACTACAGTGAACAGTGTATCAGAATCAAGCAATTAAAGAACGGAAGCAGCTATGGCAGTTGACAGTCTACAGTTCTACATTGCAGAAAATAGAATAGAAAAATGTTACCCTCGGAAGCGCCGAAGGATAGATGAGAGGTCGGCTCGCGCAGGAGAAGCTCCGGGTCCAGAGCCCTGTCGAAACCGCGGAAGTGGCGGAGACCATCCGGAGGCAGGACGTGGATCGCCGGCCGGTAGGTCGCCGGGTCAAACGGGCGCTCGCTCAACGGGAGGAGCTCGACCCCGGGATCCATCTCATGATCTGGGGGAGTCCCGACGTGGGGAACATCGTCAGCCATGGCAATGGTAGTGAGAAAATGGCCGGAAGAGCTGGAATGTGAAAAGTCAACCGAAAAAGTCAACCCCGAGCGGGCCGAAAATGGTCGGGAAGGCCGGAAGATGGAAAGGTAGGGAAATGAAGAGGAAATCAAGGGGAACAAGTCCCGAAAAGTGGAAATAGCAAAGGATGCCCCGAAACGGAATTTCAATCGGTGGAAAATGTCCGAAACGCGAAGAAAATCGCGAATCCGACGACGAAACGGGCTTGGAACGCGAAGAAAACAAGGAAATAAGGAGAGAAAACACTCTAGAGAGAGGGGGTGAGAGTTTTCGGCGGTATAGAAGTGAAAAGAATAGGGTTTCAAGCCCTATTTTAAAACACCCGAAGCGAATTGTCAAAACTGCCCCCGATCAGGCATTTTTGGCCGGTCGGCACTATTTTGTGCCGGTCGGCACAATATTGTGCCGGTGAAGTCATTCTGCAGCCGGTGGCCAGCCGGTGGTGTTCCCGCAGCCTTGTTTAGGCCATATGAGTAGTTTTGGGTCTCCATAGCTCAAGAAAGTGCAAGAAAGTGCATCTCCGATGCTCAACCGGCCTCCGTTTTGACCTCGGACCCTGTCTTCTGTGCGTGGCACTCAGATTCAAGCAAAGATTGTATCCTTTTGTATCCTTTTGTCTTTTATAAGATTCAAAAGTTGTCCCGTGTGCGTTGCTTGCATTCATCACACTGCCCGGTGCGTCGCATCGCGCCATTTTGCACCTCCCTTGTGACTTGCACCATTTTGCATTTTTGTGTGGCATGCGTGTCACACTTGCACTGTTTTACATTTCTGTGCAGCATGCGTGTCACACTTGCGTTGTTTTACGTTCCATGTGGCATGCGTGTCATACTTGCACTTTCATTTTGCATTTCATTGCATCTCGAGGTACGCGTGCCTCGTTTTGCATTTCATTTTACAATCAATGAGGTATGTGTGCCTCATTTTGCATTTTATCTTGATCCACGTGAGGTGTGCTACCTCACATGCATCATTTTGCATTTCACTTTGATCCACGCGAGGTGTGCTACCTCACGTGTTTCATTTTGCATTTCATCTTGATCCGCGTGAGGTGTGCTACCTCACGTGCATCATTTTGCATCATTTTGCATTTCATCTTGATCTGCGTGAGGTGTGCTACCTCACGTGTCTCATTTTGCATTTCATCTTGATCCGCGTGAGGTGTGCTACCTCACGTGTTTCATTTTGCATTTCATCTTGATCCACGTAAGGTGTGCTACCTCACGTGCATCATTTTGCATTTCATTTTTCATTCCATCTTGATCCACGTGAGGTGTGCTACCTCACGTGCATCATTTTGCATTATTTTGCATTTCATTTTGATCCACGTGAGGTGTGCTACCTCACGTGCCTTACTTGCATCATTTTTACATTCCAGTGGGGTATGCGTGCCTCACTTACATCATTTTGCATCATTTCGCATTCATGAGGTATGCGTGCCTCGTTTTCATCATTTTGCATCTTGAGGTATGCGTGCCTCGCTTTGCACTTCATTTTCCATCCGATAAGGTATGCGTGCCTCATCTTGCATCCCATTTTGCATTTCATCGCGCTATTTTGCGCACCGCACTTGCATTGTCATGCATTACACCAAACCCGGTCTGGCGAGACCTTAAACACGCATGGTCTAGGAGACTTTAAATCCTCGGGAGGTGCAAGACCTTCGGTGCATTAAGGTGCACACCTCATTGCATTTGGCATGCATTCCATCGCACTGTTTCGTGCACTCGCGTTGTCTAAACGCATCGCGCTGTCTCGCGCAGCGCACTATCTTGTGCATTACATGTCGTTCGCACTATTTTGCGCATCGCGCTATTTTGCGCACCGCACTTGCATTGTCATGCATTACACCAAACCCGGTCTGGCGAGACCTTAAACACGCATGGTCTAGGAGACCTTAAATCCTCGGGAGGTGCAAGACCTTCGGTGCATTAAGTTGCACACCTCATTGCATTTGGCATGCATTCCATCGCACTGTTTCGTGCACTCACGTTGTCTAAACGCATCGCGCTGTCTCGCGCAGCGCACTATCTTGTGCATTACATGTCGTTCGCGCTATTTTACGCATCGCGCTATTTTGCGCACCGCACTTGCATTGTCATGCATTGCCCCAAACCCGGGTCTGGCGAGACCTTAAACACGCACGGTCTAGGAGACCTTAAATCCTCGGAGGGTGCGAAACCTTCATATGCATATGTCATGCATTGCATTTGTAAATAGTGCATATGTCATGCATCATTTGTATATACTGCATATGTCATGCATTTCAAAAAAAAAAACCAAAAAAGAAACATGCATATGTCATGCATCGCATTTGTAAATAGTGCATATGTCGTGCATCATTTGTATATACTGCATATGTCATGCATTTCAAAAAACAAATCAAAAAAGAAACATGCATATGTCATGCATCGCATTTGTAAATAGTGCACATGTCACGCATTCCATTGCATTTTCCCCAGCAGATCGCATCACTTGCATTGCCTTATCCATTGTAAATATCCATTCCATTGCATATTGTAAATATTGCATTTTAGTTGCATGCATCCACTGCATCACCTTCCATCCATGGCTTGCGCCTTTCCTTGTTGAGCTTGGTCTGGTATGTGCTCATACTTTTCACGTCGAAGCATAGTTCTGCATGTGTACGCGCCTATTCCACGTTGGTATGTTGGTTTGAGGGTTGCGGCACCTTTTCTGTGCTAGACATGGCTTGTACGTGTACATGCCCTTCCTAGGCGAGATTTGGTTTGGCCTGCATGCCATATCCATTTGTATCATTCTTCCATTCCTCCATTCCATTTGCATTGTAGTGTTGCATCCGGCATTAGGATCATTATTCTTTCCTTAGCGGGTCGTCACCCCACTTATGTCAATTCCACCCAATACTCGTTCTTGTGTCTGTCTACATTACTCATAGTTCTGCATGTGTCCGCGCTTTGAGGGTTGCGGCACCTTTTCTATGGTAGACAGACTTGTTACCTCCATCAATCTATTTGACATTTGTGTGGTTTTGAACCGCTCATGATTGAATCATGATTCAATTGCTTTGCATTTAGTTTGCATAGTTTCAATTGTATTGCATATCATTTGCATTGTTTATACATTGTTTTGTATATATTGTATCTCATTTTGCATTCATTTTGCATGACATGCATGTTGCTAACAATATTGTACCTGTTAAGTTTGCTTTCTTTGCAGACACGATATTGTATGTACGGTTCATTCGAGGCCAGTGCAACCGGACGAGCCGCACAGGTATTGTATCTCCCGAGTGAGACGTATTGAGGATTGCATAATTCTCTTACACCCTTTCTGCATTGTAGTGTAGTTTGGCGTATCTAGCTTAAAACTGTTGCATGCGTGCTTCGTTACAGCTTTCTTTGCATGATCATAAGTTATGCTCGGCTTCTTGCATTGTCTTGCATTTTACCCCTGCCTTCGGGCGCATACCTTGCTTGTCTTGCATGTTTGTCCAAGTCTTCGGCCTTGTCAAAAATGGGTTGTCTCTGGGCTTTGACATTCACTCCCGTCATTGTTATGACTTTCGAGTTCTGTCAAAGAGGGGCAACTGTAGACACCCCATTTTTGACCGTCCTCAAGACTTGGACGTCACCGTTTGAACACTCGGTGATGATCCATGTTTGTGTTCGTTTGGAGTTCTCGGAGTTCTCGGCTACGCGCCTCACCTCAGGATCTCCGAACTCGACCGTTCTGTGTCTGGTTTTGCACCAAACACTTGTGCTCTGCCTTGGAGGGGCAGGGAATGCCTTGTGAGGCATCCCTACACACCACCGGCAGTGGCTAGAGGCCACCGGCTGGTTGTTGTTGCCATCGACACTATATTGTGCCGGTCGGCACTCTTTTGTGCCGGTCGGCAGTCAATTTTGTCAAAATGACATTTTTGGCTAGCCGGCTACTGTTCAGCTGCTTTTTCAGATATTTTATTACAGCTGTCTGGCATTGACTCCCCCTCCATACACGTGTATGGAGGGATGCCCCTCTTGGTTGCTTAACTTGTAAGCATTACAAGTTTGGCTCCTCTATAAGAGGAGCCCTTCCCCCTTGGCTTTAGGGTTGGCTTTTTAGTAAGAAAACAACTCAGAGCAAGCTCTGGTTTTAGGGTTTGAGTGCCATTCATATCCTATCTCTATATCTCCTTTGTGTGTGTTCTAGGTGCTTTGTGTCTTACTATTGCACACAAACACCTAGTCTTTCACTTTTTCTTGGTTTCTTCAAGGACCAGAGCTTGTTCTTAAGGTTTTTGGCTGGATTTGAGCCCAAGGAAGCAACAACATCAACTCTTGTGAAGGTGGTCTTTGAGGGTAAGAAATTACCCCTTTTACCCCATTTTTGCACTCCATTTTTGCATAGCTTAGAACTGTTTTTGTGCTTAGTGATTAACACATAAAAGTTCTGTTTTTTAGTCCTCTTTATTGTCTATTAAGAGTGTTTTGTGCTTTGGGGAGGTTTGACCACCCTTAGGCCTTGAAAAGGGCCTCATCTTGTGCTATTTTGTTGAGATCCGGGATTTTGGTGTTTGGGTCTCTTCACCACTAAAATCTTGAGGGATTTCAGTGGTGAAGATGATGCCTTAAAGTCCTAAGAAGGAGGGGGTCACCCCCTCTCCTTGATGTCCTTGAAAAGGGCAAGTTTTGCCTCTTGAGGGAGCATTGTGCTTGAATGTGTGTTGAGCATGTATGGACTGTTATTCATGCTTAGGATATCATGATTTAACATTGCTATGAGTTGGTTTTGGTCCCTTATGCATGCTTAGCATAGTTGCCATGTAATGCCTTGTATTGCCTTAACATGCCTTAGGTTGTTAGCCCTAATTTGAGCATGCTTTAGGCTTAGATTTGTGAATGTTTTGTGCTTATTTTGACATATTTTAGCTCTGTCCATAGTCATTTGGGTTGATCTTGGCATGCATTATATAGCCCCTTTGCATTTTAGGCTTGCTAGCCTTTGAGCATGCATGTGTAGCATGTGTTGTTTGCCTCATTTTGATGGTTTGGAACCATCTAACATGTCATTTCAGTCCCTTTGGTGTGCTTGTATGCTTGCCTTAGTAGCCTCTTTAATGCTTTGAAAGCATGTGTTGTATGCCTCATGTTTTGGTCATGTTGCATGCCTTTGATTTCAAGCCTCTTAGATGCCATCTAAGTAGTCTTTTGGGTTTAGTTTTATGTGTTAAAACTCTGTTTTTAGTTGGTTAAGTATTGCCATGTGTGGTTGTACTATATGTAGTTCAAAGCCTCATTGGTGAACCCTAAGTACTTGGGCCATTTGTTGCATGTTTGACTTGCTTTGTTGCATGATTTGGCACCATGTTTTGCATGATTTTCAGAGCTTTCTATGCATGCTCATTGTCTGTGTTTGGTCTCTTTGAGTGTGCTTAAGAGTTGCCATGTTTACGCCTAAGTGTTGGAGCATGTATGGTTGCATGTTTGCATGCATTGTGACTTCACCTCTTTAGCATTTTGGCCAATAGTTTTAGGCCTATTTGGGGCTGCCTAATCCATGTTTAAGCCCACCCCATTGCTTGGTTTGCATGCTTGCCTTGTATGCTTACTTGCCTGTTTGCATAAGTGCCTTGCATTGTCCATTTTGCATACTAGTTGACATGTCTAGGATTGCATCATATTGGCATGCATGCTAAGCCTCTTGACCAAGTCATGGTGGAGGTTTGGCACCCTTATGTGTTTGTTTGCTTTGCATGCATTTGAAATAGAAGTTGCACTCTTCGTTCTTTGGGCCGTCATGCATGGAAATGCGTGATTGGTGGTCCGAGAACCGAGGCACATCTTCCTTTGAGTCAAAAACATGATAAGGAGTGTGTTTGGTGCATACATGCTTTGAATTACATTGCCATGCAAGTTGTGTCCTCTGCTGCTGTGAGTTGCAGGTTCTGCAGGCATTTTGTGCCGATCGGCATTGTTTAGTGCCGACCGGCAATCTACTGGCAGCCGATGGGTGAATTCAGTGCCGGTAGCCACATCCTTTAGCCGGTGGTGTTCTACCCCAGCCGGTGGTGATCTCCAGTGTCCAGGGAGGTATTCCTGAAGTTTTGGCAGTCTTCGGAGGAGGAAAGCAGGGAAAACAGAGGCAACCATGCATGGCAGTGCGATTCCGAGCGGGTCACGGGCGCGTGATGCATCTTGCCCTCTTCCCGAGGCATTTACTGCTTTAATTAGCTTAGTCAATTTGTTAATTAATTTAGTGAATTTGTAATATTTAATTAGCTTGCGTAGTTAATTATTTGTATTATTCTTTTGGTCCCTCCGAGTGAGGGCATAATTGTAATAAGTGTGGGTGTGTGGGTGTATGTCTTCCAACCCCCATTTCTTTCTACCCTTTTATTTACCTGCTTATGATGGTAGATTAGGGCACATCTATTTTAGCATACCTTATGCTATGCATGCGTGCATCCATGCATTTGTCTAAACATGCATCGGGCTCGGCACATCATACAAACTGCATTGTATTTTCAATTCCAAATTGAATACGTGCATCGAATAAAGTGCATTTCACATGCCATTTTTAGGGTTAGCCGAGCCTATCCTAATTACATGATTGTATGCGATGCATTAGACACTCTAACATAAACTAGGGCATGCATGTTTGCTAACTAGTTTATTGTTTTGGCACGGAGTACGATGTAAGTATTTTTGCTTTAGCATACCACATGCGTGTGAATGCTAACATGACAGTATGCTTACCATGCGGCTAAGTGCTTATATGAGATAAACTGTTTGAATGCCTGTGGGTGGAGGTTGGATTGCCTGAGTTGGGAAAACTCGTTGAAATCCGTGTTTTAGCCTACTTGCGAGTAGCAAATTCCAATGCATTTTCAAAACCAACGGATATGCAATGTTTATTTCCAAATTAGGCAATCCAGTCTATACTTGTTTGCTGCGCGCATAACATAGTAATTCTAGGCTAATAATTGGAATAAGAGCATGTAATGTTTTCAAAATCGGATATCACGGTTAGTAGAGGCCGGTCTTCGGACCGGGCGAAAGGGGGTGCTCATAGCTGACCTTCCCCGATCGTACCCAAGCTCCCGAGCCAAGACCACTTTGGTGATGACGGACATGTGGCCTTCGGCACCGAGTCAGGGTTTCCTAAATTTCCCATTTTAAAATATTTAGGTGGCGACTCTGTAATCTGGCAAAGCAGTCCATGTTTGGCACTACTTTTCAAAAATCTGTTTTCTCAAACGATTTGCCAGATTTGGACTCTTTGGTTCAGATTTAGAACCGTGACAAACAAAAAGGGAGTCCGAGCTGTAGCGCGAGGTCCCCCCGCGGACGTGTTACACCAGGATCTGGAGTGCCTTGGACAGAGGCATGTAGAGAGCGTGAAAGACCCTGCGCCCTCGGGGCAGGTACTTTGAGGTTTGAGAATTCTTGCTAGACGCACTAGCGAAAGGGTCGGCAGGCACTGCCTTAACTTTCTGATCTTTCCCGGCTACAGGGTTGGGAGCGGAAGGAACTGTTCTAGCATGACGGGGCCTATCCCAGTTTTCTGCCTGGCTTGTACTGCGTTCGGGTGGAGTGGGGAAAACATCATCCACAGTCTTGATCATGACTGCGAACACCTGTTGCTTATTCATCCCCCCGGCCTTCAAAGCCTCGACTACCCACAGCAGTTGTTCAATGGGATCGGCACCTGCCTTCACTTTGTCTTTACCTCTGGCCTCAGCCTGATCGAGGGTTTGGGTTGATGTTGATACGTCATTGTTATAGTTGGAGGCCATCTCCGGTTGGCTAAGCTCGATCACAATCCGTCCCAACAGCGGGGGCTCCTGGGGTACAAAATTCCCGGCATATGGTGCGGCTGGTGGCAAAGCTGACATTCCGTAGGTGAGATCCGCCACGGACCTCTGGAGGTCACCTATCATCCCCATCAACTCGAATGTGGTGGGCTCACGAGCCTGATACAACTGGGGTTCCCAGATCGGGCGCGCAGCAAGCGACCTGGGTGGATGTGGCACATCAACATTGGTCTCACTTTGCAGAGTGATTCCTTGATCTAATGCGGCTGTCATCACCACAATCTCCTCCGAATTCTGCGTCATCATAGGTCTATTGTTCTGAGCGGTGACTGACGGATCAGATATCTGTCTTGCCTTAGTAAGGGGGAACACTGACTATTCTGTATCAACTCTCTGAACTGAAAGGAAAAACAAGCAGCATTTCAGCCCAAACGGAACAAACACAGGTGTAGCCGAATAATTGTACTCTCCTACTGATCACTGTTTCCTAAAATCACTGTCCCAAAACACTGAATCGGATATCCACAGCTATAATTGATTCTCACAAATACTGACACTGGTGCCCTCAGGCCTGATACTCACACTTGCAAACTGATATGCGCGTTCCTATAGAGATACACTCTAAAAGCACATAGCATGTAAAAGAGAGCCAAAACACCCCTATGTTGGGGTAGGGTTTCCCTGTCCTATTTTGTCAGGAGCTAGGGTTTCACTACGCATGCAGCGGTTTCAAACAACCTATGATCGGGTAAGCAACCTGTCCTAGCTTGGAATGGTCGCTATGGATTCCAACTATGCACTAGGCCGAATGGTCGAGAAGGGTGCCCCGGTAAAACCGGGGTTTGTGTTCCCATACTGGCAGAGCCCGCAACCGGTCAGCCTTATGGCATGCTTTAACAAAGTCATGCCTCCGGCAAACCGCTCAGGAATAGCAGATGGCCAACACGGTGTCCTAGGCGCACCAATGTACATGCAATGCAAAGAAACACATGAGTGTAGTCAAAACAAGACATCACGAGTTCGAGTCAAGCTCTCTAAAGTCCCCAGCAGAGTCACCAGAAACTGTAGATGCGCCCTTAGGCCTCACTACAGTTTGGACTCAATTTGTGTCATGGTTCTTAATCTGAACCAAAGAGTCCAAATCCGGGAAATCGTTTTGAGAAAAACAGATTTTGAAAGAAGTGCCAAAATGGACTGCTTTGCCAGATACAGAGTCGCCACCTAAATATTTTTTATGGGGGAATTTAGGAAACCCTGACTCGGTGCCAAAGGCCACGTGTCCGTCATCACCAAAGTTGCCTCGGCTTGAGAACTTGGGTACGATTGGGGAAGGTCAGCTATGAGCACCCCCTCTCGCCCGATCCGAAGATCGGCCTCTACTAACCGTGATATCTTGTTTTGAAAACATTATGTGCTCTTGTTCCGGTTATTAGCCTAGAATTACTACGTTATGCGCACAGCAAACAAGTATAGACTAGATCGCCTAATTTGGAACAAAACATTGCATATCCGTTTGTTTGGAAAACGTTTTGGATTTTGCTACTCGTAAGTAGGCTAAAATACGGATTTCAACGAGTTGTCACAACTCAAACAATCCAACCTTCACCCACAGGTATTCAGGCAGTTAATCAAATAAGCATCTAGCCTCATGGTAAGCATGCTGTCATGGCAACACTCACACGCATGCAAAAATGCTAAAGCAAAAGAACTTACCTAGTACTCCAAGCCAAAACAGAAACCAGTTAGTAATCATATGCATGATCCTAGTTCATGTTAAGGTGGCTAATGCAACAATGCAAAATGCAACTATAATAGGCTCGGCTATCCTAAAGATGGCATGTGAAATGCTGCAACTAACAAGTACTCAACTTGGAATTAAAATACAAGTGCAGTTAACATGATGTGCAGAGCCCGGTGCATGTAAGACAAATGAATGGATGCACGCATGCATAGCATAAGGTATGCTAAATTAAACATGACCTAATACTAACCATCAAAAGCAGGTAAGTAAAAGGGAGAAAGAAGCGGGGGTTGGAAGACATGCACACACGCACCCACACTTATTACAAATTTGCCCTCGCTCGGAGGGACAGAAAGAATAATACAATTTAACTAACCAACAAGCTAATTAAATATTACAAATCAATTAAATTAGCTAAGCAAATTAACTAATCTAATTAAGCAGTAAACAACAACCTCGGGAAGAGGGTCCAATGCATGCGTGCTCGGTTCCGCTTGGAAAGTCACTACCATGCACAAGATGCCTATGCTTTGGCTGTTATCCTCCTCTGAAGACTGCACAAGTCCCAGGGTTGCTTCTCTAAGTGCCGTAGAACACCACCGGCTGTAGGGATTGATCACCGGCCATGTATAATGGTCACCGGCCACAAAATACTCCATCGGCCAACAATGGATGACCGGTCGGCACTGAAGATGGCCGGCCGGCCAAATCTTCCTGCAAAAACTGGTTTGACAGCAGCAGAGGACAGAACTTGGCATGGCAATGCATTTCAAGCAATGTATGCACCAACCACACCCCTTATCATGTGTATGACTCAAAGGACGATGGGCCTCGATTCTCGGACCACCAATCACGCATTTCCATGCATGATGGCCCAAGAAACCAAGTTTGCATTTTGATTTCAAATGAAATGCAAAGCATGTAATCAAACAAAGGGGCTTTCAACCTCTATCATGGCTTGATCAAGAGGTGAAGCATGCATGCCAATGCAATGCATCCTAGGTATGGAGGCTAGTATGCAACATGGAAATGCAATATGTATTTAGGCATGCAACCTAAACAAATAATCATGCAAGGCAAACAAGCATGCAACCGCTATGCTAGTGACAAGCATACAAGATGCAATGTGGGCATGCAAGTATGCAAGCAAACGTACAAGGCATATAACAATCATATTAATGACAAGCATGCTATAACACATGAAGGATGGACTTAGACTAATTTACGCAGCCCTCAAACAAGCCTAAAACAGTGGCCAAAAGCTAAGGAAGTGGAGCCAAATACACATACAAGCATGCATATAAACATGGTCCATCACTTAGGCACAAAGAGCAACTCTCAAGCACACTTGAGAAGATGCAAACATGGACTAATGGCATACACATGAGTTCTGAAAATCAGGTTAGAAATGGTTTCAAACCAACTAAACAAAGACAAGCCAAGCATGCAACATGGTCCAAAACCCAAGGCTAACAAGCCAAAATGTAAGGTAGCTATACAAAGCATGCCATGGTCGACCAAAGCAACCCAAAACAGACTACAAGCATACCAAAACAAGCATGGAAGCTTCACAAAGCTTGGCCAAAAACATGCTAGAACAAGGGCTCAAAGCATAAGACATGTTAAGGCTAAATGATGGCATTACAAGACATGTATGCAAGGCATGCAAGGTGTGTCTAAACCAACTCAACACAATGCTATTTCATGGCAAAATAAGCATAAATATCAGTCAAGGCATGGCCAACATGAACCTAAACATGGTGCTCACTAAAGAGGCAAAAATGGCCCTTTTCAAGGACAACAAGGAGAGGGGGTGGCCCTATCCTTCCTAGGACCTCAAGGCACCATCCTCACCTCTAAAATCCCTCAAGATTTCAGTGGTGAGGAGGCCCAAACTCAATGGTCCCGGAGCTCAACCAAAATGGCACAAAACAAAGGCCAAACAAGCCTTAAGAGGGGTCAAACAACCCCAAAGCTTAAAACACCCTTAACAAACTATTTAGAGCAGACAAAAACAAGACTTTTATATGTTATATGCTAAGCTCAAAAACAGATGCAAGATAGGCTAAAAAGCTTTGCAAAAATGGGAGAAAAAGAGCAAGTTTGTTACCCTTGAAGACCTCCTTCACAAATGGTGGTCCAACTGCCTTTCCAAGCTCAAAACCAGCTCCAAAACTTCAAAACAACCCTCAAGGGCCTCAGCTCCCAAGAAAAGGTGTGATGGTGGGTGTTTGTGCACAAAAATGGGACTAAACACACACTAAACACAAGAGAGAGAGAGATATAGAGATAGAGGATATATGTAAACCCTAACCCTAAAACTCAAGCTCTGAAAATGTTGTCTAAAATGTGTAACCCCTTAATAAGAGAGAAGAGCCCCTCTTTTATAGACAATTTGTCTTGTAAAGCTTCCAGAGGAAGCTAACAAGAGGGAAATCCCTCCATACACGTGTATGGAGGGGGGTGACAGTGTATGCCAGCTGCAAAAAAATATCTGCAAAAGCAGATGTACAGTAGTCGACCGGCCAAAAATGCAATTGACCGAAGAAAGATAGCCGGCCGGCCATCTATAGTGCCGGCCGGCCAAACATTTGGCCGGTGGCAACAAAACACAGCCGGTGGCCTCAAGCCATGGCCGGTGGAGTGTGGGGATGGCTCACAAGCCATTCCTTGCCCTTCTAAGGCAAAACACAAGTGTTTAGTGCAAAACCAGATACGAAACAGTCGAGTCGAGAGATCCTGAGGCAAGGCGCGTAGCCGAGACCTCCGGGAACTCAAGACAAACACAAACATGGATGATCACCGAGTGTTCAAGCGGTGACGTCCAAGTCTTGAGGACGGTCAAAAATGGGGTGTCTACAACAGCTTTCCCCTACCTAAGATTGACCAGCTGGTGGACGCCACATCTGGACATGGAAGGATGAGCTTCCTAGATGCTTATAGGGGGTACCACCAGATAGCTATGTACCCCCCAGATGAGGAGAAAATAGCGTTTATCACCCCAAAAAGGCCTGTATTGCTACAGAGTAATGCCATTTGGGTTGAAAAACGCAGGAGCAATTTACCAAAGGTTGGTAACCAAGATGTTCAAACACCTGATTGGCCAAACAGTAGAAGTCTACATTGATGACATGGTCGTGAAGACCAAGGAACCTAAGGGTCATCTTGCCGACCTTAAAAAGGTCTTTGATATCCTCAAAACATATCGGCTCCGACTCAATGCATCGAAGTGCGCATTTGGAGTTGGATCTGGTAAGTTTTTGGGGGTACCTGGTGACCAGAAAGGGCATCGAGGCCAGCCCAGATCAGATCAAGGTCATTCTAGAGTTACAGAGCCTGACATCGGCAAAATAGGTACAAATGCTTACTGGAAGGGCCGCAGCCCTAAACAGGTTCATAAGCCGAAACTTAGACAAGTGCAAACCTTTCTTCAACTTAGTGAAAAAAGCCACGGATTTCCTCTGGACCGAGGAGTGTGAAGCCGCTCTGGCTGACCTGAAGAAATATCTGACCACGGCTTCCATCCTCTCAACACCTGAACCTGGAGAAGAGTTGTTTTTGTACTTAGCTGTTTCAGAACACGCAGTAAGTGCAGTAGTAATCCGAGAAGAAAAAGGGGAGCAAAAGGCTGTTTACTATGTAAGCAAAACCTTGGCTGATGCAGAAACGAGGTATCTACCGCTAGAGAAATTGATGCTGGCCTTAGTAATGGCCTCAAAAAAAGTTGAACCATTACTTTCAGGCCCACAAGATTGTGGTACTAACAGAACACCCACTGAAGTCCTTGTTGCAACAAGGAGACTTAACAGGACGAATAGCTAGATGGGCAGCGGCCTTGGGTCAGTATGGCCTGGAGTTCAGGCCAAGAACAACAATCAAAGGCTAAGTTTTGGCCGACTTCGTGGCGGAGTTCACACCAGAGTCCATCGTACACCGGGCTTCGTTGAGCCAAGGTGAGCGACGCACAAGCAAGGAAAAAGAAGCACAGCCAAATACAACGGAACAGAGGAAAGAAAAAAAACTCAGACCCTGCAGCATTTACATCGGCGATTCCTTTCGATTGTTCGTCGATGGGAGCTCAAACCGACAGGGAGCGGGGGCAGGAGTAGTATTAATATCTCCAGATGGAGAGATATTGGAACAGTCCATTCGATTGGGGTTCAAGGCCTCAAACAATGAGGCAGAATATGAAGCATTGATTGCAGGACTAAAGCTGGCAGTAGCAGCAGAAGCAGATGAGGTAATAGTTTTTTGTGACTCACAACTTATAGTAAATCAGGCAACAGGAGAGTTTGCAGCCCAAGATAAAAGAATGTCGGCATACGCGAAGGAGGTCATCAGGCTGGCAGATTTGTTTCAGAACTGCCGACTTCTTCAGGTTAGCAGAGACGATAACACCCACGCCGACGCGTTGGCCAACCTGGCAAGCTCAATACAAACTGGAAAAACAAGGACAATAATGATTGACTATTTGTCGGGCCCGAGCATAGAACCACCGACCACAGAGCATGAAGCAATGTGTGTGGACATGGGACCAAGTTGGATGGATGCAATTGCTACATTCCTTAAAGAGGGAAAGCTTCCAGAAGACCATAAGAAGGCACACAAGGTCAGATTAAAATCGGCAAGGTTCAGTCTGACAGTAGAAGGACATCTCTATAGAAGGTCCTTCATTGGACCCCTTTTAAGGTGCGTACACCATTTTCAGGTTGAAGACTTTTTATATGAAATCCATGAAGGAATTTGTGGAAGCCACGCTGGGGGCAGATCACTAGCTCACAGGGCCATTACCCAGGGGTATTGGTGGCCCCACATGCAAAAAGATGCAGAAGCCTACGTAAAGAAGTGTGAACAATGCCAAAAATTTGCATCTTTGATACACCAGCCAGCTGCTGACCTGAACCCTGTATCCAGTCCTTGGCCATTTGCCCAATAGGGCATGGATCTCGTTGGGCAATTGCCCCAAGCAACTGGGCAAAGGAAGTACTTACTGGTAGCAACAGATTACTTCACAAAGTGGATAGAAGCAGAACCTCTTGCCAAAATCCGAGATGTGGATGTCAAGAACTTCATATGGAGAAACATCATCACAAGATTTGGAATTCCAAGAGCAATAGTTGCTGACAATGGAACACAGTTTGACAGTAAGCTGATTAAGAGCTTCTGTGCAAAGTTCAAAATCAAGAATTACTTTTCCACACCAAGCTTTCCCCAAAGCAATGGGCAAGCAGAAGCATCCAACAAAGTGATTTTGGATGGGATAAAGAAGAGGCTGCAGGCAGTGAAAGGAAAGTGGGTAGACGAATTACCCAATGTACTCTGGGCATATCGGACTATGCCGAGAAGATCAACAGGGGAATCCCCCTTTGCCATGGCTTATGGCACAGAAGCAGTCATTCCACTGGAAATCGGCATCCCAGGGATCAGAACCCAGGGAGTTGAGAACGGGACTAACGATGTACTCTTAGCCCGAGATCTAGATTTTTTAGAAGAAAGAAGAGAGAAGGCTTCCATATAGCTTGCAGCATACCAGTAGCAGCTTGCCAGAGCTTATAATAAGAAGGTCAATCCAAGGGAGTTTCAAGTTGGCGACCTAGTATTGAGAAAAGTCGTCGGTAACAAGAAGGATCCCAGGGAGGGCAAGCTTGGCCCAAATTGGGAAGGACCCTACAGAATCACTTCGGTATTAAGCAATGGAGCATATCGGCTTGAAGATAATGAGGGAAAAGCATTGCCAAGACCCTGGAACACTTGTAATTTAAAGTTTTTCTATCATTAGATGATACTTGTTTTTTGCCGACGTCATCAATAAAATCTTAGCAAAATGCTTCAATACTTATAACTGATAAAAATGCATAATGATTTTGAATAATGAGAACCCAAGTGGAACTCAGGTTCACAATGGGGACAAAGAGAAGGCAAAGACGTCTACCACTTGTTGAAATTTGTAGCAATCTACAAGTTGGTTAAATCGATATGATATTTACCACTTGTTGAAATTTGCAGCAATTTACAAGTTAGTTAAACCGATATGATGTTTACCACTTGTTGAAATTTGTAGCAATTTACAAGTTGGTTAAACCGATATGATGTTTACCACTTGTTGAAATTTGCAGCAATTTACAAGTTGGTTAAACTGAGATGATGTTTACCACTTGTTGAAATTTGTAGTAATTTACAAGTTGGTTAAACCGAGATGATGTTTACCACTTGTTGAAATTTGTAGCAATTTACAAGTTGGTTAAACCGATATGATGTTCACCATTTGTTGAAATTTGTAGCAATTTACAAATTGAAACCAAGGTTATGTTAAGCTGAAGCACTTTTGCACTTGCCGATGTACAGAAAGAAAGTTTATGTAACCAAGGTATGTGTAATGACCCGGAACTGTATAATGAAATTACCGGTAATTAATGATGTGTTAGTATAATTTAATTGAAGATTATCTGGTTGATTTAGAAAATTATCTGTTGAGACTATGACTTCGGGACTGAAATCGAAGACTGTAATGGGGTCAGAAAATGAAATTGAATATGTCTATGTGATACCGGGAATTTTTAGAACCATTCGATGAAATAAATTGAAGACTGAAATTTATCTGATTTGCTAAGGTCCGTTTGGTTCAAGTTATTGACATAAATGATTATTTAGATAGGGAATGTAAGGGCCATGTTTGGCTTACCTATTTTTGGCAAAGTGATTTAAGTGATATATATATATATATATATTATTAAGAGATATGGATTGGGGACCATTTGACTCAAAGAAGGAAAGAAAAATCTAGAAGAGGGAGAGAAGAGAGAATTCGGGAAAGAGAGAGACCAAGGGAGGAAGAAGAGGAGAAAAAGGGGATTTGAGCTTAAACCCTCCAATTAAGAGATCAAGGTAAGGATTTCTTCTAGAATTCTTAAAAGAAGGTTGATTCATCTATACTTTCATGATAAATAAGAGGATTGAAGGGAAATTATGTTTAAATTGAGCATGCATGACTTGAATTCATGAGTATTTGACAAATTGAGGTAGAACCTCCATGGATATAGAGATATGAAGTTTGTATGTATATGTTCATGATTTCTCATTCTAATTCATGGGTTGATCTTATAATTGATGTAAATGGAATTGAATTGAGAATGTGATGGTTTAATCAAAGTGTTAATCAAGTGTTTGAGAGGTTGTATTTCATGTATTAGAGTTGATTTTGTAAAGAAGAGATGGGAGGTTGAAAGAGGGAAGAAGAACCAGAGTTTCGGAGTTTTTGCTCTGTCCGCTCGAGCGGAAGGTAGCACGCTCGAGCGCATAAATCACCCTCCCAGCAGTTTGGACATTTTCTTCAGTACGCTCGAGCGGCCAAAGTGGCGCTCGAGCGGGAAGGCCTTTTTCTGGAAAATTTTGGAGAAGTTGTATACTTGATTCTATCATGTAAATTGCATCATTTAGCATCTCATGAGCATGAAATGAAGTAAGAATGAATGAAATGACATGAATAAAAGTAAAGGAAGAATGTAAAGGCATGAATGATTTAATGTATAATGATAGTGAATGTTAAGAAATGTTTTATAATGTTAATTGCAGGGCAAACCTCGAAGACCGTGCAACCGGTATTGGAAACCCGCCGTAAGTAACATTTCTGTAAAGTTATGTTCTTATAAAGTATGTTCCAAATGTGACATGTTAGGTTATGTTGGTATGAAATATATTTAAAAGGTTATATGGAAAGTTATATGTTATGAAATGATAATGTTATCTGTGAACAAATGTTCTATGGCAAATCTAGTATGGCATGCATAGATGGTTAGGTCCTGGGTGCGACATGAACATGCAGGGCCATGATATGAAACATGGTAGAGCATGAAGATGAAGGCTCAGGGCCAGTCATAGATAGTTAGGTCGTGGGTGCGACATGAACATGCAGGACCATGATATGAAACATGGTAGAGCATGAAGATGAAGGCCCATAGCCAGTTCCATAGATAGTTAGGTCATGGGAGCGACATGAACATGCAGGGCCATGATATGAAACATGGTAGAGCATGAAGATGAAGGCCCATGGCCAGTTACGAGATCTCGTTAGACTGTAAAATGTTATGAAAAGGTTATGAAGATGTTATGAAAAGGTTATGTGTTTAATCGGTGTACGGACCGGTTACTCTAGTCGTTAATCGACGTTATGAAAATGTGTAAAAGGTTATGAAAAGATTACGAAATGGTTACGAAATGGTTATGAAATGGTTATGAACAGGTTCTATGAAATATGCCAATACGTATGTTCTTATATGATTACTGTTGACTGCTTATGTTATGAATGTTTTATTATGAATTTATAAAATGTTGGACTTGTTCACTAAACTCCTTTACTTAAATGTTACTTGCTGAGCTTTAGCTCATTATTTGTATTTATGTATTATAGGTAAGCATCCAGGGAGCCAAGCCTAGGCGGAGTCTCGAGTCGAGCCGCCGTTTTGAAGCCTAACCAAGAGTTTTGAGTGCCTCCGAGTTGAGGCCAGGCCTAGGAGGCCGTTGTGAGTTTGTTTTTGTTTTATTGTACACTTGTAACTGTAATGTATATGATCATGTTATGTGGAGGTTGTGGGTAATTAACAACATTTTTGGCATGTAAACGTATGTCCATATTTATGCACAGCTCTTGGACTATTAGATATTTATTTCGCTTCCGCGAGCCCCTTTTATTTACGTTTTGTACAGGAAGGCCTGTGGTAATCTAGGATTACTGGCCGGTCTCGTTACCGAACTTCTAGGGGCGGGAATGGGGCGTGACAGAGTGGTATCAGAGCGCACGAGTTAATTTACCCACACACGTGTCCATAAGAGCTGTAGGGTGCATTAGAAAAGAAATAGAGCATGGCATGAGTACATGTGCATGTGTGTATGTGTTCCTAAAGACAAAGAGACTAGAACAGACATGATATGAATAAGAGGAACGAGAACTGAAATGATATGCATATGAATTACAAGAACTGAAATAATGCAACAGTAACGGAAACATGAAGTTAAGAATGAAATGTTCTATCTGCTACGGGTACTATAGACCGATGGAAAACGCCAATGCATGAAATGTAGATGAGTCAGAATCAGTAATGGAAGAAAGAAAGATGATACAGGTAAGTTCTTTTCTATGTGAACATGTTATGTAACCTTGATTGCTCCATAATTGAACACGTTATATGATCTACTTGGAATGAAGCATTCCCATGGAGAACTTTTCAAATGTGGATTTCATATTGATTAGTGGAAGATGAATTTCTTTTATGATGATATGATAATGGAACTTGGACTTGTTTCCGTACATGTCTTTTCAGAATGATTATTATGATATGATATTGTTTTCACTGCTATGAGATGGAATCAAGAATTGTTTTGTCATGTTGAATAATTGAAGAGAACCGTTGAATTGTTCTTTTTATATGATGACATGTTGTGACCTATTGAATGACTCCGGAATGAATAATGACATGTGACTGAGATGTCTGATTGAGATTTTACCAGGATAAGTAAAGTTTGGAGGACCAAACTTTTTAAGTTGGGGAGAGTGTAATGACCCGGAACTGTATAATGAAATTACCGGTAATTAATGATGTGTTAGTATAATTTAATTGAAGATTATCTGGTTGATTTAGAAAATTATCTGTTGAGACTATGACTTCGGGACTGAAATCGAAGACTGTAATGGGGTCAGAAAATGAAATTGAATATGTCTATGTGATACCGGGAATTTTTAGAACCATTCGATGAAATAAATTGAAGACTGAAATTTATCTGATTTGCTAAGGTCCGTTTGGTTCAAGTTATTGACATAAATGATTATTTAGATAGGGAATGTAAGGGCCATGTTTGGCTTACCTATTTTTGGCAAAGTGATTTAAGTGATATATATACATATATATATTATTAAGAGATATGGATTGGGGACCATTTGACTCAAAGAAGGAAAGAAAAATCTAGAAGAGGGAGAGAAGAGAGAATTCGGGAAAGAGAGAGACCAAGGGAGGAAGAAGAGGAGAAAAAGGGGATTTGAGCTTAAACCCTCCAATTAAGAGATCAAGGTAAGGATTTCTTCTAGAATTCTTAAAAGAAGGTTGATTCATCTATACTTTCATGATAAATAAGAGGATTGAAGGGAAATTATGTTTAAATTGAGCATGCATGACTTGAATTCATGAGTATTTGACAAATTGAGGTAGAACCTCCATGGATATAGAGATATGAAGTTTGTATGTATATGTTCATGATTTCTCATTCTAATTCATGGGTTGATCTTATAATTGATGTAAATGGAATTGAATTGAGAATGTGATGGTTTAATCAAAGTGTTAATCAAGTGTTTGAGAGGTTGTATTTCATGTATTAGAGTTGATTTTGTAAAGAAGAGATGGGAGGTTGAAAGAGGGAAGAAGAACCAGAGTTTCGGAGTTTTTGCTCTGTCCGCTCGAGCGGAAGGTAGCACGCTCGAGCGCATAAATCACCCTCCCAGCAGTTTGGACATTTTCTTCAGTACGCTCGAGCGGCCAAAGTGGCGCTCGAGCGGGAAGGCCTTTTTCTGGAAAATTTTGGAGAAGTTGTATACTTGATTCTATCATGTAAATTGCATCATTTAGCATCTCATGAGCATGAAATGAAGTAAGAATGAATGAAATGACATGAATAAAAGTAAAGGAAGAATGTAAAGGCATGAATGATTTAATGTATAATGATAGTGAATGTTAAGAAATGTTTTATAATGTTAATTGCAGGGCAAACCTCGAAGACCGTGCAACCGGTATTGGAAACCCGCCGTAAGTAACATTTCTGTAAAGTTATGTTCTTATAAAGTATGTTCCAAATGTGACATGTTAGGTTATGTTGGTATGAAATATATTTAAAAGGTTATATGGAAAGTTATATGTTATGAAATGATAATGTTATCTGTGAACAAATGTTCTATGGCAAATCTAGTATGGCATGCATAGATGGTTAGGTCCTGGGTGCGACATGAACATGCAGGGCCATGATATGAAACATGGTAGAGCATGAAGATGAAGGCTCAGGGCCAGTCATAGATAGTTAGGTCGTGGGTGCGACATGAACATGCAGGACCATGATATGAAACATGGTAGAGCATGAAGATGAAGGCCCATAGCCAGTTCCATAGATAGTTAGGTCATGGGAGCGACATGAACATGCAGGGCCATGATATGAAACATGGTAGAGCATGAAGATGAAGGCCCATGGCCAGTTACGAGATCTCGTTAGACTGTAAAATGTTATGAAAAGGTTATGAAGATGTTATGAAAAGGTTATGTGTTTAATCGGTGTACGGACCGGTTACTCTAGTCGTTAATCGACGTTATGAAAATGTGTAAAAGGTTATGAAAAGATTACGAAATGGTTACGAAATGGTTATGAAATGGTTATGAACAGGTTCTATGAAATATGCCAATACGTATGTTCTTATATGATTACTGTTGACTGCTTATGTTATGAATGTTTTATTATGAATTTATAAAATGTTGGACTTGTTCACTAAACTCCTTTACTTAAATGTTACTTGCTGAGCTTTAGCTCATTATTTGTATTTATGTATTATAGGTAAGCATCCAGGGAGCCAAGCCTAGGCGGAGTCTCGAGTCGAGCCGCCGTTTTGAAGCCTAACCAAGAGTTTTGAGTGCCTCCGAGTTGAGGCCAGGCCTAGGAGGCCGTTGTGAGTTTGTTTTTGTTTTATTGTACACTTGTAACTGTAATGTATATGATCATGTTATGTGGAGGTTGTGGGTAATTAACAACATTTTTGGCATGTAAACGTATGTCCATATTTATGCACAGCTCTTGGACTATTAGATATTTATTTCGCTTCCGCGAGCCCCTTTTATTTACGTTTTGTACAGGAAGGCCTGTGGTAATCTAGGATTACTGGCCGGTCTCGTTACCGAACTTCTAGGGGCGGGAATGGGGCGTGACAGAGTGGTATCAGAGCGCACGAGTTAATTTACCCACACACGTGTCCATAAGAGCTGTAGGGTGCATTAGAAAAGAAATAGAGCATGGCATGAGTACATGTGCATGTGTGTATGTGTTCCTAAAGACAAAGAGACTAGAACAGACATGATATGAATAAGAGGAACGAGAACTGAAATGATATGCATATGAATTACAAGAACTGAAATAATGCAACAGTAACGGAAACATGAAGTTAAGAATGAAATGTTCTATCTGCTACGGGTACTATAGACCGATGGAAAACGCCAATGCATGAAATGTAGATGAGTCAGAATCAGTAATGGAAGAAAGAAAGATGATACAGGTAAGTTCTTTTCTATGTGAACATGTTATGTAACCTTGATTGCTCCATAATTGAACACGTTATATGATCTACTTGGAATGAAGCATTCCCATGGAGAACTTTTCAAATGTGGATTTCATATTGATTAGTGGAAGATGAATTTCTTTTATGATGATATGATAATGGAACTTGGACTTGTTTCCGTACATGTCTTTTCAGAATGATTATTATGATATGATATTGTTTTCACTGCTATGAGATGGAATCAAGAATTGTTTTGTCATGTTGAATAATTGAAGAGAACCGTTGAATTGTTCTTTTTATATGATGACATGTTGTGACCTATTGAATGACTCCGGAATGAATAATGACATGTGACTGAGATGTCTGATTGAGATTTTACCAGGATAAGTAAAGTTTGGAGGACCAAACTTTTTAAGTTGGGGAGAGTGTAATGACCCGGAACTGTATAATGAAATTACCGGTAATTAATGATGTGTTAGTATAATTTAATTGAAGATTATCTGGTTGATTTAGAAAATTATCTGTTGAGACTATGACTTCGGGACTGAAATCGAAGACTGTAATGGGGTCAGAAAATGAAATTGAATATGTCTATGTGATACCGGGAATTTTTAGAACCATTCGATGAAATAAATTGAAGACTGAAATTTATCTGATTTGCTAAGGTCCGTTTGGTTCAAGTTATTGACATAAATGATTATTTAGATAGGGAATGTAAGGGCCATGTTTGGCTTACCTATTTTTGGCAAAGTGATTTAAGTGATATATATACATATATATATTATTAAGAGATATGGATTGGGGACCATTTGACTCAAAGAAGGAAAGAAAAATCTAGAAGAGGGAGAGAAGAGAGAATTCGGGAAAGAGAGAGACCAAGGGAGGAAGAAGAGGAGAAAAAGGGGATTTGAGCTTAAACCCTCCAATTAAGAGATCAAGGTAAGGATTTCTTCTAGAATTCTTAAAAGAAGGTTGATTCATCTATACTTTCATGATAAATAAGAGGATTGAAGGGAAATTATGTTTAAATTGAGCATGCATGACTTGAATTCATGAGTATTTGACAAATTGAGGTAGAACCTCCATGGATATAGAGATATGAAGTTTGTATGTATATGTTCATGATTTCTCATTCTAATTCATGGGTTGATCTTATAATTGATGTAAATGGAATTGAATTGAGAATGTGATGGTTTAATCAAAGTGTTAATCAAGTGTTTGAGAGGTTGTATTTCATGTATTAGAGTTGATTTTGTAAAGAAGAGATGGGAGGTTGAAAGAGGGAAGAAGAACCAGAGTTTCGGAGTTTTTGCTCTGTCCGCTCGAGCGGAAGGTAGCACGCTCGAGCGCATAAATCACCCTCCCAGCAGTTTGGACATTTTCTTCAGTACGCTCGAGCGGCCAAAGTGGCGCTCGAGCGGGAAGGCCTTTTTCTGGAAAATTTTGGAGAAGTTGTATACTTGATTCTATCATGTAAATTGCATCATTTAGCATCTCATGAGCATGAAATGAAGTAAGAATGAATGAAATGACATGAATAAAAGTAAAGGAAGAATGTAAAGGCATGAATGATTTAATGTATAATGATAGTGAATGTTAAGAAATGTTTTATAATGTTAATTGCAGGGCAAACCTCGAAGACCGTGCAACCGGTATTGGAAACCCGCCGTAAGTAACATTTCTGTAAAGTTATGTTCTTATAAAGTATGTTCCAAATGTGACATGTTAGGTTATGTTGGTATGAAATATATTTAAAAGGTTATATGGAAAGTTATATGTTATGAAATGATAATGTTATCTGTGAACAAATGTTCTATGGCAAATCTAGTATGGCATGCATAGATGGTTAGGTCCTGGGTGCGACATGAACATGCAGGGCCATGATATGAAACATGGTAGAGCATGAAGATGAAGGCTCAGGGCCAGTCATAGATAGTTAGGTCGTGGGTGCGACATGAACATGCAGGACCATGATATGAAACATGGTAGAGCATGAAGATGAAGGCCCATAGCCAGTTCCATAGATAGTTAGGTCATGGGAGCGACATGAACATGCAGGGCCATGATATGAAACATGGTAGAGCATGAAGATGAAGGCCCATGGCCAGTTACGAGATCTCGTTAGACTGTAAAATGTTATGAAAAGGTTATGAAGATGTTATGAAAAGGTTATGTGTTTAATCGGTGTACGGACCGGTTACTCTAGTCGTTAATCGACGTTATGAAAATGTGTAAAAGGTTATGAAAAGATTACGAAATGGTTACGAAATGGTTATGAAATGGTTATGAACAGGTTCTATGAAATATGCCAATACGTATGTTCTTATATGATTACTGTTGACTGCTTATGTTATGAATGTTTTATTATGAATTTATAAAATGTTGGACTTGTTCACTAAACTCCTTTACTTAAATGTTACTTGCTGAGCTTTAGCTCATTATTTGTATTTATGTATTATAGGTAAGCATCCAGGGAGCCAAGCCTAGGCGGAGTCTCGAGTCGAGCCGCCGTTTTGAAGCCTAACCAAGAGTTTTGAGTGCCTCCGAGTTGAGGCCAGGCCTAGGAGGCCGTTGTGAGTTTGTTTTTGTTTTATTGTACACTTGTAACTGTAATGTATATGATCATGTTATGTGGAGGTTGTGGGTAATTAACAACATTTTTGGCATGTAAACGTATGTCCATATTTATGCACAGCTCTTGGACTATTAGCTATTTATTTCGCTTCCGCGAGCCCCTTTTATTTACGTTTTGTACAGGAAGGCCTGTGGTAATCTAGGATTACTGGCCGGTCTCGTTACCGAACTTCTAGGGGCGGGAATGGGGCGTGACAGTATGTTACCCCGAGATGGTTGCACAAAGAAGGAGGAGTATATACATACAGAATATTCTAAATATAGAATCATGCAAAAGCAGTCAAGAGAAGACAAAGATTCAAGCATTCAGGAAAATTAGATGCATTTGTACACAAAAGAGGGCATTACGACCTAAACTAAGTAAACTGTCCAGAAATTACAAAGAAGGCACATCGGCCAAGTAAAAAGCTTACATTATGTCAAAAGACAAAGTCCAAAAAAGAGAAAAAACAAACACAAGACTAAGACTCCTCAACAGTAACAGTTGGTTGAGCTTGAAGTTCAGACGATTGCTGAGAAGACTTCTCGGCAGCTATCTCGGTGTCAATTTGATGGACAATTTCATCAATACTTTGGTCGGCTAGAGGAACATCGGATGAAGCCTGCTCAGGGGTAGCTTGCTTAGCAACCTCATCACCCTCCTCATCCTGAGTTAAGTCCAGGACTTGCCCATTCAAAGAAGGGGACTTGGTCCCAGCAGCCTCCTTGGATTTCCTCACCAAGACCTCATCTTCATCCTCACCCTCAGACTCAGATTCACCATCGGATTGACTTGGAGGTGGAGGTGGAGGTGGAGGTGGAGGAAATGGAAGAGGAATGACGTCGGCCTTCCGAAGTGGCGAATCCTCAGGGACTTCAAGTTTTTTCAGAAGAGACATCCAACCAAGGGTGAAACCCTTGTTGCATGCCTGCTTCACTTGTATCTCATAGGCCTCTGTAACATCGGCCATGCCCTGAGCATACGCCTTCTCGTCGGCCTCTTTGATTTCAGCTTCTTTGGTGACCAGGGCCTCCTGAAGCTCCTTTTGGGCTTGGGCCATTTTCTCCTCGGCCTATTTTTTCTGGGATTCAACAACCTTCCTTATGGCCTCGGCAGAATCAGCCTTCTCTTCAGCATCATTTTGGGCTTTGATGGCAGCCTCAGCCTGGTCCTCCAACTTCTTCATTTTTGTTTGAAGACTTTTATTGGCCTTTTGAAGAGAAGAGAACTCCCTCTTCATCTCGATCAACCTCTTCCTATTCTCAAAAGATTGCATAGAAAAAGAATGGGCATGCTGGATAGCTTGAAAGAACACAAGGCAAAAGTTATTGCAAAATTTTCCAAATACAAGAAAGAAAGAGGAAATTACCAAGTAGAAGACACTTACTTGGATGGAGCGTTGAAGCATCAGAGCGTAGTTGTCGTACTCGCTCATCTCGGCGTTTCGATCAAGATCGCCGGGGAGGAGCAGAGCAGTACTGAAGGCTACGCCGATGTTAATATCTTCGGCACTATCGGAAGCGAGTACTGGCTTATCCTCCAGAGTAATTTTTGGAGCCTAGGGGACATCATTCTTTTTGGACCCCGAGGTGGTCGCAGAAGATGACCTCGGCTTCTTTGACTTTGGGAACTCAGACGGCTGAGACTCAGAACGCCTCTTCCCAGCAGAAAGCTGAAGTTTGTCACTCTCAGCCAACTTAGAAGTTGGCAAAGTATCCTCAGACTCAATCTGAGTTACTTTGGCCTTTGGCTGCACCTTTTTTACTCTTTTCGGCTTTGGTGGAGGCTGGGTTGGAATGGGTTGAGCATCAACGTCAGCTGGAAGATTGGCAAGAAGATCTTTTGCAACCGGTTTTGGGCGACCCATCTCGGCAGAAGGAACTGTTCGGCGTCGACGACGGCGTTGAGAAATCGGAATAAGGTATGGAGCCGAGGTTGATGGCTGGTCAGTTGGATCAGATGTTGACCCTTGATCTGTTCGGGATGTGGACACAGTTTGTGGAGTTGTGGCAGAAGGTGGAGACAAACTTTTCTTCTTTTTCTTGGGGACGTCGGGCAAAGCTGATTTATATGTTGGGATGAAATTAAGAAGAAAAGGAGCCTTCCGTTTGTGCAAAGGCAAGTCCAATAGTTTTCTTAAGTCTTTGCTGGGGACAAAAGACTCGCGAAAGCCCTTTGATGGTTTAGGAACAGTTGCAAGGAAAACAGACATTAGAAGCAGGTAAAGTATTAAGGACTTGAAAAGAAACAACCAAGTATTAACGCTGGGCTCTTACCCTTGCCCTCTAAAACTGATCGAAAAAGAGGGTAGAGATGGAGGTCCTCGTCTGGTGCAAACTCCCAATTCCCCGAAGTGATGAAATAGTCATCTCCAGCCCCCTTATTGGAGTCTGGGAGGTCGGCTACGATTTTGAACTCGGTGGACCTCGGCTTAAGGTAATGAATATAGCCTTTTTCTTTCAAGTTAAGACAGCACATGGTATAATAGTATTGGACATCGGTTAAAGTGATCCTAGCATTTTCCTGTTTAGCTAAGGCTATGATATCATTGATCACTCGATAAGAATTGATGGCAAGTTGCATAGGGTTCAACTTATAATAGTGGAGAATCTCGCAAAAAAGGATGTTAAGTGGAAACCGAAGTCCGCACTCAGTAAAAGCTACAACGGGAAAGGGCATCGAATCATCTGTGGGCATAATGGAGTCATCATCTCCAACCAGCCTCAGATGGACATCGGCAGGAATGGAGAACTCTTGCCTAAAGTACTCAAGTTTGGTCAGGGTGTCTACCCTATGTCTCCACATACCCATAACGTCGGCCTAAATTAAGAGAGCTATGTTTCAGAAAGAAGATGTTCTAAAGGAGGGTTATTGGGACCTCGGCGTGTGCAAAGTGCAAAGGATTGTTTCAGTTTTTCCTAAGAATTGGGGGCTCTACAGACAAATCCCAAACCTAAATCTATGAACACAAAGATTGAAGGCACAGATCTAGAAAAAACACAAAAAACAGAAGACAAGAACGGAGTTTCAGAATCAAGAACAGAGATAGGCTAAAGAATACAAGAGTTATAGGGCCAAGAACAGTGGCAAAAGTGCAATAAAATAGTGAAACAGTGCGTATGTTCAGAACATAGGCAAGAGCAAAATCATGGAATAAAACGTATTTAAAGTATGTGATTCACAAGTTAAACGTTTAAACAAAGCAGTAATGGCGACAGGTAATTAAGAGAATCAAAGAATTGAAAATAAAAGAAAAAGTGGCTTACCAGAAAAGGTGAAGCCGGAGTAAAGATCGCCGAAGTCGGACGACGGTTACAGTGGTAACAGAACGGCAAAAGCTTCACTAGAATGAAGGAATGGAGGCAGTTGCAGAACTTGAAGACTGAACAATGGTGGATTCAAGAGAAAAGAGTTTAGAGAGAGAAAGAACAAAAAGAAATCAAATGCGAAAGTGAAAAGACAAAAGATGAGGGAAAAAGTTTTGTAAAAACCTGAAACGGCGGCAAAGAAGAATTAATGAGTCTGGAAAGACGGTTTTGGCAGACGGCGCACGCATGCACAAGAATGACGCGGTTCGCAGGCGCGTCAGAAGCACGATCCAGTGAGGATTAGACGTATGGACAAAACGGTTGAGGTTGTGTATGACAGCCCATACGTAAGAAGCAACTCTTGGGGCATTTGTTCTTTGAAGACATATCGGCGTGAAATAAATGATCTCGGCAGAGAAGTCTTAAGCCGACGTACTGAAAATACCGATATAAGTTCCATCACCTTAGGATGCCGAGGTAATAGAACTTAGGGGGCTGTTGTGGGGATATATTTTCTGAGTACCAACACGTGGCAAGGTGACGCCAATGTGTCAGCCGAGGTGTCACGTGTCCTGGTCGTTTTGCCGAGGTTATCTCGGAGTTGCCGAGGTTATCTCCGAAGATATCGGAATCCGAGATAAACGGATAAAGGACAAGAGTCCTAAAATGAAGAAAGACTTCAAGATGGATAAGGATAGAATTCTTAGGGAATCTATCCTTATCTCTTGAGGAATCCAAAGTAAGCATAGGACAGAAATCTATGGAAGTCAGGCTTCTAGTGGGACTGGGATTGAGTTAAACTATAAAAGAGGGACACCCCGTGGGTCTAAAGGTTAGCTGAAACCATCTATTCTGCCAGTGTTCTACAGCTAAGTACTAAGATAGGCAGTGTGATCAGAAAATCACACATACACTTTTGGCAGATTATAATTCTTTTAGCACTCCACATTTGAATAGCCATAGCCGTCCAATGTAGAATAATAGCTTTATGGCCCCTTGACATTGATAATCGATCAGACAGATGGGGGCCTACTGAAATTTTGTAGCTTTGAGAAAATAAAAATAAAAGAAGGATAACGTTTTATAATAAGTCAATTTTAAAACAAAGATTGAGGTGGCAATGTCGACGATTTTGATAACTTCCAAGATTAGGATATATTTTTCTTTTCAATCTTATCGCCTGGATTTTAATTTTTTTATATATGGCTTCTACTAATTTTAAGCGTGATTAGATAATTTTAAATTGTTGAATAATTTCTAAAAAGGTTGGCTTCTTTTCAATTTATAATCTTTATTGAAAGGTGTTGTTTAGACTTATCAGATTTATCATAAGTTTTGATTTCATATTTAAATAGTTCATTTTGTAAATTTTTTTGTATATATTATCTACAAAAAAATTAGATTAATCTAATAATTATTGTCTATTTAATTTATTGCGGATGTTATCAAAGAATTGATTGTCTATTTTTAAAAATATTTGTCATTCATTTTTTTTTTTTGATACAATTGAGATAAATTAAATAATATACGATTATTGGATCATTCTACATTATTTTTTGTAGATGGTATTTACGAAAGATCTTACAAAATAAATTGTTTAGATTATCAAAACGAAACTTGTGGCAAGTCTCATGAACCCGAACGACACCCTTCAATTTGAAATTGGGGATGCTGTGTGAGCAACTCACAACAGCTTCCTGTGATGCTCTGGCGGAGGTCTTTCTCAAGTCTTTTTTGATAATTTATAAGGTTCGTTAATTAGCGCATCTATACAAAAAAAATCAAATTGATTAGACATCTATAATTCCATAACGAGAGCACATTTGTTTTTTTAAAAATAAACAGTTAACTTCAGCTTTATAATTTTTTAAAAATAATTAACATTTGATCATGGGGTTATAGATTTTTGATTAATTTAATGTTTAGCATAGATAATATACTTAACAAATCTTATAATATCACGATTCAAATTATTAAAAAAACACTCAAAAAAGGCTTCCACTAGAACACCACAAGAAGCTGCTGTCACAGCAGCATTCCGAATTCCCTTCCATCCAGATTGTAGACCCGAATTCTGATAATAAAAAAAAAGATTGTAGACCCGAAAAAATCCAACTCCTTACTGAAAATGTGAGCCCATCCAATATAAGATCAATGCTGTTAAAATAAATGTTTTGCACTTATTTGTGAAAAAAATTGGAAAAAATTATATATATATATAAAAAAAAAACTCTAAGATTTGACACTTAAAATAAAATAAATCTTAAAATTTTAAATTACTTCAAGAAAATTAGTGAACATTTCGATTGAAAACAAATCATAAGATTAGACTTTAAATTAATAAAATCAAAATTTTATTTTGTTAAAAAACTAAAATATTGAGATATTTTTTTTTTAATAGTCTCAAAAATTTGTGTTTATAGCATTTGTATTTTGGTAAAATTAGTAAAACTTCCCTCTCCAACTTTGTATAGTAGGAGAGGTCTAAAATATATTTTTATTAGCTAAAGTCCCTCAACATTTTTACAGAGAAAATTCGACCCAGAGAAATTTAAGTTTCTCTGATATGATCACAGAGAAATTTCAAAATTTTTCAGTAAAAATTGACATTTCATTGAGTTGGAATGAAATTTTTCTGAGTCGGATAAAATTTCTCTAAGTTAAATTTTCTCTATAGAAATATTGAGAGACCTTAATTATTATAAAAATATTATATATTTTTTATTTAAAAAAATCTTAATATCAAGAATTTAAAAAAAAAATTCCGTATAAGAGGCTGAGAAGAAGGTCAACGTCACTTTTAAATCCTAAGAATAGTTGTGATTGGGAGCCCGAAAATGGGAGCCCCGAATGCCCCTAATATACAAAACGTCGTCGTTTTTGTATTTTTTTGTTTTTTTTCAGCAGAAGAAGGAAGAAGACGAAGAAGAGAAGGAGAGGGAGGGGAGGGGGAAGAGGAGAAGGAGGGTGAGGAAGGACTGGAGGGGGCCTAAAAACTGGAGGAGGAGGGGGGTGAAGGCGAAGCAGAGGCATGGCGACGCGATCGGCGGAGGCGACACGATCGGCGACGGTTCTGCTTCCCCTCTCTCTCTCTCTCCTTCTCCCTCTCCCGCTCCCTCTCTTTCTCTTTCTCTCCCTCTTCCTCTGCAACTTAGAGGTCAAAAATGGTGGAAAAAAAGAAAAGAAAAAGAAAAAGAAAGGCTAATGCCCAAAACGACGTCGTTTTGGGCATTAGGGGCATTCGGGGCACGAGAATTCGAGGCACAAATCTTTATTCATCCTAAGAATGGCCTCATCGATGGACTGTCGTTATCAGTGAAGAAAAGTCAGTTGAAACTGCAAGTGTGTTTGATTGGACGGATTAATTAAGTGGAGATTAGAATTTACCAAATTTGAATTATAAGACTGTGAATCTCTCGGATTATTTAGTTAAATTAGATGTATATCTCGTATTTGTTTTTCCATAGGATTAGATGTCTAGAAAAAATTATTTTTAGTAAATTTAATATTTGATTGAACGGACTTGATAAAGATAAATGTTCACAAGATTATTTTATCCTTATAATTTATAATTTATATTTTTTATTTAGTATATAATTTGAATTTGTAATCTATAATTTATAATTTAACAGCACTAAAATTTTTTAATTTATAAGACCATAATTTTTAATTTATTATTTTTAATTAAATTAAATTAATAATTTTTAATTTTTAATTTTTATTTAATATATAATTTTAAATTAACAACACTAAAAAAATAATTTTATTTAATATATAAATTTAATTTTTTAACAACACTAAAAAAATTTAATTTGTAAGGTCATAATTTTTAATTTATTTTTTTAATTAAAATTTAATTTATAATTTAATATATAATTTTAAATTAAAAACACTAAAAAAATAAGTTATAAATGTTCAAAAGACTATATTACCATTGTCCAATTATGTACTGAGTAATAGTATGAGGGTAAAATGAACATTTCATACATTAGTCCCGTGTGATACCAATCTCATGGAAATAATCCCACCTCCCTCTAGGATTGTTTAGTCCCTCATATGAGCGATATGGGGTCTGGTCGGACTCTATATTCGGCTGACTAAAAATCCAATCAAATGATAGACATTCCCCTCCATGGGATAAGCAATCCGCACAGTAAATAATCCCCCCTAATTCCCCCAATCAAATACACCCTATCTCTAAGGAATTTATGGACTTTTGAAGTCCACTTTTGGACACGGGTTAAAAGTCACTTCTCAATTTTTAATTCATTTTGGATCACATTTTCTTTTAATATTTTTTATATATTTAAAAAAATTAAAAAAAAATCAAAAAATTAACTTTTAACTATCTTTTCCAAAACATCCTGAAAATTGTAGCCCTCCCTATTTAAAAAATGATTTAGATAAGAAGGCCTCCCAAATAATGTTATTGTTTTTGTCATTAAAAAACAATTTTATTAAAAGAATTTAGTTTTGGAATTTTTTAAAATATTGTTGTGAATTTTCAAATTTTCTATTTTTTAGACTTTTTAAATATTTTAATAATTTGTTTTTACTTTTAAATTCACTTAATTTAGATGCACATAAAAAAATATTTTCAAAATTCACTAAATATAAAAAAATTGAAAAAAACAATACATTCTACTACTTTTTGTATTTAATGAATGTTTTAAAGATTTCTTCACATATACCTTTTTTTTTTTTTTTTTTTTTGCTTTTAAAATACATGTAGCTTAAGTGCATCTAAAAAAAATAAAAAGTAAAAAAATTAACTAAAAATTTTAAGAAAATATGCATTAACAATTCAAAAAATGTTCTTGAATAGAATACTCAAAACTAAATAGTACCACAAGATTTTTTTAATTTTTTTTATTTCTTTTAAAAAGCACACACGCACACAAAAGACGCATTATATTACAAGAGTTTGGGTTTCTTATTCTCTAACTGAACATAATGTTGGGTGTATCTCTTTATTTGAGTGTGGGACTTAATTGGTTTATTATAAGAGTTTAATTTGATTTGGTATTAGTTATAATATATTTTTATATATTATATCTAATTTTGTGGAGACCCAATTCAATTTGAAAATAACTAAGATTTTTAAAAAAAATCCTAGATTTACAATATTTTAGGTATTGCTTTTTGATCATCCCGAAGTGGTGTGCGGCCGAAAAACATTGGCACATAAATTAAGTGGAAGAAAAAGTTTGAGTTAGTTTCACTTATTTTGGTTGACAAATTCGGCTGATTTGGTGAAGTTGTTTTGGATGATTATTTTTGGGTCTTCTACAACTTTGTTTTGAAGATTTTGGTTCATCTATTTGGTGAGATCTTTCCTCTTATTTATTTGTGATTATTTGAAATTCACCTAAGGGTGGTTTTGTGAGACCATTAGTGTCTCGTTTGTAATTGTTTGGAATTTATTTGGTTGCTAGTGGAATCGGATTTCGATCCCGTGGACGTACCTCACATTGAGGGAACCACGTAAAAATTCTTGTGTTACTTCTGATTTAATTTTTCCACATTAGTTTTTATTCCCATTGATTGATTTACTTGTGGGGAATCACATCGATTTTCCCTAACAACTGGTATCAGAGCTTACGGTTTATTTGAGTTTATTTATTTGTGTAAATCAATGGAGGGGAATGTGGGTCGTATGTCTAGCTTCAATGGAAGCAATTGGGTAACTTGGCAAACTAAAATAGATGACCTATTATTTTGTAAAGATTTGTATGGACTCATTGAGGGTGATAGTGACAAATCAAAAGATGGTTCTTTTTCAAAGAAAGATATTGAGTGTTACTATTGTCATGAGAAAGGGCACATGAAGCAAGAATGCCGAAAGCTCAAAAATAAGGAGAAAAGGCGTGACAAAAGTGTGGATAAGAAATAAAAAGACACAACGGCAGCTATTACCAATAATGATCTCATACTCGTTTGTGAAGATGATTATATCAATTTTGTGGGCCAAGAGAGCAATTGGGTGATTGATTCCGGTGCTTCTTTTCATGTGACTTCTCGAGTTGATTTCTTCACTACCTACACCGAAGGAGATTATGGTTTTCTTCGAATGGGTAATGAAGGTTTGTCCAAGATTATTGGCATGGGTGATGTTTGCTTGGAAACAAATTTGGGCTGCAAGTTGTTACTTAAAGATGTGAGGCATGTTCCCGACATTCGCCTCAATTTGATCTCTACTGGGAAGCAAGATGAGGAAGGCTTCAACAACAAATTTGGTAATGGAATATGAAAGCTCACAAATGGTTCTTTGGTGGTGGCTAAGTGCAAGAAGACTCATACACTTTATTCGATGCAAGGAAAAATTTGTAAAGGTGTTGTCAATGCACTTGAAGATGATACTTCTACCGAATTGTGGCACAAGCGGCTTGGGCACATGAGTGAAAAGGGGCTGCAAGTTTTGTTCAAGAAAGGGCTTCTACCCGGTTTGAAAGGTACACATCTTAAAACTTGTGTTCATTGTTTGGCGGGTAAACAACATAGAGTTTCTTTTCATAAAAATATTGCCTCTAGAAAAGAAAATGTTTTGGAGTTGATTCATTCGGATGTTTGTGGTCCTTTAAAAGTTAGAACACATAGTGGTGCACTTTATTTTGTTACTTTCATTGATGATTATTCAAGGAAAGTTTGGGCTTTTCTACTAAAAACTAAAGATCAAGTTCTAGAAGTATTTAAGCATTTTCAGGCCATGGTTGAAAGAGAAACAAGGCAGAAATTGAAATGCATCCGATCAGACAATTGTGGTGAATACATTGGGCCATTTGATGAGTATTGTCGCAGCCAAGGTATTCGGCACCAAAAGACAGTTAAGAAGACTCCTCAACAAAATGACATTGTCGAGAGGATGAACCGCACCATTGTGGAAAGAACAAGGTGTTTGCTTTCACAAGCTAAATTGCCAAGATCCTTTTGGGGTGAGGCAATGAGTACAACGGTTGACGTGATCAATTTGTTTCCTTGCTATCCTTTGAATGGTGATGTTCCTGAAAGAGCTTGGACTGGCAAAGATGTGTCTTATGAGTACTTGAGAGTGTTTGCTTGCCGAGCTTTTGTTCACATTCCAAAAGATGAGAGGTCCAAGCTTGATAGCAAGTCAAGACAATGTATTTTTCTTGGCTATGGGCGTAATGAATTCGGGTATAGATTGTGGGATCCGGTCGACAAGAAAATCATTCGAAATCGTGATGTTGTGTTTCTTGAAGACCAAACAATTGAAGACTTTGGCAAAGGTGATCAACCGGAGCCAAAAACTAGTGATCTCATTGACATGGATCCATCTCCTTCATCTTCGGTGGATGATGAAAATGGGAGAGATGTGCAGCCACCTATTGAAGATGTAGAGGATGATGCTAATCCTAATGAAGTTGAGCTAGAAATTGAGGAAGAGCATCCAACTCAAGAACCGCCACCACAACTTGAGTTGAGGAAATCTACAAGGGACCGACAACCTTCAAGAAAGTATCCTCCCAATGAATTTGTATTGATTTCCGATCAAGGGGAGCCTGAGAGCTACCAAGAAGCAATTGAGCATGCAAAGAAAGATGATTGGAAAAAGGCCATGGACGAGGAGATGAATTCCTTGCTTGAAAACCAGACTTATGATTTAGTGAAGTTGCCTAAAGGGAGGAAAATTCTGAAAAATAAGTGGGTTTTCAAATTGAAGAATGATAGCAAGACTCAGAGGTACAAAGCACATCTTGTTGTGAAAGGCTTTGGGCAAAAAAAAAGGTGTTGACTTTGACGAGATTTTCTCACCGGTTGTAAAGATGTCTTCTATTCGGATTGTACTTGGCATGACTGCAAGTATGACCCTTGAAGTTGAGCAACTTGATGTGAAGATCGCATTTCTTCATAGTGATCTTGAAGAAGAAATTTACATGGAGCAACCGGAAGGTTTTGTGGAAAAAGGGAAAGAGAAATTTGTTTGCAAATTGAAGAAAAGTTTGTATGGTCTCAAGCAAGCCCCGCGGCAATGGTCCAAAAAATTTGACTCTTTCATGATGAATAATGGTTTTTCTAAAACCACTTCGGACCATTGTGTGTTTGTGAAAAATTTCCCGGATGGTAAATGTGGCGCCCCAAAATTTAAGGACATCATAATAAGGTTTAAAACTTAAAATCAATTTTCGTAATTAAGAATCCCCATCAATGTTGCCACCAAATTTACCATCACTATTATCCAGACATTAACAACCCAAAATTTAAAGTTTTCAAATTACAATTCCGATAAAACTTAAAACTTAGTCTCGGTACACAAAATAAATTACAACAACTGCGAAAGAAAGCTAGAGAAGGCTAGGAAATGTATGAAATGGTTCGTAGAATTTGGGGACTCTTCAAGCTAACCAAGGCTGAATGTCACCTTGCACGGCCTCGATGTTTTCTTCGTTTTCTTCGGTACCTGGCATAAAACGCCAGGGTAACGGGAATGCCAATGAGCGACGAGTTCAGTAATACTACAATCCGAAAATACCCACCCCGATAATAATACTCATAGATAATTGTTATGTAATAACAGAATGATAAGTTGCGTTTAATAAGCATAATAAAAAAAATGCTAACAGTTAAAATAATAGCAATAGATAAATAAATAATGAATAAAATGGCAACGGAAATAGTGATTCATCATAAGGAATTTGCACACTTTTCTTTTTAAAGTCACATAGATACAATTCATCAGATAAGTTTAAGTAACTCCCCGCGGAGCACTATTTCCACTCAACCGCTTAACAATGGCCACGGGCAATTCTGACTCCCCCTTGGTCAAATATTCAAACGTTACTTACTGTAACTACCAATGATGCCCACGCACTAGGGTTACGTACCCGAGTCGTGACATCACGGTCTGCCCCAAGGGAACGGTCTATGTTGTGACACCCGCACCACCAACCTTATATCGCCTACACCGATAAGAGCCGAAATACCTTCCCGTGCCATGTTAGGGTTCGCAACTCATCGCGCAAGATTCTAAACCAGGCTCGCCCCATCACTTTTAAATTTTTAATGTATCATCGGTTCAATTTTGTGTTTCTTTACTTCGTTGAATTCACATTTTTATGCATGTGTGAGTTTTAGTTCGAGAATCACAGTGATATAATGTTTATTTAGAACAACACAATTATATATGACAACCAAAATAAATATGATGGAATGTCTTAGGATTTATCACAAAATTTCTTAGAATTTCACGCACTACTCCTGTCAGCATTGTATAAGAATAAAAAAAATAAAAACCCATACCAAACTGTGTTCAATCACTATGATATTTTAACTGGTGCTAATTCATCGAGTTAGGAAAATATTCCGAGAAGAATACCAGAGCCAAAAATGATTTTTAAAGGGAGAAATAAATTTTGGAAGAAGACTGGTTTTTCTGGGACAGTGAGCTATAGTACTTCCAGCACAGCTAATCTGTGTTGGAAAAATAAGAGCGGCCTCAAACGGTGTCAAAAGAAGGTATGGTTAGAATGGCATGTTAGATCCTTGAGTTTAGAACATGTTTCCAGAAGGATTCGAAGACTGAAATTCGACAGAAGGTGGTCAAATAATTTTTCTAAGAAAACTGGACAGATCTTGTCGTATTTTGGAAAAATTTGCGTTTCTCTCTCAAAACTTAATAAAAAATTATGAAACCAGCGGCGTTTGAAGGTAACTTAAAAATCTAATTTTTCCAATTTGAACCATTTGAAAATTTATCCTGTGGAATAAACAGTGACCTGGTAAAGTCAGTGTTGCTGCTGCCTCCAAACAGCACTGGAGTAAAAAGATATATTCAGGCCATAAAAATGTCAGCACTGGTGTTCTATGTTTGAAAAATAGAAAGGGTCCTCAAATGGTGTCGAAAAGAGGGATGGTCAGAACAGTTTGCTAAATTTTTGAGTTTAGAACATATTTCCAGAAGAGTGTGAAGTCTGAAAATTAGTCGAAGGAGGTCAAATAATTTTTGTAAGAAAACTGGACAGATTCTGTCACATTTTGGAAAATTTGGCGTTTCTCTCTTAATACTTAATGAAAAATTATGAAACCAGCGGCGTTTGAAAGGTAACTTAAAAATCTTACTTTTCCAAGTGGTCGTGCAGAAAAATACCATTTGTAGAGAAAACGGGACCTGTTTGAAGCTACTGCTTCTGCTGTGTCATACGCGACACTTAGGGAAAATATTCGTTTCGGTAAGAAAATGGTGTTCAATTATTTTATAAAAATTTTACACACTGTATAACACCTACATATACTTCCAGTATACACAGATTTTTAATATCAATTAATTTCAATTTATTAGAGCTCTCTTTTCACCCGATAAAGTGTAAAACAGTGAGAAAAATCTATGCTTCAAGTAAAGGGGGCCATTCTTATCTCATTTTACTCTTTCACAAGATCATTTCAACAATGGAGAATATTAAATACGTAAAAATAACAGTAGCTAAGCCATATATTTATATCAAGAAGGAATATAAAATTATAGCACAATGAAATTCTCATCCTATCAAAGTTTTAAACATGCATGGACTATTTTGCTATAGATGACTTAACCATGCTTAGTCTTGCATATATATTATATAAACTCAGTTAGAGGAATCTAAGGAAGGGTAGAGGTGATGTATTCTTACCTCAAGAGCCTTTGCAAACACTTCAAAATTTATTTTGAATTGGAGACCACCAAACACCCTCTCCTCTCCTTTCCTTCCTTTCTACTCTTTCTCCCCTTACTCTTCTTTGCTCAGCCGTGGAGAACACAGAAAAGTGGCTGGAGTGTCCCTATATGTAGGGGCTTTGGAGAATTTATTTTCTCTTATTTTATTTCCTCACCTTGGTTTGAAGTATAGGCTAGGTTTAGAGTATGCTTAGCATGCTTGGCAGCAGCTTTATGGGGAAGAAGACAGCCAAACACTTCTTCTTGCTTGTTTTGGAATTCTAATCTAAAGCTTAGGTGACGGTCAGCAGAGCAGCATGCCGTGGCTGCCCCAAACAAGGCTGGAAGGGCCATCTTTGCTTATTTTCCCTAGGGAGGACTTGGAGAACAAGCATGCAAGTGGTTCAATTTTTTATTATTTTTTTATTTTTATTTTTTATTTTTTTTTTCTTTTTCTTTTCCTTTTGAATTGAAATGAAATTTGTGTCAATATATATAATTCATTTATTTATTTATTTGTTTACTTATTAATATTATCATTTTCAACTGGATGGTTTTCTTCCTACTAAATTCTAACTAGCTTAGTATTTAGCTTTCCCCACGGTGTTTTGATACAGAATTTTAATCACATCAAGATAAATAATTTTATTTAAAAGAATTTAACATTGGCATTAATTATGGTGTTTTTAATATTATAATTTAATAGTTTAATAATCACTATTGATTGGCTTAATATTATTATTAATAAACTAATTAGTTGTCTAAAAATTCAGGTTCTTACAGTAAATTTATTATTCTTTTGCTTTATGTTGATGACATGTTAATTGTGGGTCAAGATTCTACCATGATTAACAAGTTGAAGTTAGAGTTGAGTAAATCTTTTGCTATGAAAGATTTGGGACCGGCAAAGCAAATACTTGGTATGAAAATTGTTCGTGATCGCAAAGAGTGGCTGATTTGGTTGTCTCAAGAAAGCTACATTGAGAAAGCTCTTGAGAGGTTCAACATGAATAAAGCAAAGCCGGTTGGTTGTCCACTTGCAGGTCACTTCAAGCTTAGTTCGAATCAATGTCCTACAAGTGAGAAAGATAAAGAAGAGATGTTCAGAGTTCCTTATGCTTTAGCAGTTGGTTCTTTGATGTACGCCATGGTTTGTATAAGGCCAGATATTGCTCACGCCGTTGGTGTGGTGAGTCGGTTTCTCTTTAATCCGGGTAAAGAACATTGGGCAGCAATAAAATGGATTCTAAGGTATCTTCGAGGGACTTCGAAGGTATGTTTGTGTTTTGGGGATGGTAAGCCGATGCTTGATGGGTTCACAGATTCTGACATGGTCGGTGATATTGATTCTAGGAAATCTACTTCGGGGTATTTGATGACTTTTGCAGGGGGAGCTGTGGCATAGCAATCTAAATTATAAAAATGTGTTGCTCTCTCAACTACCGAAGCTGAATTTATTGCCATTACGGAAGCTTGCAAAGAAGAGTTATGGCTGAAGAAATTCTTGCAAGAGTTGGGTTTGAAGTAAGAAAAGTATGTGCTTTATTGTGATAGTCAAAGTGCTATTCACTTGAGTAAAAATTCTACTTTTCATTCGAGATTGAAACACATTGATGTGAGATACTATTGGATTCGTGATGTATTAGATTCGAAATTGTTACAACTCGAAAAAGTTCACACAGATAATAATATTTCGGATATGTTGACAAAGACTTTGTTGAGGGGCAAACATTTGAAGTGTCGAACTTTGGCGGGTATGGTTGATATCTCCACCTAAGTCGGTAAGGGGAGAATTGTTGGGTATACCTCCTTATTTGAGTGTGGGACCCAATTGGTTTATTATAAGAGTTTAATTTGGTTTGGTATTAGTTATAATATAGTTTTTATATATTATATCTAATTTTGTGGAGACCCAATTCAATTTGGAAACAACTAAGGTTTTTGAAAGAAACCCTAGATTTACAATATTTTAGGTATTGCTTTTTGATCATCCCGAAGTGGTGTGCGGCTGAAAAACATTGGCACATAAATTCAGTGGAAGAAAAAGTTTGAGTTAGTTTCACTTATTTTGGTTGACAAATTCGGCTGATTTGGTGAAGTTGTTTTGGATGATTATTTTTGGGTCTTCTATAACTTTGTTCTGAAGATTTTGGTTCATCTATTTGGTGAGGTCTTTCCTCTTGTTTATTTGTAATTATTTGAAATTCACCTAAGGGTGGTTTTGTGAGACCATTAGTGTCTCGTTTGTAATCGTTTGGAATTTATTTGGTTGCTAGTGGAATCGGATTTTGATCCCGTGGACATACCTCACATTGAGGGAACAACGTAAAAATTCTTGTGTTGCTTCTGATTTAATTTTTCCGCATTAGTTTTTATTCCCATTGATTGATTTACTTGTGGGGAATCACATCGATTTTCCCTAACAACACATAACTCTTCAAACAACTTAAAAGAAGCTATGTTCACACCTTCAACACGACACATAAATACATAATAGAGAATTAACTCAAACAAGAACACATTTTGGTTCAAGCATAGACATTTGGGTTTGCGAGCAGATATTCTTCGATAACCTTGAACACTCCCATGGCCTTGTCCTTTCTGGCGGTCAGTTCCTCTACTTTGAGCTCAGTGTCACCCTTAGCATGATAGTAAGTTGTGCTTGTTACCTTGCTCCCGCCATCTGCAGTAGCCTCAAACTTAACCTCATAAGACAGAGATTCTAGCTTGCAACCCAACGCATCGCCTTCAATCATAGTGTACTTGCACTGATAGTTCTCGATGTCAAGTGAATCAATCTTGTGCTTCAAGCATTTCATGTGGCTCCCTATCATAGCACAAACAAAAAAAAAAAAACAAGCATTGTTATTGCACTCGTTTTTTAAGCCTAAACACTGCTTTTAGCATCCCAATCCCAACTATAATGACCAATTTATAGAAAAAGTGTAGAATTTGAAAAGTATGGAAGTTGGTTTGCTTGATGCTTCCAGGACCGCCATTGCCTTGAACGTACTCAATGCTCTTGATGGATTGAGGGAGAAGCTTAGGGATGAGATTGTGGGAGTCAAGAATCAATGCCTTGAACATCCTATTGGGTGGCGCTGAGGTCACTACATGAAAATACATTTTTGGCGACTAAAAATATTTTAATCGCCAAAAGTTGTGAAATTGGCGACCAAAAATTATGTTGGTCTACAAAAGTACAATATTTAGCTACTAAATTTTTTTAGTCGAGGTATATTGATTATTGGCGACTAAAAAAAAATTTAGTCGCTAAAAATGCTACAATTGGCAACTAAAAAATTGTAGTCGCTAAATTTGTCACAATTGGCGACTAAAAAAATATTTTAGCCGCTGTATAGTTAGTTTTGGCTACTAAAATTATTTAGTCGCCGAATGAAAAATAAAAATTTATTTTTTATTTTTGGCGACCAAAAGTTTGGTTGCCAAATATTTATTTTCAATGACCAAAAGATATTTTAGTCACTCTATAGTTAGTTTTGGCTACTAAAATTATTTAGTTGTCGAATGAAAAACAAAAATTTATTTTTATCTTTGGCGACCAAAAGTTTGGTCGCCAAATATTTATTTTCAGTGAATAAAAGATATTTTAGTCGCTGTATTATTAGTTTTGGCTACTAAAATTATTTAGTCACCCAATGAGAACAAAAATTTACTTTCTATCTTTGGCGATCAAATATGCCTCAATAGGCGCCTAAATTTTTTTTTTTGGCATTTGTTTGTGTTTTAGGCTACTAAAGTTTGTTTTTGTCGTGGTATATCAATTTTTGCCTACTAAATTAAGTTTAGTCGCCAAATAACTAGCATAATGTTTGCTATTAATCTTTGGTGGCCAAGGGTTTGGTCGGCAAATGTTTATTTTTGGCGACTAAAATACTTTTAGTCGCTGTATAGTAATTTTTGCCTACAAAATTAATTTAGTCACTAAATAAAAAACATTTTATTTTTGGTGACTAAAAAATTGGTCGGTAAATATTTATTTTTGGCGACTAAATACCTTTAGTCGCCAAAAGTGATATAATAGGCGACTAAAATTGAGATTGGTCGGCAGATATCAACTTTTTTGGTGGGAACTTTTTCAAATGTGGAGGCAATTCACTAATGTTTTATTTTATTATTATTATTATTTTATATTTGTTTATATCAGTCTCTACACCCAAACAAAAACAAGACCAGAGACACATGCTCTCCCTTTCTCTCATGGACTCACCGTCGATCTTCCACCATCGATCTTCCACCGTCGCTCACCGTCGATCTTCCACCTTCGTACATCACTACCGCCGCTCGCTCGTCTCGCATCGCTTCAACATTGAGGTTTTTCTCTTCCTCTCTCTATCTCTGTCCATTCCGGTCTCTGTTTTTATGTCTGTCTCCCTTTCTCTATTTCCCCATTTCACCCTAGATCTAGGGTTTTCTTTTTTATGGTGTAGGGTTTTGATTTATGTGAAATCAATGAACCAATGATTGAAATGAGTTTCTATAAAATGATTGAAGAAACATGTAATTTATTGGGGTTTTTTTAGCCAGATTCAAGATTTTCCCATTTCCCCAGATTCACTCTAGTTCCCCATTTCATTGTCATGGTAAGCTAGTAGTAGCTGGTGTAAATCTTGATCCATTGGCGGTGCCCATTGTGAATTTCCAATAAAAATGATTTGTGAATTTCCAAATTATATAGAATTAATATAGTCAACTGACATACAATTTCCAGTGTAATTCTGGGTAATTTTTCTGCATATGTAGCATTATTGAAGACAAAAAATGCTACCTCACTCTATATGTATAGAACAGTCCAAGAGGCTTTGTTTTGTGAAAAAATCAGTTTTTGTTCAAACTGTTCAAGAGTTTTAACAGCTGGAAATAAATACCAATATCGAGAAATTTTAGAATTTTCTTGGCGTAAAATGTGAAAGCATAACTTCCTACAATAGCTACCTTTTCTTTATCTGGTATGTCTGTAGTCATAGAATAACCAAATAGAATAATACAAAATTCCTCTTTTATTAATAGTCAGTTCTCATATCTATTTCTTTTTATATAATCAATTTAATGAATAAAAACAAATTGGATTCAGTTTAATTGTGCACCCAAGCTTCAACTAATTGGTTCCATAATTGTTACTAGGAAACAATCAAACTTGTTTCAAGTTAGGCCATTCTCATGATACAAGCAGACAAATCAAATGTTGTTAACTCACCAAGGAGATACATAATCATTTCCTATTTTTCTTTAAATAGTCAAGTTTGCAGTGCTCTAAACTTATTTTCTACAAGGAATTATTTACGAAAAGGTAAATTACTATTCTTTGATATGCTTCTGAGCAAGCATCTTTACAATTATATTTACATTGTACGTTGCATGATTGCAGAGTATGGTATGGGAAATGAGGTGACAACATTTGGTGATGTGTACTTATGGTATCCTTTTATTGGAAATGTTTACGGGGAAGAAACCTACTGATAACATGTTTAATGATAGTCTGAATCTTGATAACTTTGTTAAGATGGTTTTACCTAAAAAAGTAATGAGCATTGTTGATCCAACACTAGTTCAACAAAGAGAAATGGGGGAGGCAAGCTCAAACACCAACAACACCCAGAATCAGAGCTCTGCTAACACTCGAAAAATTCATGAGTGCTTGATTTCAATAGTTAATATTGGAATTGCCTGTTCACAAGAATTACTAGGAGATCGATTGACCATTAATCGTGTTGTCACTCAACTGCATGTGATCAAGAACAACCTTCTTGGAACTGATGGTCTTCATGGAGGCAGAGGAGCTAAGATTGCAATGTGATCATGAGTAGGTATGACCTTGCCACTTTCTTAGTGACTCTATAATATACCTGCTTTTAGTGCTGAAATTGCCACAATTCTATAATAGGCTGACAAACTCTAGTTTTTCCTGTGACGTATAAATCATAAGGACTTAGATATGTTATACTTCACCCAGATGATCACATTCTTCAACACTGACATTTTCAAGGTGATAAAAAAACAGTTATAGTTCCTGTCAAGCATGATGATTTCAGTATTTGCAAATTCTTTTCTGCATTGTTTTTGATCCCCTTTCATGTTTGAATTCCCTCAAGTCGACTATCTCAATTTGAGAGAGCGTTTGGGTTTGGTGTGCTCATTTTGGGGTCAACCTTAGTGATCCGAACAGTTTACTTTTTGGTAGCAAAGCTACAAAGTCACACTATCAAAGCTTTAGAGGCTTATCTATTTCCCAAGGAGAGCAACATTGTTTACATTGCACTAGTTTCCCAGAAAGAAAGAAAAATAGGATATTTTAAGAAAAATGACATTTTTTCGCATCTGCATGTATTATGGGTTACACTTTGCAACCATTCCATGAATTTTGCATATCTGCAATTAAGCTCAAAACATGAGCATTTGCATATATACACTTATATGTTTTTTCTTTCTTCATCTTTATGACCATTTGTTTTATAATAGTATACATTTATGTAGTTGAATTTTAGTTTTCTGAAAACCAATTACAAGATAAAACTCAAGATTTTCCTTTTTACCCCCCCCCTTTTTTTTCTTTTCTTAGGAAGTTGTTAAGCATATGGTATATAGTTGTTCAAATAGTTTTTAATTCCCTATCTAAATCTGAGAAATGAAGAACTCTATTGGCTATTTAGCTGATGGTTGGTGGTTATTGTGGCTGAATGGGCTATTTTGCAGTCTTCACAAAGGGTGCTAGCCATGGTTATGAACATTGGCCATTTCGTCGCGAACTGGCTAATGTGTGTCTAGTTTTTAATTTGTAACTCTTGTCTAGATTATTCAGAGTGACGTGTAACAAGGCATTGTGGTTTCACTAATAGATAGCCTTTGCTGAAAAATTGAGTATCTTATCTTATCTATTTCACTATTTAATTTGTGTGTCTTTCTCTTTGCAGCTAGCAGAAGCAGCAAAAGCACAATTTTCACGTGATTACAGTGATCACCTTGCTCTTGTTCGGGCTTATGAGGGCTAGAAAGAAGCTGGAAGAGACGTAGCTGGATATGAATACTGTTGGAAGAATTTTCTTTTTGCTTAATCAATGAGAGCTATTGATGCTTTGCGAAGGGAGTTCTACTCTTCACTTAAGGAATATGTTTTAAATTTTAATGCAAGATGGATGTGAATTGGATGATTATATAGATTACAAGCAGATTTTTAATTGAAGGAATATGTAGTTTGGAATTATTTGTGGATAAAAACTTATAATAGTTGCTAACTTTAATTAAACAGGTTCAGAATTTGATAATTTATATATTTTGTTGAATGTTCATGATTCAGGTGAATTGTTGGTTTGATTGATTATTGTAAATTACAGATTGTATTGAATGGATTGGATAGATTATTATTAGGGGTGGGCGCGGGTCGGTTGTGGTCACGGAACTTCCAATCCGTCATCCGTCCACCAGATTGGCAGATTGGAGAAAATCAATCCGCATCCGTCCGCCAATCCGGCGGATGTGGATTGAGCGGATTGGCAGATGAATGCGAATCGATTTAGCGGTTTAAAATTTTATAAATTTTCAACATAATTCAACTTGTGCACTTCCTCAAAAAAGAAGAATAAAGTATTACAGTCAATTACTTAAAAAAATATTATAATCATTGCATGCCTCATCCAAAGTAAGAAAGTTTGAAACTTTAGAATATCACAATCACTGCATACCTCATCCACATACTATAATCACAACATGCCTCATCCACATAAAATATTACAATCTGCGGTTCTTAAAATATAAAAATAATTCAAACTACCAAAATCATGAACAGAGCAGTAGTAGAGATTGTATGTCTCTGTATTGTTACATCTATATCTGTTTTTGAAAACAAAAATCAACCAACATATATCATATTTTCTATTTATTATTTTTAGAGATAGATTTAAAAACCAAAAAATATAGATAAATAATACGTTTATTTTTTTCAATTCAAAAAAGATATTCAAGTTGAAATTTTTTTTTCAACAGAATATTTAAATTCTTTTTTAATTAAAAACACAAACAGAATATTTAAATAAATTGAAAACACAAAGTCTTATAAATTACTAGGGGTGCTCGCGGTTTGGCGGTTCGGTTGCAGCCAAAGGAATCTCAAATCCGCCATCCGTCCGCCAGATTGGCGGATTAGAGAAAATCAATCCGCAACCGTCCGCTAGTCATCACGCATCTGTCCAAAATGTGGCGGATCAATTCGGTTTGGTCAGTTTTGGCGGATCGGTATATCCGCTGGTCACCCCTAATTATTATGAATTACAAGTTTATTTTGTTGCATGTTGGTGCAAATATTCCTTTTGGCGACCAAACTTTTTTGTTGTGGAATGTGACAATTGACGACCAAATTTTTGGTCGTGGAATGTGATAATTGGCGACCAAACATTTTGGTCGTGGAATGTGACAATTGGCGGCTAACATGTTTGGTTGGAAATATGTCACTTTTCGCGACTAAAGTGTTTTAGCGACTAAATAGATTAGTCGTAGTAATGATATATTTAGCGACAAAAAATTTAGTCGGTAAATCTAATTTTTTCCCGACTAACAGAAGTTTTGATCGCTAATTACTTTTGCCGACCCTCAATTGGCGACCAAAGTGGCGACCAAAAAAATTAGTCGCGAATAACTTTTGCCGACTAAAAATGGACTTTTGCCGACCAAATTTTTAGTTGGCAAAAATGCGATTTCTTGTAGTGAGTGGTGAACTCTTGGGTATAAGTGGTGACACCCATTTCTCTTTTAGGCTATTTGAAGAAAGGAAGGAAGGAAGGAATTGTTGTAGCAAATGCTATAATCAGTTGGTTGCGGCTGATGAATAAGTGCATTAAGAGAATGGGTATTTATAGACTAGGATCAAGGCATCATTTGGCATAATACAAATATTCTTCTACTAATCCTTTAATTATAATATTCAACAACACCATCCATTGTAGAATGATAATATCAGATCTCTCTATGGGAAGGGGGGTGTGGCCTTGATGCATTATTTCATTATCCATCTATTGAGTAGCCTTCTAAGATGATTGACCGTTTACTTGTTCTTATTTTTAATTTCTCAAGTTTATATTGATCATAAGGCCTGCCTTTCTATTAGCTTATTCCATCATCATCAGTTTAAGCCTTACTATCACTTTCTTAACATAAGATGGAAGCTATCAAATTGTATCTAACACTGGGTCAGACATAAAACCGTTTCGGAGGTGAAATTCAAAAAATTTCAACCATTCATCAAGGAATGAAAAAGGGCAAATTACTTTGGCGCTTGCATTATTTTGGTCCTTATAATTTTAATCGGATCAGTTTTTATTCTAAATTTTTTAATGTTATTTCAAATTAATCCAATTGTTTCCAAATGTTAGATTTTTATGGCAAATACGAATATAAGCAACGTGTGTCATACTTTTAAAAGTAAAATAATAAATTGATCAATTCAACTACTTAGCCCTCGTTTGGCATGTGAGTTAGAGGGGCTACCAGGTTAAAATAGCCACAAAAAGACAAAATATGTTAAAAAATTAATAAGACAAAATGTCACATTCAAACCATAATCATTTCACTTTTTTCTCTCAAAAAAGTTAAAAAAAATCAAAAAGTCCATCCCAAATGAGGCTTTTTAGTTTCAGGCTAAAATAGCCAAAAAAACCAAAAAGACAACACACATCCCAAATGAAGCCTAATCTCAATCAATTTAATGAATTTTTTCCTGTCAAAAATCCTAATAACATTATCAAAAATCCATATTACAAACAACAACATAACAACCCAATATAACACTCGAATAACGTAATACTGTAATATAACACTATAATAATGTAACATTATAACGTAACATACTAAAAAACTTATTAGTGTACTTTTTCGAAACATAACAACATAATACTCTAAAAACACTTTTTAGTGTACTTTTTTTCAAACACAACACTTCAATGTAACACACACAAAAATTGCTTAGTATACTTTTTCCAAATGTAACACTCCAGTCAATGTAATTGCAAACGTAATACTCCAATATAACACACTTCGATGTAATATACACAAAAACACTAAAAACTCTTTAGTGTACTTTATCTAAGGAATTTGTGTGTTATATTAGAGTGTTATGTTGAGGAATTGTTTGAAAATGTTATATTGGAGTATTACGTTTGAAAAGAGTACACTAAGGAGTTTTTTTGTGTGTTATTGTTGGCTGTATAATTTATAAAAGCCAATCACAATTTAACACGTAGCACAAAGAGGCAATTTGGGGAAATTAATACAAGTTTCCAACCAAAGTTAGACACGTGGCAATTCGTATTGGTAATAATGGATCTGCATAGCACTGGAACAATCGAAGGATACAAGATGATGTGGCCTAACGGTTACTCACAAAGTTTAAATTCAAAATTAAGAGGAAGTCTAAATTCAAAATTAGGAGGAAGTCTAACTGCAAGAGTGGCGTAGTGGAACTGACTGTGAGAGGGCATGGTCAACAATCATAGGAGGACATTTCAATGGTTGGAAGCCCATTTCGATGGTTATCATTGAAGAGTATAAATAGCAGAGAAGGCCTCAGAATGAATCCCTAGACTCAGATGAAAAAATCAGTTTATTTACTTCGTTTTTCTTTCCAGTTTTTACAGTTCTTTATATTTTTGCACTTCAATTCCTGTACTGCATTTCATTTCCTAGGAGTAGCTTCAAATAGCTTGTTGCTATAAACCTCTACGAGGCTGGGTCAAATCATTATAAGTTTTCATTTACTTAATAAAATTCAGATTCTGAAATTGTTCTTCATTTGTTGTTATTTACTAAATTCTCCTAAACAAGTCACTGGTAAAAGTCCTTTTCATTGAGGTTGAGATAACTATAACACAATCGTCTGATAATTGGTTGGCAATTAAACAAGTCACTGGTAAAAGTCCTCTTCATTGAGGTTGAAAGAACTATAACACAATCGTCTGATAATTGGTTGGCAATTAATATTCTGTAAGGACTGATTGATCCTTGCTAGCATGCTTAAAATTACATTATTAACCTTCGAAAGCCAAAAAAGCCAACATATATTTTTGGCACGCCCAGTGGGACCCTAAAATGGCTAGACGTAGGAGACAAGGAGAAAATGAACGCTTGGAAGAAGGTGTAGAGGGAGAGGTAGAAGTACCTAACCCAGAGGATAATGTATAACACATCCTATGGAAGCACCTATCTCATCAGAACCTATGGTCGAACAGACCAGCATCTCAGAACATGCACCACATGTTCAAAATATTGGACGAGGCCATGGAATTGGACCATCTACTATTATGTCTACCTAGCCAATGAATCCATGGGAAGGCTTGATAGATGCCATGGGACAACAGTTAATGTATACAATGGAAAGATGGGCAACATCCTTCATTAATCGAATGAATTCCCATCAACCAACTATCACAAGGCATATGGAGGAAAATTCAAATGTTCTTCAACAAAGAAAATTCAAATGTTCTTCAGCAAAGATTGGCTAGAGATAAACATCGTATGCAAAGTAATGGACATACTACTGGTTAGACTAGTAATCAAAATTATGAAAAACCATCACCTATACCTCAGTCATGGTAGAAGCCTCTTTCGAGGCCTGTGGTAAATCAAAATACCTCATTACCTAACAGCGAAGCCATATAAATTGGTGGATCTGGGCCAACACAAGAAAATGGCATGAGAATGTTTCCAAATCTCATGTTCGAAGCCATGCCTGGCACAAGGGGGTTCACTAATCCTCTGTTTGAATTCATACCCAGGGGGTTGGAAGGGTTTCCTGTGGCTGGGAGAGAAACAACACCTGTTCCTCTTAGTGCAGCACCTTTTGCAGGTCTTTTCACAGGACAAGCTCAGAGAGGTCAATCATACCCTCAACAACAGCTAGTACCACGGGGACAACCAGTCCCAAATAAACCTCCCTATAGACCAAAAGGACCTCAAGCACATGGGTTTCTACCAAACCCTGTGTTTGTTCCTCCAGTAGTAGTCCAACAAGCACAGAATATGGTTTCTAGGGACCAAATTGCTGATATTGTTAGAGAAATGTGTGGACCTATGGCTCGAGGGGTTCAGACTCCTATGTATAGGAAGTTATACCCAGAATTGGTGGATAGGGTGCTTGAATACCCAAGGGGGTTTAGGATACCAGACTTTACTCTCTTTTATGGAAATGGAAACCAGTCAACAGTAGAACACATTGCCAGGTTCGCAGGCCAATGTGGTGAATTTACCAATAGTGATTATATGAAGTTAAGACTCTTTCCAAATTCTTTAGCTAAGGCAACCTTTGTATGGTATATTAACCTTACACCTAGTTCTATCCAAACTTGGCAGCAAATGGAAGAGGCATTTCATGCCCAATTTTTCCAAACAGAGCCTGAAGTTTCCATGACAGATTTGGCAAGATTGAGCCAAAGGCCTGATGAGAAGGCTACTCAATTTATTGCTAGATTCAAAAGGGCATGAAACAAGTGTAGGGTCATTCTACCAGAGCCTAAATTTGTGAGATTGGCTCAAAATGGTTTAGAGTTTAGGCTTCAAAAGAAGTTCGATTCAACTGAGTTTTGGGACTCAGTGGAATTAACCTATAAAGTGTCTAAATATGAATCTTTACTTGAGGAAGAACAGGATTGAAATAATGCATCATATAAGACTTATTATAGGGAACCTAATTATGAGATTGATATAGCAGAGATTGTAGGGAAATAGCCTATGACATGTGAGGCATTAATTCATAAGGACACTATAATAGATCAACAATTTAAAAAGAAAGACCTTCATAGGAAGTATTTTTTTGATTTAACAAAAACAGATGACATTTTTGATCATTTACTTGCAGCAAATTTCCTAAAGTTACCAAAGGGAGTTAAGATCCCCACCATAGAAGAACTTAAAGGGAAAATTACTGTAAATGGCACAATTCTTGGTCTCATTAAACTAAAAACTGTATTATTTTCCGGGACAGGATCCAAGAACAGATTTGAAAGGGGAGTTTAAAGTTCCCAGCCAAAGCAGAGAAAGCTATGGGGATTGACACTAACCCATTTCTAGAGATTGGGGAAGTTACAGCCAATATTGGTACGCCAGATTTTCAAAACCTATCCTTGAAGGAATTAGAGGAGGTTAATGTGCAGATGCATGTTGCCAGCCAGATTGCTTTCAAGAAGGATACTAGAAGTTCACCAACAAATGGACAGAGCTTTGCAAACCAAAATGATGACTCTAGTGAGGAGGCGCTGGATGATGACTCTCTTGAGGCAGCTATCATGCAAAGGATGTGTCCCAGATGCATGTTAAGTTATAAATGGTTGAAAGGGCTCCAAATTGATGGGAAACAGTATTACAAGGATGTACAGAGACGCCCTAAGTCAACCAATATCTACAACAAGAGGCCATACCCAACTAGTCCCAGACAACAGCCGGTCCAGCCACTGGAATACATTCCAAGTATCAGAGACGTCTGCATGAGTTCAAACCAACCAATTACTACAGGATAAAAGGAAATTATCCTGAGAGAAGGCTTGAATTGGGCTCAAGTCAAGGAACTAGAGCTAATAATTGGCCTCTAAAGTCAAATTCGAACAAGAGACAAGGCAATTACCCTGAAAGAAGGCCCGAATTAGGCTCAAGACAGGGTGCCAGAGCTAGTGAATGGCCTTAAAAGTTAGCTTCGAAGGTGGTTTCAAAGACTGGGAAAGCAAGTTCATCAACTGAATTAGTGAGTTCATGGGTACCTGGGGTGCCAGACTGGTTTGTCATGCAAAATAAGCCTAAGGAAATACTTGCGCAGAGAAATGTCTTTGGAGACCAGGGTAGAATGATTAAACCTCCCTTGGTGGCTCCAAATAATTAGGTATTACTCAAGCACCCAAAAACAAAGGTACCAGATATGGTTCCAGTAATCTCTAAGTCTTAAAGGACAAAGATCCAGTGAAGGTACACCTTGTACCAAAAGGATCTGAAGGAAAGTGGAGAGAGTTCTTCATTGGCCTAGTCAAAAGGCCAGATAGAGGAGAAAGAAAATCCAAAATTGGCTTATCAGAACAAAAGAAGTGCTAGTAGAGAGCAGTTAGCTAAGGTTCATACTAAATTAAAAGCCAAGGAAAGATCCAGCTTAGTAGGTCTTGAAAAGGCCTTGATAGAAAGCGACAGTGAGACAGAAGGAGAAGTTGAACTAGGCCAAAGGAAAGAAATGGCTGAGGATGAGATGTTTGAAGCCTTCATGGCTAAACAGACTTTTTTGGTCGAAAGGCCAATAGGAGCAGACCATAGACGAGTTGATTCGAAGGAAGTCACCAGTACTGAGGCACTAGAGTGCAGCATGGAGGACGCTTCCGAAATAACTGAGCAAGTTAGTTTGGAAAAGAAACAAGTGCAATCAGCAGTTCAGTTTGGCTCATTTCCTCTAGTTTCAGTAAACATGGTATATATATATTTCCACAGGAGTTCCAGGATAAAGATGGAGACCAAGAAGGCCAGGAAGATGACCCTATTCTAGTTTCTAGTGAAGATTCACAAGTTAGCATGATTCAAGATGAGTCTGAAGTGGCCGCACCAATGGAAACTGAAGATGAAAGTGAGGAGGTGAGTATTAATCTCTTGTATCCCTTCGAGTATCCTACAACATCTATGACGCAACACGTTAAGCCCTTGTATATCAAGGCTTATTTCGATGGGATACAATTAAACAGGGTGTTAGTGGATAATAGGGCAGCAGTGGACCTGCTTCCAAAGTCCTCCTTGAAGAAATTGGGGAAAAAAAACCCCAGACTAATTCTTACCAGCACAACCATTGCTGGTTTTGCTAGGGATAAACAGATGGCTCAGGGCATCCTGTGCATCAACTTGAGTGTGGAAACCAGAGATTGCATGACAACATTCTTTGTTATAGATAGTAATGGCAAGTATAATGCTTTACTTGGCAAGGATTAGATCCACACCAACAAATGTATGCCTTCCTCTCTACATCAGAAAATAATGATGGCCCCATGCAATGGAGAGACAGAGGAGATCAACGCAGACCCTCAACCCCTTATCGCTTGTGCTAACTTTGCAGAGGCCAAGTTATATACTGAAGGACTGACACCACTCAGTATATTGAGAAAACCTGATGCAATAGCCGAAGTGACGGCTGATGAGGAAGTAGCACACCTGAAACACTTAGTGCAGAAGAGTGCTAATGAAGAGTTCATCACCAAGGATGACAATGATGCCTAGTTGTAGGCAAGAAGATGAGACCCAAGAAGCCAGACCCTAGGCTTTAATTAAGTTTTCAGCATTAGACTTAAAATCAATAGTCCAGAAGGTTCAGGAACAAGAGAGGGAAGCCATGGTAGTTAGCTGTAAGTAGGAGCAGCAAGAAGTTAGGCCTTTCACCCTTGATAAGTACTGTGCATTGGACATTGAAACAAAAGTCCAGGACATACAGGACGAAGAAGCCTTATGGACAGATTTTATCTATGAGGAAGAAGACAAAGATGTTGAACTAGAGAAAGTGGGAGCAGAACAAAGCAAAGAAGTTGTTTTGAAGGCAGAAGAAGTCGAAGGAGAAGCGTTAGTAAATGCTCAAGTACAAGACCCTTTGGAAAAAGTCAATTTAGGGGAAGGTCCTACACAGCAACCCACTTATATCAGTGCTTGGTTAAGTTCTCTTGACAGGAACCAGTTGTTGGTAGTCCTAAAGAAATATAAGGATTGTTTTGCGTGGTCTTATAATGAACTACCAGGATTGGATATGTCATTAATGGAACATAGGCTCCCTATGAAGCCTAACTTCAAACCACACAAACAGAAACCAAGACGGATGAGCCCTGAAGTGGTTTAGAAAGTGAAGGAGGAAATTCTCAAACTCCTTAAAGCAGGCTTCATTAGAACAGCCAGGTATGTTGAATGGTTGTCAAATATTGTGCCTGTGGTTAAAAAGAATTGCAAGATGAGGGTGTGCATCGATTTTAGAAATTTGAATTTGGCAACTCCAAAAGATGAATACCCCATGCCTATAGTGGATCTATTAGTAGACAGTTCAGCAGGGCACAGGATTTTGTTTATGATGGATGGGCATTCTGGTTACAACCAGATTTGTATTGCAAAGGAGGATGTCCACAAGACAGCATTCGGGTGTCCTGGGAGTATTGGCACCTTCAAATGGGTAAAAATGCCATTTGGTCTAAAGAATGCTCGGGCAACATATCAGAGGGCAATAAATACTATCTTTCATGATCTTATTGGAGGATACCTAGAGTGTTACATTGATGATATTGTTGTAAAGTCCCAATCCATGGCGGAACACTTGGTTCACTTGGTAGCAACTTTCAAAAGAATGAGAAAGTTCAAGTTAAAGTTTAATCCTTTCAAATGTGCTTTTAGTGTATCAGTTGGAAACTTCTTAGGGTATGTAGTGCACAAGAAGGGAATACAGATTGATCAGAATAAAGCCAAAGTCATCATTGAGGCCAAGCCTCCATCAAGTAAGAAAGAAGTACAAAAGTTCCTTGGTCAGGTTAATTTTCTTCGAAGATTTATTTCTAACAGTGTAGGGAAAACTAAAGTATTTTCTTCTTTGTTAAAGTTGAAAGATGAAGAGGAGTTTGAATGGACAGCAAAGCATCAAACTGCTTTCGAAAGGATTAAAGCCTAGTTGGCCAAGCCTTCAGTGTTGATGCCACTAAAGAACGACCAGCTTTTGAAGTTATACATTGCTGCAGCAGAAGATTCATTGGGAGTTTTTCTAGCCCAGGACAATGAAGAAGGCAATGAGCAAGCAGTTTATTACCTTAGTAGGTTTTTAAATTCTTGTGAATGCAAATACTTAACTGTAGAAAAGTTGTGCCTTGCATTGTACTTTGCAGCAATGAAATTGAGATATTATCTTTTGCTTACTATTGTCCTGGTAATTATAACCACAGACTTGGTTAAGTATATGTCATCTAGACTTATGTTGAGGGGAAGAATTGGCAAATGGATATTAGCTTTATCAAAATTTTATCTAGAATATATCTCCCAAAAGGCAGTAAAATGGCAAGTTTTGGCTAACTTATTGGCAGATCATCCCTGTCAAACAGAAAGCCAGGAGATAATGGATCTTGGTATGGTCAATGTTGAGCCATGATAGATGTGGTTCGGCGGATCAAAGGCCAATGGTCTGATTGGAATTGGTGTTGTAATTAAGTCACCACAGGGGGTAGAAACCACACATGGTTTTAAGGTTGATGAAATTACTTGTTCCAATAATGAAGCTGAATATGAAGCTTTAATAATGGGATTGGAAATGCTTATTGGATTACAAGCTCATGCAGTTGATATATTTGGAGAGTCTCAATTGGTGGTAAACCAAGTAAAATGAATTTTCAAATGTCAAAGTGCAAGCATGTTACCATATTACGATGTTGCATTACATTTGCTTTCTCAGTTTCAGATAACAAATGTGACTTATATCTCAAGATTCATGAATAACAAAGCCAATGATGTAGCTAAGAAGGCTTCAAATTTTAGAAGGAGGGATGACACTCAATTAAACATAAGTCAAGCAACATACCAAAAATTAATACCATCTTTAGCTAAAAGGAATGTTGTATTGGAAGTCAATCATAACAACTTACAAGATCAAGATTGGAGGCATCCAATCATGCAGTACTTAACTGGCCCATCTTCGAAGGCTAGCAGGAAGATTAAATTATAGTCTATGCATTACATAGTGTATGGTAATGCCCTTTACAAAAGGGGAGCAGATGGGTTGTTATTGGAATGTTTAGGGCCAAAGGAGGCATTGACAGCCATGACTGAAGTTCATGAAGGCATTTGTGGTGCTCATCATCCTGGTGTGAAGATGAGATAGTTGTTTCGAAGGCATTTCTACTATCGGCCAACCATCCTTAAAGATTGTATAGAATATGCTAGAGGTTGCTAGGCATACCAAAAGCATGGCATGATAAGACATGTACCAATAACTAATTTGCATGCAGTTGTGAAGCCTTGGCCATTTAGAGGTTGGTCTATGGATATGATAGGAAAAATACATCCACCCTCTTCGAAGCACCATTGTTTCATCCTAGTGGCCACAGATTACTTCACTAAGTAGGTTGAAGCTAAACCATATAAAGCTGGGGATCAAACTGAAGTTATTGGATTTATTAAAGATCTGATTCACAGCTTTGACATCCCACAGATCATAACTGTAGATAATGGGGCAGTATTTGATAGGAAGATGATAAAATCTTTCGCAGCAGAGTTTGGAATTAACCTTGTTAATTCCATCCCTTATTACGCAAAAGCAAATGGTCAAGCAAAAATCATCCAACAAGTCCTTGAAAAAAAGAATACAGAGAGTTGGGGAAGACAATCCTAGGGATTGGCATGTTGATCGAGTAGTGGTCATTTGTGAAAATAGATTTCGAGGACTTTTAATGAAGTTGACTGATTTTCTAAAAAATTATTCTATTTTTCCAAAACTCAGACCATTCTTTGGACCAAAAAGAGAAAATTTTCAGTGCTCATAAATTTGGCTCATATGATTTCGAGATAGAAAATGGAACAAGTGTGCTAATTTACCTCTCATGTTGATCAAAATCGGTTTAGCAGAAAGGAAAAACAAAAAAGGCCAAAATGATGAACTAGGGACATAGTTGAGTCAGGTTGTCTATCTTTTACCCACACTACCGAGTTCTCGTCACCTTCATCAAGCAATCGCCGAAAAATGCACAGTAGTTGTCGTCAACAATGCTTTTCTGTCGGGCATTCAACCAGTGTTGCTCTGTTTTGCGTTCATTTGTTCCGACAAGCGCAAAGGGGTGTGTTTTGGGATGGTTTATGCTTTATTTTCATTTCATTAAGTTGTGTTTTGTGTTTTGGCCAGTGATAGGCTATATATTCAGTTAGAATTCACTAAAATGCAGCCATTTTCAAGTTCAAAATTCAAAACAAAATGATTTTATGTTCAGTGTTGTGCCATGCCATCCAGATTTGCAGAACAAACTTGTTTGATTAAATGCCAGGGATCAACCCCGATCAAAGTTGTACAAAAAAGAGTTGAAGCTATAGGTGCCCACTCCAAACAAAAAACAAAAAAAAAAACAAAAAACAAAAAAACAAACAAACAAATAAACAAAAAAATAAAATAAGAGAGAGAGTAGTATTTTCTCAGTTTTTCGGCAACAGCTCGATGGCGAAGATTACAACCGGCTTTATTTGCACACAGCTTCGTTGCCTGACTTTACCACCAGTTGCCTTGCTTCATCTTTACTCCTTCGAAGCTCTTGAAGACTCTACCTCGGCCTTGGCAGAGCTTTCGAAGGAGATTATTCCTCGTCGACCATCAAATTGGTTATGCGAAGGAACTCCAAATCGAGGCGTGGAGGTGGCCTGTTGTTTCAGTTCTTTGTTCTGCTTTTTCAGTGCACTAATTTCTACTCGAGCGTCCTTGTACATACATTGGAGTAGGGAGAGTTGTGCAGTTAACTGATGTACATTTAACGTACCGTTCTGCAGTCGACGGGACAAGTTGGAGACCGCAGTCATGGTCTCCACACATGACCTCAACGTATACGAGTTTGCTTCGATGTCAGACTGTGCTACCATTATTTGCTCAACTAACATCGCTAGAAAGTTGAAAATAGGGGAAGGAGAAGGAGCCCACAATTGAGGTTCAGGGGAGTCGGAATCAGTCATCTCTATCGTGGACTCATTTAGGTTTGGAAAAAAAGTGAGAGAACCGTGTGAAGAGGCTATGGCAGAGGAGAGTAATGCAAAAGAAAGAGGTTACAGAGTGGTGGCAGAGAAAGTTTGCAAGCTTTTGCTCTGTTTCTCTCGCAAGACTCAACTTAAGAAGAGGGTGAAGAAGAAGAAGAAGAAAAAGACAAAGAGGAGAAACATTAGGATAAGGTGTTGAAGAATCGGGGCAGCCTGTCGGTCAGGCGCCGCGATTGTTGAAATCACGTAACAGACACGACGCTCAAAGAAGATGAAGGAAGAGAGAGAGAACAAAAAGGAGAGGATAGAGAGATATGTATATGTATGTGTACGTGTGTATGTGTGTATTATATTATATACGTATATGTCTGTGTACATATAACTATGTATATATTTTCTCCGTATATGTATATGTGTGTATCCATATAAGTATATAATTTTCCTGTGTGTATATGTATGCGTATATAATACGTATTTTGTATATCGTTCGTATATATATGTAACCTTTCCCCTTTCCGTATAAGATACGATTAGGTACGTCTGTTGGTTACACCACCTTTGTTCATTTCACGTGAAACGTGTTAGGATTTGATGTTTATCTGGTTAAAACCTTCCCCCTTTCCATATGAGATATGATTATGTATGTCTGTTGGTTACACCACCTTTGTTCCTTTCACGTGAAACATGTTAGGATTTGATGTTTACTTGATTAAAACCTTCCCCTTTTTGGTATGAGATACGGTTAGGTACGTCTATTGGTTACACCACCTTTGTTCATTTCACGTGAAATGCATTAGGATTTGATGTTTAACTGGCTAAAACCTTCTTCCTTTCTGTATGAGATATGGTTAGGTACGTCTGTTGGTTACACCACCTTTGCACCTTTCACGTAAAACATGTTAGGATTTGATGTTTACTTGGTTAAAACCTTCCCCCCTTTTCGTATGAGATACGGTTAGGTACGTCTATTGGTTACACCACATTTGTTCCTTTCACGTGAAACATGTTAGGATTTGATGTTTACTTGGTTAAAACCTTCGCCATTTTCGTATGAGATACGGTTAGGTACGTCTATTGGTTACACCACCTTTGTTCCTTTCACGTGAAACGTGTTAAGATTTGATATTTACCTGGTTAAAACCTTCTCCCCTTTCGTATGAGATACGGTTAGGTACGTCTGTTGGTTACACCACCTTTGCACCTTTCACGTAAAATGTGTTAGGATTTGATGTTTACCTGGTTAAAACTTTCCCTCTTTTCGTATAAGATACGGTTAGGTACGTCTGTTGGTTACACCACTTTTGTTCCTTTCACATGAAACGTGTTAGGATTTGATGTTTACCTGGTTAAAACCTTCCCTTTTTCCATATGAGATACGGTTAGGTATGTCTGTTGGTTATACTGCCTTTGTTCCTTTCACGTGAAACGTGTTACGATTTGATGTTTACCCGATTGAAACCTTCCCCCTCTCTGTATGAGATATGGTTAGGTATGCTGTTGGTTTCACGACCTTTGTTCGTTTAACGTGAAACGTGTTAGGGTTTGATGTTTACCTTCCTCCTCTCCATATGAAATACGACTAGGAACATCTGTTGGTTACACCACTATACCTCATCCCACGTGAAACGCATTTGGATTTCGAGTTCATTATTTTCTCTTCTCACGTAAGACATGTTTGGATTTCGAGCTCACCTATCATTTGTGTTGTGGCACATTTATATGTGATCTTGTGGCACATTTAATGCGATGCACCCTCTGTTATGTTTCATATCATTTGCACGAAGCTTGCCTCTCATGTTGCCATCTTCGTATGTTTATCATCACTCCATGACATTGTGTTGCATTGCATAAATCATGAAATGACTTGGAGCTCTATCAAAGAGGGGCAACTGTAGACACCCCATTTTAACCGGCCCTAAGACTTGGGCTCTTTCTTTTAATTACCTATGATGACAAAACAAGAAGGTGTTTCTCACAGAATCCTCAATAAGAAAACTTAGAATTTGAGTCCTGTTTCCAACCCTAAATAGCCACAAATTACCTTTCCAAGGGCATATTTTGACCTCATGGTTGTTGCCATAATGGTTCGTTTAGCTAGGATCAACCTTCGCTGCACTTCCGGAGGCCTTATTGAAAAATTGTCCCGAAATTTGGGTTACAACATAATTATTTAAAACTTCTGGGCTAAATTGTAAAGTCAGGGAATATTCTGTTATGTGAAGGAATGTTTTGTCCATATGCAGAATATTCTGTCAATGCTGACTGGGATGCTGACGTGGCATGATTGGATTGGTCCTTGCTGATGACGTGGTGCTGACTTGTCTTTACCCAAAGAAAATGAATTTAAGAAATGCTTGGAAGGGGGTTTGGACCCCCAACCTACTACTCAATACCCAACACCTTTACCCATTTTTGACCATCCTCAAGGCTTGGACGTCACCTCTTGAACACTCGGTGATTATCCATGATTGTGTTCGTTTTGAGTTCCCGGAGGTCCCGGCTGCGTGTCGTGCCTCAAAATCTCTCAACCGGCTTGTTTTGTGCTTGGTTTTGCACCAAGGACTTGTGTGTTTTGTACCTGAGGGTAGGGAGTGGCTTTTTAGCTCCCTCTGAAACCCACCGGCTACCCCCACATCCCACCGGCAGTTCTCTGAGGCCACCGGCAGTGTTTTGTCAACATTAACTACCGGTCGGCACTATATGTTGACGACCGGCACTTTTTCGTGCCGGTGAATTTTTTTGGTGGCCGGTGTACACCCTTTGCACCCCTGAGGCCTGGTGCATGCCAGCTGTGCCAGCTGGAATGCACCATCACATTCCCCCGTGCACAAGTGTGACCATTTTGCACCCTTTGCGCCCTTGAACCCTCTAAGCTTCTAGAAGCTTGACCCTTTGGCCAAAGCTTCTTGGAGAAGCTTGGCCAGCTGTATTGGCTTCTCCAAGAAGCCAAGACTCCCTTGAACCTCTTGACTCTTTTCCTTTGCTTAGCCACTAAGCTTCTTGGCCTATATAAGCACCATTCCTCTCCCTTTGAGAGGGGTTAGCCATTTTCAACACAAAACCAGAGCTTCTATATCTATATATCTGCCATATATCTCTCTCTCTCTCTACATTTTCCCTCTCTCTCCTCTTGTGTATGTGTTTTTAGGCCTAAAAGTGTGGTTTTACCTTACTTTTGCACCAATACACACACCATTACACCTTATTTCGAGATTGAGTGACTTGGAGGGTTGTTTGTTGAGATTTTGGACTGGTTTTGATCAATAGAAGAGGGCTGCACCACCTGTTCTTCAAGGGTTCTTCAAGGGTGAGCAACTTACTTTAGATTCCCCATTTTTGCAACAAGTTTTTACCTATCTTGCTTTGTGTTTTGGGCTTTGTGTATAACTGAAAAAAGTCTTAGATTTTCTTGCTTTTGAACTTTCATTAAGGTCATTTTGTGGTTTGAGTGCAAACTCACCCTTTTAGGCCTTATTTTGGCCTATTTGGTGTCTTTACTTTGAGCCTTGTTTGCTTTGTTGTTTTTGTCTTCTCATCACTGAAAATCAGAGGGTCTTTAGTGTTGAGGAAAGTGTTTTGAAGTCTTGTATGGGGGAGGGACACCCCTCTCCCCTTTGTCCCTTTCTTACCTTTGTCTTTGGCCAAAAGGGCAGCATGCATGAGTGGTTGCATTTGGCTTCATTTCAGAGTTTTTCTTGGTGTTTTGGAGCATGTTTAACCTCTGTCTAATGTGGGTTTGTTGGCCCTTAACATGCTTTCTATACTTGCTTTGTACCCCTCCATTTTGCTTGGAAATGTGCCATGCCATTAGCCTAGTATATCCTCATGTTTTAGCCTAACATTTTGAAGCACTTGATCATGATTTGTCATGTTTTAGATCTGTTAGCCACTGATTTTTCCATGTTTGGTGTGCTTGATGTGGTTACTTTGTGATTTGGCTTGTAAGCCTTAAGTATATTGACTTCCAACATGCTTAGCTTGGACCATCCTCATGATTTGGCATCATTTAGGGTCATATTTCAGTCCATAAATCATGTTTGTATGTTTGCATATGTGGCTTATTTCATGCTTTTAGGGTGTGCCCTTTTATGCCTAGGAATAGGCCTTATGCAAGCTTGTATGTTTAGAGCATTTCGGGGCTGCCATATCAAGGGGATTTGGGTGTGTTTTGGCATGCTAGAACTCTGTTTTTATGTGCCTAATATATGCCATGAGTGGTCATGATAATGGTAGTAAGATGCTCTCTTTGGTGCCATAGGTTTAGGCCCATTTGTTTGCATGCTTGCATGAGTGTTGGTCTACTATTTTGGGCATGTTTTGCCACTGTTTTGGGGAGGTTTGAGGTCTGTCCTATTGTGTTTAAGTCCACCATTGCAAATTTATTTGATGCTTGTTGCATGCTTGGTCAATATAGCCTTGACATATGACAATCCTATTGCTTTAAGTGTCCATGTTTGCATTACACTTTGTATCTTGCATACCTAGTATTGCACACTTGCCATAATATGTTGCATTACATTTGGTATGTCTTGCATTTCATCTCATATTGCCCCATTTGAGCCACGTTTGCATAACATGCATTGCATTACTTGGTTTGGGGGTGTCAAATCAAGTGTGAGAAATGAGGGGTGTTTGTACTTCGAGTGACAAGACACACCTCAATTCTCATGTCACTAGGGCCCTTGATCTTGACATGATAGGGGCTTAGTTCTCATTTTGTATGTTGCATGCATTTTTACATTGAAATGCAATCCTGGTTCCTTAGGTTATCATGCACCAAGATGCATAATTGATGGCCCAAGAACCAAGGGCCATGCTTCCTTGAGTCCCATACATGAATAGGGGGGCATTGGCCATGCTTACATTTGCTCAAAAACTCCATGTCATGCACTGTCTGTGTGCTGTTGCTGTCAAACTGTCCTCTGCAGGAATTTTGTGCTGACTGGCAGTATATAGTGCCGACCGGCACTATATAGGTGGCCGATAACCCCATGGACAGCCGGTGGCTATTTTAGATGGCCGGTGGGAACTTCTTCCAGCCGGTGGTATACAGAAGCATGCAAGGAAGGTATTCTGGGATTTTGGAAATTTTTGGAGAGACAGGGCAATAAAAACAGAAGCAACAGTGGCATGACACGGGTTTTTCCGGGCAAGACGGATCGAGCATGCATCATTCACGCATCCCGAGGTGGGCGGCTGTGGCCACTTTTCTTTTTGCATTTGATTTGTTGATTAGATTAGAGGTTTTGTAATAATTAATTCAGTATTATTTATTCGGCCTGTATATTCTTTTGGTCCCTCCGTGTGAGGGCGTATTTGTAATAAGCGTGCATGAGTGTGTGTATGTCTTCTAACCCCACGTCTTTCTTCCCTTTTATTTACCTGCTTATGATGGTAGACTAGGGCATATTTAAAACAGCATACTTCATGTTATGCATACGTGCATCATTCATCAGTATTGCATGCACCGGGCTCGGTACATCATGCTAACTGCATTGTATTTCAATTCCAAATTGAATACGTGTTATCTGTCGCACTTCACATGCCATGTTTAGGATAGCCGAGCCTATTATAGCTGCATTTTGCCTGTGATGCATTAGCCACTTAACATGAACTAGGATCATGCATTGATTACTAACTAGTTTCTATTTTGGCATGGAGTACTAGGTAAGCTTTTATGCTTTAGCATACCGCATGCGTGTGAATGCTAACATGACAGCATGCTTACCATGTGGCTAGATGCTTATGTGATAAACTGTTTGAATGCCTGTGGGTGAAGGTTGGATTGTTTGAGTTGGAACGACTCATTGAAATCCATGTTTTAGCCTACTTGTGAGTAGCAAATCCCAAAGTGTTTTCCAAACAAACGGATATGCGATGTTTTGTTCCAAATTAGGCGATCTAATCTATACTTGTTTGCTGCGCGCATAACATAGTAATTCTAGCTAATTAATCGGAATAAGAACACATAAAGTTTTCAAAAACGGATATCATGGTTAGTAGAGGCCGGTTTTCGGACCGGGCGAAAGGGGGTTGTAACAGGTCCGCGAGGGAACTCACGGGTTACAGTTCGGACTCCCCTTTTTTGTTTGTTGCGGTTCGTAATCTGAACCAAAGAGTCCAAATTCGGCAAATCGTTTTAAGAAAACAGATTTTGAAAAGAAGTGCCAAACATGGACTGCTTTGCTAGATACAGAGTCGCCACCTAAATATTTTTTATAGGGGAATTTAGGAAACCCTGACTCGGTGCCAAAGGCCACGTGTCCGTCATCACCAAAGTTGTCTTGGCTCGGGAGCTTGGGTACGATCGGGGAAGGTCAGCTATGAGCACCCCCTTTCGCCCGGTCTGAAGACCGGCCTCTACTAACCGTGATATCTTATTTTGAAAACCTTATATGTTCTTACTCCGGTTATTAGCCTAGAATTACTACGTTATGCGCACAACAAACAAGTATAGACCAAATCGCCTAAGTTGGAACAAAACATTTTATGTTTATTTTAAAAGCGGTTTGCTACTCGCAAGTAGGCTAAAATGCAGGTTTTGCCACCCTCAAGTGGGCTTTTATAAAAGAAGGTTTTGCCACTATCTAGTGGGCTTAAAACTCACAGTTTTAATGCATTGTCCCAATTTAGGTAATTCAACCTCCATCCACAGGCATTCAAGCAGTTATATCACATAAGCAGCTAGCCTCATGGTAATCATGCTATTATGGCAACACTCACACACATGCAAGGATGCTAAAGCATAAAAGCTCACCTAGTACTCCAAGCCAAAACATAAGCTCATTAGAAATCCATGTATGGACCTAAGCATACTGAAATGTCTAATGCAACACATGCAAAGATGTAATCTAGGCAGGCTCGGCTATCCTAATCATGGCATGTGAAGTGCTACAAGTAACACGTATTCAATTTGGAAATTGAAATACAATGCAGTTTGTATGATGTACCGAGCCCGGTGCATGTAAACAAATGCATGGATGCACGCATGCGTTGCATAAGGTATGCTAAAATAAATATGCCCTAATCTACCATCATAAGCAGGTAAATAAAAGGGAAGAAAGAAGTGGGGGTTGGAAGACATACACCGCACTCACCCACACTTATTACAAATTTGCCCTCACTCGGAGGGACCAAATAAATAATATAGTCCAAGAAAAATAAACGAATAAATTATTACAAGACCTCTAATCTAATTAAATTAAATGCAAAGAAGAGATGGCCACAGCCTCCGCCTCGGGATGCGCGAATGATGTATGCATCAGTCCGACTTGCCCAGAAACCCGCACCATGCCACTGCTGCCTCTGTTTTTATTGCCCTGCCTTTCTGAAAATTACCAAAGTCCCAGAACAGCCTCTATACACACTGAAAAGTACCACCGGCTGGAAGAAATTTCCACCGACTGTTTAGAGTGATCACCGGCTGCTATAGAGGTTATCGGCCACCCATATAGTGCCGGTCGGCACTCTATACTGCCGATCGGCAGAAAATTCCTGCAGGAGACAGTTTTGACAGCAGCAGCAGACAAGCAGTGCATGGCATGAATTTTTAGGCATATATATGCATGGACATGCTCCCTATCATGCAATGGACTCAAGGGAGCATGGCCTTCGACCCCCGGGCCATCAATCACGCATTTCAATGCATGATGGCCCAAAAGCCAAGTTAGCAACTTTGATATCAAATGAAATGCAAGCACAAAACACACCAAAGGGCCCCAACCCCTATCATGATTGGTCAAGAGGCAAGGGATGCAAGCTCAATGGAATGCAACCTAGGCATGGCGGCTAAGTATGCAACATGAACATGCAAATGAGCAATGTATGCTAGGCGCGCAACCTAAACATGTAAACAAACATGGCATGCAGCAACATGCAACGATGGACTTAAACTAACATGGGTAGCTCGCAAGCATGCCAAAACCAGTGGCCATTAAATGAAATGAGGTAACCGAAATGCACACAAACATGTCCAATGCATGGATCTATCCTAAGATACAACATGCAACTCTAACAAGGCATGGCAAATGATGAAACATAGCATATAATGGTGCATGTTTCAGATCTGAAATGGCATGCCCAATGACTCCAAAATGACTCCAAAGCATGCAAACATTTATGTAATGCATTGTTAAGGACTTAAGCACTAAAGCTAGTGAGATGCAATACACTATAAGCATGCAAAGCGATGCTCGAATGAAGAAGACAGCCACAAACAGTCCTCATGCAGCCCAAAATAATGCTAAAACATGTATGAAATGTAGCCAAAATAAGCTAGCATGCTTGGCTAAATTAGCATGTGATTTTGACTAGCTAGCATGATTTACATGGCAAGTGTATGATGCAAAGCCCAAACAGGAAAAGTCCCTTCTACAACACTGATGAGGGACCAAAAATATGACTACTCACAGTAGATGACAGCCCCCAAATCAATATGCAAACATGCTCAAAATGCAATGCAAGATTAAGGCCACAAGAGGGCTATAACATGAAGTATACAAAACATGCATCAAACAGCCAAAGACCCTTAATGAAATATGTCCAGGGGGTCAAAATATGACCCCTTCCAGTTCTGATGATGGCCCAAAAACAGAAGCAAGATAGGCTGACAAAGCATGCAAAATTACGGTAAATAGAAGAGATTATGAAGCAAGTGCAAGATAGGGGTCCCAAACAGGGTTGAGCCCTTCTTCAATGTTGAAGAAGGGCTCAAAATGAGCCTACTTACAGTTTACATTATGCTCAAAAACAGATCACACATAGGCTAGAAATTTCATGCAAAAATGTGGCATACCAAGGAGTATTGAAGCAAGTGCACTATGGAGGGCTCAAACAGGGTTGAGCCCTTAAAAAAACATGAAGAATGGATCAAAAGAATGCCCATTTCAGTTAGGGTCAGAGCCCAAAACAGTAAGCAAATAGGGTAGAAAAATGTGACAAGAATGTGCTACAAAAGAGGGAAAATGATCTTACCCTTGAAGACTATCCTTTTTGTTGCTTCTTGGCTTGAGTTGCAGCACCTTTGGCCTCTGAAAAACTTCTCCAAGCTGTTGTGATGGAGTAGTGGTGGTGGTGCTATGGATTGGTGAAGAAAGGGCCCAAGAACAAGGGTATTTGATGGTTGAAGGAGAAAGATAGGGAGAGAGATGGAGGGTTGTGTGTATGTATATCAGATATATATGGTATATCTCTAGTTTTTTGCTTAAAACATCTAACCTTTAACAATGGAGGAGGGACCTCTCTTATATAGGCAATGCTAAGCTTCTCCAACAAGCTTCAAAGGGTCAAAGGGATCTAAGGGGAGGTCAAGGCTTATTGGAGAAGCTTGGACAGCTGGTAGGCTTCTTGAGGAAGCCAAGACAAGGGGTCAAGGCTTCCTCAAGAAGCCATGAGCAAAGGGTGCACAAAAGAGGGGTCAAAGGGGTGCAAAGGGTGCAAAACAGCCACACGCGTGCATGGGGAGCAGAATCTGTGTATTCCAGCTGGCACAGCTGGCATCCATTCAATCTGTAGAATACACTGGAAGGTCGTCAGCTAGCAAAAATGGTCGGTCGGAACTCTTTTCTGGCCGGTCGGCACTCTATTTGGCCGGTCGGCACTCTTTTCTGGCCGGTCGGCACTCTACTTGGCTGGTCGGCAGGAAAAATCTGCTCTGCAGGTCCAACTTCAAACGGGCATAACTTCTTCATATGAACTCCTTTTTAGGTCATTCTTGTGTCAAAATTGAAGCCCCGGAAGTAAGATTTCCAATGCCGCAAACCTTGCATTAAAATTCCTCCTGTGGAGAAAGTTATTCTTGTTTTGGTGAAGGTTGCTCAGTTTCGGTCCAACCGGGATGATGCCCAACTTCAACCAATCATATCTCCGCCATCCGGACTCGGGTTTAAGAGATTATTGTATGAAAAATGAAGCCCCGGAAGTCTTCTTTCCAATGATGGTAGCCTCATAACTTAACTCCAAGTGTATAGACAAATAAGCTCGATTTAGCGAGGACTGCTCATCCCTCTCTTAGCGATTCTTGCCTATCTTCTTCTCCAACTTGGTTTCTCCCCTCTTCTCCTCTTTTCTTCAACTTCAAACCCCTAAGTAAGGTGTTTTGAAAGATTTTTCAAATATTTCATCTCTCTTTCATTCATCTCCACTTTGTCCTTGCTCGGTTTACCGAAAAGCGCAACATTTACCGAAATGCGAGCGTCGGAACATCGTGGGAATTTTATTTCAAAAAAAATGTTTTGAAAGAGAGGTTTTTAAAGTCTAAAAACCATCCAAAATAATTATGGTCCAAAACGGGGTGTGAAGTTGAGATTTGCCTCTCTCCTTGCCGAAGAAATTGAACCTGTGCCCTGCACATCTCTCAACACCGAGCAAACCATCAGTAATGTCCAAGTCTTGAGGGCGGTCAAAAATGGGGTGTCTACAGGGGTGCTCATAGCTGACCTTCCCCAATCGTACCCAAGCTCCCGAGCCAAGACAACTTTGGTGATGACGGACATGTGGCCTTCGGCACCGAGTCAGGGTTTCCTAAATTTCCCATTCTAAAATATTTAGGTGGCGACTCTGTATCTGGCAAAGCAGTTCATGTTTGACACTACTTTTCAAAAAAATCTGTTTTTCTCAAAACGATTTGCCGGATTTGGACTCTTTGGTTCAGATTAAGAACCGTGACACAAATCGAGTCCGAACTGTAGAGAGAGGCCCAAGGGCGCGTCTACACCCCATTTTTGACCGTCCTCAAGACTTGGACATCACCGTTTGAACACTCGGTGATTATCCATGTTTGTGTTTGTTTGGAGTTCCCGGAGTTCTCAGCTACGCGCCTTGCCTCAGGATCTCTGAACTCGACTGTTTTGTGTCTGGTTTTGCACCAAACACTTGTGTTTTGCCTTGGAGGGGCAGGGAATGCCTTGTGAGGCATCCCCACACACCACCGGCACTAACTAGAGACCACCGGCTGGTTTTTCTTGCCACCGGCTATATATATTGCCGGCCGGCACTCTTTTTTGCCGGTCGACCGTCTTTTTTGTCAAAATGACATTTTTGGCTAGCCGACTACTGTTCAGCTGCTTTTGGAGATATTTTGAGACAGCTGTTTGGCATTTGGTTCCCCTCCATACACGTGTATGGAGGGATGCCCTCCTTGGAAGCTTGTTGTATAAGCTTTACAACTTGGTTGCCTATAAGAGAAGGGTCTCTTCTCTTGGCTTAGAGGTTAGACATTTTTAGAGAGGGAACAACTCAGAGAGAGCTCTGGTTTTAGGTTAGGGTTTGTGTATCTATCCTATATCTCTCTCTCCCTTAAGCTTAGTGTGTGTGTTTTGTCTCACTATTGCACACAAGCACCTAGTGCTTCACCTTCCTTTGGCTACTGAGGTTCCAAGGGCTTGTTCTTGCAATTTTTGATTGGATTTAAGCTCAAGGAGGCAACAACATCAACATTTGTGAAGGTGGTCAACAAGGGTAAGAAACTAGCCTTTTATTCTCCATTTTTGCATCCTATTTCTACCTATCTTAGAGCTGTTTTTGTGTTTAGTGTATAACATAAAAAAGTTCTTTTTTTAGGCCCTCTTGATTGTTTATTAAGAGTGTTTTGTGGTTTGGGCATGTTTGACCACCCTTAGGCCTTGAAAGGCCCTCATTTTGTGCTATTTTGTGCAAGTTTCGAGACTTTGGTGTTTGGGCCTCTTCACCACTGAAATCTTGAGGGATTTCAGTGGTGGAGATGGTGCCTTGAAGTCTCCAAAAGGGGAGGGCCACCCCCTCTCCTTGTTGTCCTTGAAAGAGACCATTTTTGGTCTCTTAAGGAGGTCTTTGTTCAAGTGTGTGTTGAGCATGCCATGGCTGTATTTTATGCCTATATTGCCATGTTATAACTTTGTATTAAGTTGGTTTTGGTACTCCATGCATGTTTAGTATAGTTGCCATGTAATGCCTCCTTGATCCCTTAACATGCCTTAGGTTGTTAGCCTTCGTTTGAGCATGTTTTAGGCTTAGACTTATGAATGTTTTGTGCCTACTTTGCCATACTTTAGGTCTGTCCATAGTTGTTTGGATCGATTTTGGCATGATTAGTATAGCTCCTTTGCATTTATGGCTTGTCGGGCTTGTATGTCTCAAGTATGTGAATGTGTAGCATGTGTTGCTTGCATCATTTTGGTGGTTTGGAACCACCCAACATGTAATTTCAGTCCCTTTGGCATGCTCATATGTTTGCCTTAGTTGCCTCTTTATTGCTTTGAGAGCATGTGTTGTATGCCTTATGTTTTGACCATTATGCATGCCTTTGAATTCAAACCATTTAGGTGCCATCTAAGTGGTCCTTTGGGCTTGATTTTGTGTGCTAAAACTCTGATTTTAGTTGCTTAATTCTTGCCATGTTAAGTCTTGTCAAGTGTAGTTCAATGCCCTTTGACTAGCCTTGAGCACTTGGGCCATACTTGCATGCTTATGCTTGTCTCATTTGGGTTGGTTTGGCACCATATCCTAACATGTTTTTTTAGAGCTCATATTGCGTGCTAATTGTCCGTGTTTAACTTCTTTTAAGTGTGCTTAAAGGTTGTTTGTTCAATGCTCAAGTTGGTGCCTTAGCATGTGCATGTGTGTATATGTGTTTGGCCCTCATATTTTAGCATTTTGGCCACTGATTTTAGGCCTAATTGGAGTTGCCTAATTCATGTGTAAGACCATCATTTGCTTAGTTGTATGCTTACCTTACATGTTTGTACATTGTCCATGTTCATGCTTGTATGCTTGCATTGTTTGTTCACATGCTCATGTTGCATCCCTAGTTAACATGATTAGGTTGCAACGCATCTTGCATGCATGCCTTGTCCCTTGATTTGGTGATGGGGATTGGGTTCTTTGAGTGTTTAGTTTGCATTTCATTTGACATGAAAATTGCACACTTAATTCTTTGGGCCATCATGCATGGAAATGTGTGATTGGTGGCCCGAGAATCGAGGCACATCCTCATTTGAGTCACAAACATGATAAGGAATGTGTTTGGTGCATACATAGCTTGAATAGTATTGCCATGCCAGGTTCTGTCCTCTGCTGCTGTGAGTTGCAGGTTCTGCAGGAATTTATTGCCGGCCGGCAGTATTCAGTGCCGACCAGCATTCAATGGATGGCCGGTGGATATATTTTGTGCCGATGGGCCACATCCTAGTGCCGGTGGTCATTTCCTCCAGCCGGTGGGATTCTCCAGTGTCCAGAGAGGCATCCTTGAGACTTTGGAAGTTTTCAGAGGAACAAAGCAGGGAAAACAGAGGCAGGCTAGGCATGGCAGTGCAATTCCGAGCGGAATCCGAGCGCGCATGCATTGAGCCCTCGCCCCGAGGCGGTTTACTGTTTTTCTTAGATTAATTAATTCGTCAATTTAGTTAATTTGTAATATTTAATTAGCTTGTGTAGTTAATTAATTTGTATTATTTATTCGGTCCCTCCGAGTGAGGGCAAATATGTAATAAGTGTGGGTGAGTGGTGTGCATGTCTTCCAACCCCCACTTCTTTCTTCCCTTTTATTTACCTGCTTATGATGGTAAATTAGGGCACGTTTATTTTAGCATACCTTATGCAATGCATGCGTGCATCCATGCATTTGTCTTACATGCACCGGGCTCGGTACATCATACAAACCGCATTGTATTTTCAAATCTAACTTGAATACGTGCACCGAATGATTACATTTCACATGCCATTTTAGGGTTAGCCGAGCCTATCCTAAACTGCATCTCTGTATGTGTTGCATTAGCCACTTGCCATGAACTAGGACATGCATGTTTGCTAACTAGTTTATTGTTTTGGCACGAAGTACGATGCAAGTATTTACGCTTTAGCATATCGCATGCGTGTGAATGTTAACATGACAGTATGATCACCATGTGGCTAAGTGCTTATATGAGATAAACTGTTTGAATGCCTATGGGTGGAGGTTGGATTGCTTGAGTTGGAAAGTCTCGTTGAAATCCGTGTTTTAGCCTACTTGCGAGTAGCAAAATCCGGAACGCTTTCAAAATGAACGGATATGCAATGCTTGTTTCCAAATTAGGCGATCTAGTCTATACTTGTTTGCTGTGCGCATAACATAGTAATTCTAGGCTAATAACCGGAGTAAGAGCACATAACGTTTTCAAAATCGGATATCACGGTTAGTAGAGGCCGGTCTTCGGACCGGGCGAGAGGGGGTGCTCATAGCTGACCTTCCCCGATCGTACCCAAGCTCCCGAGCCAAGACAACTTTGGTGATGACGGACACGTGGCCTTCGGCACCGAGTCAGGGTTTCCTAAATTTCCCATTTTAAAAATATTTAGGTGGCGACTCTGTATCTAGCAAAGCAGTCCATGTTTGGCACTACTTTTCAAAAAATCTGTTTTTCTCAAAACGATTTGCCGGATTTGGACTCTTTGGTTCAGATTAAGAACCGTGACACAAAATCGAGTCCGAACTGTAGAGTGAGGCCCAATGGCGCGTCTACAGTTTCTGGCGACTCTGCTGGGGATTTTAGAGAGCTTGACTCGAACTCGTGATATCCTGTTTTGACTACACTTATGTGTTTCTTTGCATTGCATGTGCATTGGTGCGCCTAGGACACCGTGTTGGCCATCTGCTATTCCTGAGCGGTTTGCTGGAGGCTTGTCTTGTTAAGGCATGACCATAAGGTTGACCGGTTACGGGCTCTGCCAGTATGGGAACACAAACCCCGGTTTTACCGGGGCACCCCTTTTGACCATTCGACCTAGTGCATATTCGAATCCATAGTGACCATTCCAAACTAGGACAGGTTGCTTACCCGATATAGGTTGTTTGAAACCGCTGCGTGCGTAGTGAAACCCTAGCTCCTGACAAAATAGGACAGGGAAACCCTACCCCAACATAGGGGTGTATTGGCTCTCTTTTACCTGCTACGTGCTTTTAGAGTGTATCTCTGCAGGAAATGCATGTATCAGCTTGCAAAGTTTGAGCATCAGGCCCGAGGGCACTAGTATCAGTGTTGCTGAGAATCAGTTATGTCTGCGGGTATCAGTTCAGTTTTGAACAGTGATTCTGGGGAACAGTGATCAGTAGTAGAGTACAGTTGATCGGCTACATCTGTATTTGATCTGTTTAGGGCTGAAATACTGCTTGTTTTCCGTTTCAGTTCAGAGATTCAGAGAGTTGGTCCAGAACAGCTAGTGTCTTCTCCTTGCCGCGGCAGGACTTAGTATGACGCAGAACCCAGAAGAGGTCACGGTCATGACGGCCGCATTGGATCAAGGAATCACTCTACACAGTGAGACTACTGTTGATATGCCACATCCACCCAGATCGCCGGTTGCACACCCAGTCTGGGCCCCTCAGCTATATCAGGCTCGTGAGCCTACTACATTTGAACTAATGGGAATGATAGGTGATCTTCAAAGATCCGTGGCGGATTTCGCCTATGGGATGTCTGCCTTGCCACCAGCCGCACCATATGCCGGAGGCTTTGTATCCCAGGAGCCCCCGCTATTGGGACGGATTGTAATTGAACTCAGCCAACCGGAGATAGCCTCCAGTTATGGCAATGACGTACCAACTCAAACCGTAGATCAGGTTGAGGCTAGAGACAAAGGCAAGATGAAGGCAAATGCCGACCCTATCGAACAACTGCTGTGGGCAGTAGAGGCTTTGAAAGCCGGGGGAATGAACAAGCAACAGATATCCGCAGTTATGACAAAAGCTGTGGAGGATGCTTTCCCCACCCCGCCTGAGGGCAGTTCCAGTCAATCAGAGAATCGGGATAGGCCCCGTCATGCCAAAACAGTTCTTCCCGCTCCCAACCTCGCATCCGGAAAGGATCAGAAATCCAAGGCCGCACCCGCCGATCCGTTCGCTAGTGCATCTGGCAAGAGTACCCAGGCTCCAAAGTACCTGCCCCGAGGGCGCATGGTCTTCCATCCTCTCTACATGCCTTTGTCTAGGGCACTTTTGATTTTGGCTAAAAAGGGGCACCTTACACCCCTGGAACCGCGACCCCTACCGAAGAATCTCCCTGCTACTCATGATGCTGCTCTGTACTGTGCGTACCACCAGCAGACAGGCCATGCTACCGACAACTGTTTCCGCCTCCGTCATGAGGTGCAAGATTTGATTGACAACGAGGTTATCCTCCCCCCCACCTCAGCCAAGTCAGTCACTACAGAGTTCTTGGATTTTGAGGACACAGATACTGTGAGTATGTAATCAAAAGGTAACCCGCCTGTGGGCAGTGCCTGGCGCATTTTTGGATGTGGCGTTTGGCACGCATTCTTGGGCATCTGTTAATGTTAGTTTTGTAAATTCTGGCTCGGGTGTCGAGTCATTGTTTTGTTTTGTTTCGAGTCTGTCTCTCTATATTGAGTCAGTCTTTTTACTTACAGGGTCTGTCTTGTTGTAATGAGTCAGTCCCTCTTGTATAGTATACCAGGTGATTTCGGGGTTGTTGCCTCAAACACCGTTTTGTCTTGTAATTAGTTGTTTTTGCTTTTTGAGTCTGCTGCTGCCGAGGAGCCAGTTATACCAACAAATCTGAATGAAACAGCTGTGGCTATCACGTTCCGTATTTGTTGCTATTTGAGTTAGCCGTGCCAAAAGATGTGAATGGAGCGACAGTACATTTCGCCTACTCTCTTGTGCCTTAAGCATCGTTGTAATGACCTAAGCTTTTCATAAAAACCCTTTTCGAACACTGTGGTGATAAAAACGAAGAGGAAGTAATTCCTCGGGTTTTGCAAAACTTCGATCATTTTTGAGAGAAAGAGAGGCATGCTAAACTTTTAATGATTGAAATCATGTTTGTCTGCGTGAGTACTGAGAAGGACCCTAGCTTGATCCAGGCCGGTCCCACACTATCTTCAGCGCGAGCGATGTGTCGCTTTCTTAAAAAAAATTTAAAAAAAAAAAACAAAATGTTTTGTGCGGTCCTGTGAAGACCTGTATAGAATCGCTCTTGAGATTGTGCAGCCTAGGATCGCTCTCAGCCTCAAGATTCAACCCGTTCGTTTTGAACCTCGAACTCATTCAGAACGTTCAGCGGTCAATTATCAGAAGAGGCCGGTGTGGCCAGATTTGAAGCAGCCCTCGAACAAGAGGCACCGAAGTCAGATCAAGGAGATCAGATCCCACCAGGCAAGGCTCGTGAAGCAACCATGATGGACTTTTCTGCAACTCGACACAACAGTCACCCTCCTGGATACGGAGAGGCTTCGATCTCGAAACCATTTGGCATGGGCTTGCTACACTTTTTACCCTTTCAGAGGCTCGCTGGGCCGAAAACCCAGAAGGGCGACCCAAGCAAAAGTTAGAGCAAAGGAAAAATACAAAATGCAAAAAAAAAAAGGAAAGAAAAAAGAGATAAAGAAAAGAGAAAAAACAACGAAAAAAAAAAAGAAGAAAAAGAGCAAAAGAAAAATGCAAGAAAAGAAAAGAAAAGAAAAAGAAAAAGAAAAAGAAGCTCGCAAGGTCGAAAACCCGCATTGGGCACCTTGGCAAAAGTTAGAGCATAAAAAGGAGAGGTTAAATACCCGAGTGTACCTCAACCGGAACTACGTAAGGCTTGATTCCCATGATTGGGATACGTAGGCAACTTCATCTTGAAGTCCAGCCCCCAACGCTTCCATAAGCGCCTCAGTCCATGTAATGGTTTTGATCATCCTTGCTTCCTCTGCATTCGACAATTCGGTTGTAACAACCGGAACTACGTAAGGCTTGATTCCCATGATTGGGATACGTAGGCAACTTCATCTTGAAGTCTAGCCCCCAACGCTTCCATAAGCGCCTCAGTCCATGTAATGGTTTTGATCATCCTTGCTTCCTCTGTATCCGACAATTCGGTTGTAACAACCGGAACTACGTAAGGCTTGATTCCCATGATTGGGATACGTAGGCAACTTCATCTTGAAGTCCACCCCCCAACGCTTCCATAAGCGCCTTAGTCCATGTAATGGTTTTGATCATCCTTGCTTCCTCTGCATCCGACAATTTGGTTGTAACAACCGTGAACTATGTAGGCTTGATTCCCATGATTGGGATACGTAGGCAACTTCGTCCTGAAGTCCAGCCACCATTGCTCTTACAGTGACTGTGTCCATATATTGGTTCAGACCGTCGCCTTCGGAGTTCAGTCGTCCTCGATAAAGATCATCTGCCAAAAATGCTGCGGCATCATCCAGACAAGGGGCAACTTTCCGTTGCCATGCATTGCCATAAGTTGCCCTGAGTTGCCGTCCAAACCAGGGGCAACTTTCCGTTGCCTTATCCCCCCCTTTAAGCCAGGGGCAATTTCCCATTGCCTCCGATCCGAGGTTGCCCATCTCGAGGGTAAGTTCTATGCTCGTCAAGCATCGACTGTTTGCAAAAATAGTTTTTGAAAATTTTTACTGAAGTTGACTATTTTCTCGAAAACTATCTCATTTTCCAAAATCGGACCATGTTTGGACCCAAAAAGGAAAATTTTCAGTGCTCACAGCCTGGTTTGCATGATTTTCAAGTCAAAAATCGAATAAGTGTGTTAATCCAACTCTCGTTTTGATCAAAACTGTTTTAGGAAGAAAACAAAAAATGGTCAAAGTGACGAACTAGGGGCACAATTGAGTCAGGTCTTCTGTCTTTCCCCGTTAACATACTTGCCAGAAGGGCACTCTATCTACCAGAAGAAACAGCCGCGAACTAGCTGTATTGGGCGTGAGCCCACAACCTCTCGTTTACCCATTAACCACCCTGGGGAGGGATGAAAAATGAGAGAATAAAGAATAGAGGGGTGTGCGCTGAGAGAAAAAGTGAGGAAAAGGGCTTTTTCAGAAAAACAGAGCTTGAGGGCCGAGTGATGTGAGAATCACAAATCAGAAAGGGTGGGACATAATACCCGAAGAATTGGCTCCTCGAGATTTGAGGTCCTTTTTGTAAACATGTCCGTGAGTCGTGTCTTTTGATTTGTCGGTCTCAATTTTTGGCTTTGAGTCTTTTCGAGTGTGTCTCGTTGTGTTCAGGTCGTGTGCTTTTGTTTCTTTGTTTGAGTCCCTCCGCTGTGTTCTGTAGTGGGCTCGACACCCAGGTTGAAAACCCTTCCTTATTTCACAAAATCGTTTGTGCTCAGAATGCTGTGCCATTCTCTACATTCGTACAAAGCAAGAGAAGGAGAGGGAGAAATTTGGGACATCGAGTGTGTTTCAACTGCAACCGTCTTAGTTTTTATGGTCCGTCTCTGTCAGATCGGGCTATTTGTTCAGGGTTTGTTGTGTGCAGAATGAACCGGTGCTGTGTTATGGGCTGTATGCAGATCAATCCCCAGTAGAGTATGGGCTGTATTGTCCAGGTTGAGCAGTGGTTTGCTTGTGAGTTGTTTGCTGTTAGTTGGTTGGTTATCCGATTATCACAGTGCAATTGCTCAACTTTCAGGACAACAAAGCAATATCATTTACATTTGAGGTGTAATATGAGGCAATACAGTGCAAGGTATGAAATGCGCAAATGTAAACACTTTTTCAGACAAAAAGTTTGTTTCATTTCATAATCTTTTCAAGTACATAGTTTTGGAAACAAAATCTGCCTGCGACAGTACAAAGTACCCTGACTGCTAACCAAAAGGGGAAAATGCAAAAAAGAAAAGAAAAACAGTAAAAATCTGTATCAAAATGTCAAAATGGCTCCGGGGCCGTCAATCTGTCCTGGTCCTCTTCCTGACGAAGGTCCAGGAGCGTCATCAACAGGGGCACCACCAGGGGCATCGCCGTCTGAGCTCGAGTCCGAGCCATCACCGGTCTCCTCCGCCTCTGTCTCTGCCTCAGAGTCGTCATCTGGAACTGGAGCCGTGAGCTGCTCCCGACATGAGTGCGCCTCCCTCTGGTGCGGGGATATACTCTGCATCCCGGTAGAAATGGGAGGTCCCAGCTGGAGCGCCACCCACCGGAGGAATCTGGAAGGGAGGCTGAAAAAGCATGAAGGTGAATACATCAGTATGCCGTGAGCAGTCTATTAGTGCAAAATGCAGTGTATGAGTACAGTGTATGTATGCCGTGAGCAGTGAATCAGTACAGGATGCAGTGTATGAATACAGTGTATCGACATGCCGTGAGCAGTGAATCAGTGCAGAATGCAGTGTATGAGTGCAGTGTATGTATGCCGTGAGCAGTGAATCAGTACTGGATGCAGTGTATGAATACAGTGTATCGAATGCCTGTGAGCAGTGAATCAGTGCAGAATGCAGTGTATGAGTGCAATGTATGTATGCCGTAAGGAGTGAATCAGTACAGGATGCAGTGTATGAATACAGTGTATCGAATGCCGTGAGCAGTGAATCAGTGCAGAATGCAGTGTACGAGTACAGTGTATGTATGCTGTGAGCCAGTGAATCAGTGCAGGGTGCAGTGTGTAAGTATCGTGTATCAAATGCCATGAGCAGTTTATCAGATGTTGTGTTATGCATCAGATTATGTAAAGCAGTTTGTGTATGGTTTGAGGCTGTGGTCAGAAAGAACATACCGGAATGCTGTAGAGGGCCAGGAGGTCGAATGTCCGCTGTAGCATCCCCATCATGGAGGCATTCATCTCCAATGACTGCCGGGTATACTCAGAAGACGCCTGCAAAAGTATCAGATGCATCAGTATTCTGTGGAATATCAAATAAACCGAAATGGAATGACTGTACGAAAATGCAGTAATACATACCGGAGGCAAGTCGGGGACACCGACAAACTCGTGATCAGCCGGTGGAGGGGCGAAGGGATCTGATAGGTCACCCCACCCTGCCCCTCGAAAAGTCAATGAAGCGGGCAGAGCAGGCCAACCGGTCTCCAGCCCTCGCTGGACTCCACCCCTGCCACGGACTCGAGCCCTCCTCGGCGCTCCCCCTCCAGCTCCTGCTCCGGCCGCTGGCGCTACTGGTCTCTCCCTCTCCGCTCGGCGGCCGCCGCTCAGAGGTCGCATGATGAAGGCCCACCGGACGTACTCCGAGTAATCCCCCTCGCCTCTGTAGCCGTCCGCCTCCCAGCCAAGGGTGTAGTCCGCCATCTGATCGGCGATGAATCTCTCGGTATCCCGCATGTGCTCAGGAGGATGCACCGGGACTATCTGCTCAGGTAAGCCCAGGGCCTGGCGTAGGAAACGCTCGCCCAGGTACCAAGCTCGACAGACCGGGCCCTCGAGCAGAATCCGGTAACGCGAGGTCTCGTCGGCACCGGCAAACCGATCCCACATCATCACTGGCAGTGGAGCCCACGGCTGCTAGGTGATCTGAAAATGAAATACAGTTTGTTACCTATTGTTATTGAAACATGTAGTGGAAAGGCAAAACCTAAATGAACTGTAAGTAAAACATACCTCGGCAGGGGTGATGGTGTTGAAGTAGCGGCGGAAGAAGCTGAATGTCTCCCGCGGCCTCCGGGTGCATCTCCCGTCAAAGCGACGTGAAAAAGGGACGACCAGAGGGGTCTCTGCGTCGGGTACAGGAGCGAGCCTAGGAAAGTAGGCATAAACCCACAACTGTAAGGTAAATACCAGTGCATTTTATCAGATAAAGCAGGATACAGAATAGAAAGCAGAAATAGCAGAGCCATGTTTTGTGTAGTGTATTGTGCAGAGTGTACAGTGTGAGCAGTGTACAGTCAGTGTAAAGCAGAGTATGTGTGTGCCGTGTGTACAGTATACAGCAAGTATAAAGCAGACTACAGTGTGTGCAGTGTATAGAGTACAGAAAATATAGAACAGAAATGTAAAGTAGAGAAGAAATGTACCTCCCAAGCACGCCAGTAACCCCGAGCAACTGGCCGCTGCCACGGGAGGCTGAGCTCATGTATCCGTAAAGGGTGGCCAGAGCGGCGCCACCCCAGTCGAAATATTAAAATGTCTCTGACGTCCACCAGTGCGCTGAGAAGACAGAGAGGCACTGTGTTCGCCCGGTCGGCGAAGAGAGTCGTCCTGAACAGAAACATAAGGAAGCTGCGTGCGTATCTCTCCACGGTCTCTGGGGTCATCGGGGCTGCATCGACAAGGAGGGGCTGGACCCTGAACTGCACCTCGAACCAGGAGTATCGGACGAAGCCTGGACGCGCGAGAGGCGGTGCCGCGCCCAAGCAAGTAGACCTGAGCCGTGGTCCACTCGTTCCATGTCAACGTCAAAGGGATCGGATCACCCCTACCCCGATGCTGGTGAGCATCGAGAAGTCATAAGGGGTCATCGTCATGGTCCCCGGTCACCGACAAATGAAACGAATCGGTGGTGTCCCACCACCTCTCCACCAGAGCGGCGAGGAGAGGTCTGCATGTCGTGAGCCTGGAAAGTCCCCGGCAGAAGGCGTCAAAGCCGGCCTGGTCCACAATACGGCGAACTGCATCAGGAAGCTCGGTGTACCACTCGCGAGCAACAGTGTTCCCATACCCGCGGATGGTATGGGAATCTCCCTGTTTTCAAACAAATAGTTGCAAAACAATATCAAATGTACAGTTTTGAAGAAACAGTCAAAATCAGTGCAAATTTGGCATGCGTGCATATTATCAGATTCAAACAGATACCGGCGGTGCCGGTGTGCTTACAGTGAACTGCAACGTATGATGCATCAGCGTGTTTGTGTGGTTTAGCGCAAATTTGGCATGCATGCATATTATCAGATTCAAACAGATACCGGGTGCCGGCGGTGTTTAAGGTGAACTATAACGTGTGATGCGTCAACGTATTTGAGTGGTTCGGTGCAAATCTAGCATGCGGTGCAAGTATATTCAGATTCAAACAGATACCGGGTGCCGGTGTGCTTATAGTGAACTACAACGTGTGATGCGTCAACGTGTTTGAGTGGCTCAGTGCAACTATGGCATGCGTGCAAGTTTTTCAGATTCAAACAGGTATCAGGTGTCGGTGTTTGCAATGAAATACGGTGTGTGCCGTGGTTTGAGTGATTCAAGGCTAGTGCAGTGTGTGCGCGTATGAGTCTTAAACAGATAATCAGTTGCAAACGCACTTGTAATTGACTACAATGTATAGTATATCAGTGCATCGGAACTAAGCAATTAAAGAATGCAGCCAGTTATGGTAATCGGTAGTTAAACATTCTACATCGCGGAAAGTAAGCAGAGAAAGAAAGTTACCTCGGAAGCGCCGGAGGATAGGTGAGAGGTAGGCTCGTGAAGCAGCAGCTCGGGGTCCAACGCCATGCCGAAGCTCCTGAACTGGCGTAGTCCATCGGGGTGTAGAACGTGAATCGCCGGCCGGTAGGTCGCCGGGTCGAAAGGGCGCTCGCTCAACGGGAGGAGCTCGACCTCGGGATCCATCTCGTGATCCGAGGGAGTCCCACCGCGTGGAAGGTCGTCCGCCATGGTCAAGGGTGATGAGAAAATGGCCGGAAGATGAAAATCGGGTCGGAATACGAAGAGTCAACTCGAGAGTCAACCCCCGGGAGGGTGGAAAATGGCCGGAAAGGTCGAGATGGGAAAAGGGTATGGAAATGAAGAGGAAATCGAGGGGAACGAGTCCCAAAAAGGCGGAAATGGCAAAGGATGTGCCGAAATGAAATTTCAATCGGTCGAAAATGTCCGAAACGCGGTGAACTTCGTGAATCGAACGATGAAAATGGCGCGAGAATCCAAGGAAACGGAGAAAAGAGGAGAGAAAAAGGCTCTAAAGAGAGAGAGAGATGGTTTTCGGCGGAAGAGGAATAAGAAAATAGGGTTTAGAAACCCTATTTTAAAAGACCCGGGGTGAAAAGTCGAATCTGCCCCGACTCAGCAACTTTGTGCCGATCGGCAACATTTTGTGCCGGCCGGCACAATATTGTGCCGATGGAATTTATTTGCAGCCGGTGGCCTCCTAGCCCGGCCGGTGGTGTTCCCACAGCCTTGTTTAGGCAATATGAGTGGTTGCTGGTCTTCATAGCCCAAGAAAGTGCAAGAAAGGGTATCTCCGATGCTCAACCGGCCTCCGTTTTGACCTCGGACCGTGTCTTCTATGCGTGGCACTCAAATTCATGCAATGTTGTATCCTTTTGTATCCTTTTGCCATTTCCAAGATTCAAAGTTGCCCCGCGTGCGTTGCATGCATTCATCATATTGTACGGTGCGTTGCGTCGCGCCGTCATGAACATCCCTCATGCATTGTCATGCATTTTATTACAAGCGTTGTCATGCATTGTCATGCACCTCAATACATACATCACCTCGCACATCATTCGTGTTGTCGTGCATCTCCTTGTTTTGCATTATCATGCATTTCAAAAAGAAACGTGCGTCGTCGCACACTCAAGTTTACATTTTGTGTGGCATGCATGTCACACTTGCATTAGTTTACATTTTGTGTGGCATGCGTGTCACACTTGCATTGTTTTATATTTTGTGTGGCATGCGTGTCACACTTGCATTAGTTTACATTTTGTGTGGCATGTGTGTCACACTTGCATTGTTTTACATTTCGTGTGGCATGTGTGTCACACTTGCGTTGTTTTACATTCCGTATGGGCACGTGTGCCACATCTTTGCATCGGCACATGTGCCTCATCCTCATTGGCACGTGTGCCTCATCTTCATCGGCACGTGTGCCTCATTCTCATTGGCACGTGTGCCTCATTCTCATCGGCACGTGTGCCTCATTTACATTGGCACGTGTGCCCTCATTTTCATTGGCACGTGTGCCCTCATCTTCATCGGCACGTGTGCCTCCTCACTTGCATCGGCACGTGTGCCCCATCTTCGTTAGCACGTGTGCCCCATTTCCATCGGCACGCGTGCCTCGTCTTCATTGGCACGTGTGCCCCATTTTCATTGGCACGTGTGCCTCCTCATTCTCATCAGCACGTGTGCCTCGTCTTCGTTGGCACGTGTGCCCCCATCTTCATTGGCACGTGTGCCTCATTACCATCGGCACGTGTGCCTCCTCATTCCCATCGGCACATGTGCCTCCTCATTCCCATCGGCACGTGTGCCTCCTCATTCTCATCGGCACGTGTGCCTCATTCTCATCGGCACGTGTGCCTCCTCACTTTGCGTTAGCACGTGTGCCCCATTTTCATCGGCACGTGTGCCTCCTCACTTGCATGGGCACGTGTGCCCTCATCTTCATTGGCACGTGTGCCTCCTCTTCATCGGTACGTGTGCCTCCTCTTCATCGGCACGTGTGCCTCATCTTCATCGGCACGTGTGCCTCATTCTCATCGGCACGTGTGCCTCATTACCATCGGCACGTGTGCCCCCTCACTTTGCATTGGCACGTGTGCCTCATTCCCATAGGCACGTGTGCCTCCTCATTCTCATTGGCATATGTGCCCCATTTTCATCGGCACGTGTGCCTCCTCATTTGCATCGGCATGCGTGCCTCATTTGCATTGTCTTACAAGTTCCTTTATACACATTGCATGCACGTGTGCATTGCTTTACTTACATGTGTTCAAGTTCCTTTTTATACGCATTGCGTGCACGTGTGCATTGCTTTACTCACATGTGTTCAATTTCCTTTATATACACATTACGTGCACGTGTGCATTGCTTTACTTACATGTGTTCAAGTTCCTTTATATACACATTACGTCCACGTGTGCATTGCTTTACACATATGTGTTCAAGTTCCTTTATATACACATTGCGTGCACGTGTGCATTGCTTTACTTACATGTGTTCAAGTTCCTTTATATACACATTGCGTGCACGTGTGCATTGCTTTACTCACATGTGTTCAAGTTCCTTTATATACACATTGCGTGCACGTGTGCATTGCTTTACTGATATGTGTTCAAGTTCCTTTATATACACATTGCGTGCACATGTGCATTGCTTTACTTATATGTGTTCAAGTTCCTTTTTATACACATTGCGTGCACGTGTGCATTGCTTTACTTACATGTGTTCAAGTTCCTTTATATACACATTGCGTGCACGTGTGCATTACTTTACTCACATGTGTTCAAGTTCCTTTATATATACATTGCGTGCACGTGTGCATTGCTTTACTGATATGTGTTCAAGTTCCTTTATATACACATTGCGTGCACGTGTGCATTGCTTTACTCACATGTGTTCAAGTTCCTTTATATGCACATTGTGTGCACGTGTGCATTGCTTTACTGATATGTGTTCAAGTTCCTTTATATACACATTGCGTGCACGTGTGCATTGCTTTACTCACATGTGTTCAAGTTCCTTTATATACACATTGCGTGCACGTGTGCATTGCTTTACTGATATGTGTTCAAGTTCCTTTTTATACACATTGTGTGCACGTGTGCATTGCTTTACTTATATGTGTTCAAGTTCCTCTATATACACATTGCATGCATGTGTGCATCGCTTTACTGATATGTGTTCAAACCCACTATCTTGTCATACACATTGCTTACATACGTGCATTGCTTTACTCACATGTGTTCAATCCTACCATCTTGCCATACGCATGGCACGCGTTATCACGCACTTTCGATTGCATTGTCATGCATGTTACTAGCATGTTACTAATGACATTGTACCTGTTAAGTTTGTTTTCTTTTCAGGCACGATATTGTATGTACGGTTCATTTGAGGCCGGTGCAACCGGACGAGCCGCACAGGTATTGTATCCTCCGCGTGAGACGTATCGAGAATTGCATAATTCTCTTACATCCTTTCTGCATTGTAGTGTAGTCTGGTGTGTGCTAGCTTATAACTGTCGCATGTGTGCTTCATTACAGCTCTCTTTGCATGATCATCAGTTATGCTCGGCTTCTTGCATTTTCAGTTGCATTTTGCCCCTGCCTTCGGGCGCATACCTTGTTTGTCTTGCATGTTTGTCCAAGTCTTCGGCCTTGTCAAAAATGGGTCATCTCTGGGCTTTGACATTCACTCCCGTCATTGTTATGACTTTCGAGTTCTGTCAAAGAGGGGCAACTGTAGACACCCCATTTTCGACCGTCCTCAAGGCTTGGACGTCACCGCTTGAACACTCGGTGATTATCCATGATTGTGTTCGTTTTGAGTTCCCTGAGGTCCCGACTGCGCGTCGTGCCTCAGGATCTCTCAACCGGCTTGTTCTGTGCTTGGTTTTGCACCAAGCACTTGTGTGTTTTGTACCTGAGGGTAGGGAGTGGCTTTTTAGCTCCCTCTGAAACCCACCGGCTGCCCCCACATCCCACCGGCAGTGTTTTGTCAACATTAACTACCGGTCGACACTATATGTTGACGACCGGCACTTTTTCGTGCCGGTGAATTTTTTTGGTGGCCGGTGTACACCCTTTGCACCCCTGAGGCCTGGTGCATGCCAGCTGTGCCAGCTGGAATGCACCATCACATTCTCCCGTGCACAAGTGTGACCATTTTGCACCCTTTGCACCCTTGAACCCTCTAAGCTTCTAGAAGCTTGACCCTTTGGCCAAAGCTTCTTGGAGAAGCTTGGCCAGCTGTATTGGCTTCTCCAAGAAGCCAAGACTCCCTTGAACCTCTTGACTCTTTTCCTTTGCTTAGCCACTAAGCTTCTTGGCCTATATAAGCACCATTCCTCTCCCTTTGAGAGGGGTTAGCCATTTTCAACACAAAACCAGAGCTTCTATATCTATATATCTGCCATATATCTCTCTCTCTCTACATTTTCCCTCTCTCTCCTCTTGTGTATCTGTTTTTAGGCCTAAAAGTGTGGTTTTACCTTACTTTTGCACCAATACACACACCATTACACCTTATTTCGAGATTGAGTGACTTGGAGGGTTGTTTGTTGAGATTTTGGACTGGTTTTGATCAATAGAAGAGGGCTGCACCACCTATTCTTCAAGGGTTCTTCAAGGGTGAGCAACTTACTTTAGATTCCCCATTTTTGCAACAAGTTTTCACCTATCTTGCTTTGTGTTTTGGGCTTTGTGTATAACTGAAAAAAGTCTTAGATTTTCTTGCTTTTGAACTTTCATTAAGGTCATTTTGTGGTTTGAGTGCAAACTCACCCTTTTAGGCCTTATTTTGGCCTATTTGGTGTCTTTACTTTGAGCCTTGTTTGCTTTGTTGTTTTTGTCTTCTCATCACTGAAAATCAGAGGGTCTTTAGTGTTGAGGAAAGTGTTTTGAAGTCTTGTATGGGAGAGGGACACCCCTCTCCCCTTTGTCCCTTTCTTGCCTTTGTCTTTGGCCAAAAGGGCAGCATGCATGAGTGGTTGCATTTGGCTTCATTTCAGAGTTTTTCTTGGTGTTTTGGAGCATGTTTAACCTCTGTCTAATGTGGGTTTGTTGGCCCTTAACATGCTTTCTATACTTGCTTTGTACCCCTCCATTTTGCTTGGAAATGTGCCATGCCATTAGCCTAGTATATCCTCATGTTTTAGCCTAACATTTTGAAGCACTTGATCATGATTTGTCATGTTTTAGATCTGTTAGCCACTGATTTTTCCATGTTTGGTGTGCTTGATGTGGTTACTTTGTGATTTGGCTTGTAAGCCTTAAGTATATTGACTTCCAACATGCTTAGCTTGGACCATCCTCATGATTTGGCATCATTTAGGGTCATATTTCAGTCCATAAATCATGTTTGTATGTTTGCATATGTGGCTTATTTCATGCTTTTAGGGTGTGCCCTTTTATGCCTAGGAATAGGCCTTATGCAAGCTTGTATGTTTAGAGCATTTCGGGGCTGCCATATCAAGGGGATTTGGGTGTGTTTTGGCATGCTAGAACTCTGTTTTTATGTGCCTAATATATGCCATGAGTGGTCATGATAATGGTAGTAAGATGCTCTCTTTGGTGCCATAGGTTTAGGCCCATTTGTTTGCATGCTTGCATGAGTGTTGGTCTACTATTTTGGGCATGTTTTGCCACTGTTTTGGGGAGGTTTGAGGTCTGCCCTATTGTGTTTAAGTCCACCATTGCAAATTTATTTGATGCTTGTTGCATGCTTGGTCAATATAGCCTTGACATATGACAATCCTATTGCTTTAAGTGTCCATGTTTGCATTACACTTTGTATCTTGCATACCTAGTATTGCACACTTGCCATAATATGTTGCATTACATTTGGTATGTCTTGCATTTCATCTCATATTGCCCCATTTGAGCCACGTTTGCATAACATGCATTGCATTACTTGGTTTGGGGGTGTCAAACCAAGTGTGAGAAATGAGGGGTGTTTGTACTTCGAGTGACAAGACACACCTCAATTCTCATGTCACTAGGGCCCTTGATCTTGACATGATAGGGGCTTAGTTCTCATTTTGTATGTTGCATGCATTTTTACATTGAAATGCAATCCTGGTTCCTTAGGTTATCATGCACCAAGATGCATAATTGATGGCCCAAGAACCAAGGGCCATGCTTCCTTGAGTCCCATACATGAATAGGGGGGCATTGGCCATGCTTACATTTGCTCAAAAACTCCATGTCATGCACTGTCTGTCTGTTGTTGCTGTCAAACTGTCCTCTTCAGGAATTTTGTGCCGACCGGCAGTATATAGTGCCGACCGGCACTATATAGGTGGCCGATAACCCCATGGACAGCCAGTGACTATTTTAGATGGCCGGTGGGAACTTCTTCCAGCCGGTGGTATACAGAAGCATGCAAGGAAGGTATTCTGGGATTTTAGAAATTTTTGGAGAGACAGGGCAATAAAAACAGAAGCAACAGTGGCATGACACGGGTTTTTCCGGGCAAGACAGATCAAGCATGCATCATTCACGCATCCCGAGGCGGGCGACTGTGGCCACTTTTCTTTTTGCATTTGATTTGTTGATTAGATTAGAGGTTTTGTAATAATTAATTCAGTATTATTTATTCGGCCTGTATATTCTTTTGGTCCCTCCGTGTGAGGGCGTATTTGTAATAAGCGTGCATGAGTGTGTGTATGTCTTCCAACCCCACGTCTTTCTTCCCTTTTATTTACCTGCTTATGATGGTAGACTAGGGCATATTTAAAACAGCATACTTAATGTTATGCATGCGTGCATCATTCATCAGTATTGCATGCACCGGGCTCGGTACATCATGCTAACTGCATTGTATTTCAATTCCAAATTGAATACGTGTTATCTGTCGCACTTCACACGCCATGTTTAGGATAGCCGAGCCTATTATAGCTGCATTTTGCCTGTGATGCATTAGCCACTTAACATGAACTAGGATCATGCATTGATTACTAACTAGTTTCTATTTTGGCATGGAGTACTAGGTAAGCTTTTATGCTTTAGCATACCGCATGCGTGTGAATGCTAACATGACAGCATGCTTACCATGTGGCTAGATGCTTATGTGATAAACTGTTTGAATGCCTGTGGGTGAAGGTTGGATTGTTTGAGTTGGAACGACTCATTGAAATCCGTGTTTTAGCCTACTTGTGAGTAGCAAATCCCAAAGCGTTTTCCAAACAAACGGATATGCGATGTTTTGTTCCAAATTAGGCGATCTAGTCTATACTTGTTTGCTGCGTGCATAACATAGTAATTCTAGCTAATTAATCAACACATAAAGTTTTCAAAAATGGATATCATGGTTAGTAGAAGCCGGTCTTCGGACCGGGCGAAAGGGGGTGCTCATAGCTGACCTTCCCCAATCGTACCCAAGCTCCCGAGCCAAGACAACTTTGGTGATGACGGACATGTGGCCTTCGGCACTGAGTCAGGGTTTCCTAAATTTCCCATTTTAAAATATTTAGGTGGCGACTCTGTATCTGGCAAAGCAGTCCATGTTTGGCACTACTTTTCAAAAAAATCTGTTTTTCTCAAAACGATTTGCCGGATTTGGACTCTTTGGTTCAGATTAAGAACCGTGACACAAATTGAGTCCGAACTGTAGAGAGAGGCCCAAGGGCGCGTCTACACATAGCAGTAATCAGTTAAGCTGGAATGCTAATGAAATTCTAATTGGGGCCCGTTTTGTTTCAGCAAGGTAGTTGAGCACTATAGCTTCCGAAAGGTCTGATATCCCCCAAGTTCTTTGGACTCGCGTTGGTAGACTTTGCAAAAGTGCATATTTGGTATACAGGGTCAGCTGTGTTAGTTTCTTTACCACCGGTTACACGAAGAAAAGCAAAAGCTTCATCAACTATCCAGAATACCCCTTCTTCACCTGTTAGATCATCACCACTCAACTTACCAGAATCAGTGATGGCTCAGATTCCAAAAAATATAGCAGACACACTATTGGCCCTTCAACGGAGTATGGATACCATTGCTACTATAGTTGCTGCCCAAAGCACTACTCTTGCTGCTCAAAGTAATACTCTTGTTTAGTTGCAACACCCATTTGGGGTGTCCACTACTCAACCACCTCCGGTGACTCATCCAGTTCCACCTCCACCTCCACCAGCTGATGAGTTTCCTAAACTTAACTCACCAGAAGATCTGAGGGTTCCTGTACAAACTTCAGGAGGATCATTTCCCCTTCTACAACCAACAGGAGGGATCTTTCTCTCCGAGGCACCTGAGTCTGACCCAACTATGTTGAAGCTGTCCAAGTTGGAAAAACTTTTCAAAAGGTCACAAAGAGTCAATTTAATCCCGGACATCGAAGACAGGTGCACTGAGACAGCTGTTAAGTTGCCAGAACGGTTCAAAATGCCACACATTGATAGGTTTGATGGCTTTGGTGACCCAATGGTGCATATTCACCTGTTCTCTGATGTCTTAAAGCCTATTGGTTTGACTCATCCTCAAAAGCTCTCTTTGTTTAGACCAACTTTGTCAGGAGTGGCTGCTATCTGGTATGCCAAGTTAGAGGACTCAGTAAAACAAAGTTGGGAAGAGTTAGCCGAGGCCTTTATCACCCAGTATGCTTATAACGCCTAGATTAAAGTGACTACTCGAGAATTAGAGGCCACTTGTCAAGAGCCCAATGAAAGTTTCGTGGCTTTCATCACCAGATGGAGGGCCAAGGCAGCGATGATAACCAACATGACACTAGAAAGAGATCAAATTCGCATGGTGGTCAGGAATTTGCATGGCAAGATGCTTCAGAAAATGATAGTTCTTTCCCTATTTACTTTTAAAGAATTACATAAAATAGGTGTCCAAATAGAAGATGCCATCAAACAAGGAATCATCATTGACGACAAAGAGTCAATATAGAAGACCTTCAGGCATAGTTCCAATGCTACGACCAGTGGTAGCACAGCTGTGAAGCCCTTTGAAATCAACTTGGTTGCCACCACCACTAAAACAGCCGACCCTTTTGCACATGCTAGCCCGAAAACAACGAACACAACCCGAGTCCCAATCAGAACATTCACCCCTTTCCATATGTCACTCTCCAAAGTAATGAAAATCTTGATAGACAGAGGGTATTTGAAGCCTTTGGACCCCCGACCTCTTCCCGAACCTCTCCCAGCTAAACATGACCCTACCAAACATTGTGCTTTCCACCAACAGCCAAGACATGACACAGATTGTTGCTTTCGTCTCCGTCATGAGATTCAAGATCTCATAGACAATAAAGTCATAGTTCCCCCACAACCACCAAAACCCAACGTCACTACCAACCCGTTGCCACCCCATGATAGAGTTCCACCACCTCCTCATCTTAACCTCATCCATACACTTTTATCTACCTTTAACCCCAGTATCTATATCACACTTACCTATTTACCAAAACCTAAGGCACATATTCGTGAAGGCACTGAGTTGTGCATGATGGATGCACCTCCAACCCAGCCAAAACCCAAAATCCCTATGGTGGTAGTACCTATGCTGGAAGCTGGCAAACTATTAGAGAAAAAGTATGATCCCAGTTGGTATATTGCTCCTAGTGGTCAACTAAAGCTTGAGGTTGATATGCCTGACTCATTTTCTATCAATGTTGTCAGAGAGGATGTACTTGAAAAAAGGTTGGATGATTTGGCTGACCTAGAGGAGGACTTGGCTAATCTCCATTTCTTCGAAGAATTAGACCTTGGGAATGTGTAGATAGGATGGTGGGAACCAAAGAATTACAGTCACAGTTGGTCAAGCGGTGACGAAGCTTCTGATGAGGAAACTGAAAGAAAAGGGGATGAACTGAGACTTGATTTTGGAAAACTTGTTGAATGTGGTAAAGGAAAGAGTTCCAAAGGAAAAGAAGAACTAGAAAGCCATTCAGAGCATACTGTGGGAATGATTCAAGCAGCGCTAGATAATTGCCTTTTAGTCAACGACAGGCGAATGGTGGGATGATAATGACCTACAGCTCGCCCACACCGATAATAAATGGGTAAACAATGTGCCAGATGAGAGTTGGTATGCAGATGAAATTGATCATTTGATCAGGAGTGGGCGCTACTTCAAGCCTCCACATCTAGACCAAGGAGAGCCCTCTGGCAAAGATAAAGAGGTAAAAAAAAGAGAAAAAGAAAGAAAAAGAGGAAAGAGGTAGAAGAAGACCTGGTTCTAAAACAACTGAAAATGATCCAGGCAAACATCTCCATTTGGGGTCTTCTCATGGCTTCCCGAGAACACCGACAAGCAATGGTTTTAGTCTTAAACAAGGCCAAGCTATCCATTGAGACAACGCCGGATCAGTTAGTGTCTTTCATCATACCTAGGGACACGACTCATATGTTATCATTTACAGACAAAGAGTTACCACCTGAGGGGGTTGACCACAACAAGCCTTTATATGTGGCCTTGGACTGTAGAAAGAAGTGGATTCCAATAGTTTTGGTTGATATCGGTTTCAGCTATTAATGTGTGCCCAGTAAGGACTGCTTATGCGATCGGGTTAAAGCCGCTGACTTCACGCCAACAAGCCAAGTTATTCGGGGCATATGACAACACTAGCAGGAATGTTATGGGGACTTTTAAGGTCCAGATATTAGTTGGTCCCTCTGAGCATGAGGCAGAATTCCATGTCATAGATGTCCCGGCAACTTTCAACCTATTGTTGGGCAGGCCTTGGTTGCATAAGATGAGAGCGGTGTCTTCAACCTTACACCAGTTGGTGAAGTACCCGCACAATGGAGGGATTGTCACAGTTTTTGGCAAATTCTACTATCCACCCTCCTCCAGAAGTCACAATGCTAGTACTGGAAGTATTACATGGGAGTGAAGATGTTTTTCTCTCAGCTTTTACTTTGGTAGAAGCACGACTAGTGTAGAAAATCATGGCAAAAGAGGAGGGTACACATTTGAGTGCTCAGTCAGTCTATATGACGAACAAGCTAGGATACATCCCAAGATCTGGATTGGGAAGAAAGTGGCTGACAAGGCACCACAGAGATAACCTAAGGTAATCCATAACCCACATGCATTTGGGTTGGGATATCACTACAACAAAATTGACTTTTTACGGCTTGCAATGCATGCCGTAAAAACTCTTTCACGGCATGCACACAAATGCTATTTTATGACATGCCGTGGAAAGTTGAGCGTCATTTACGGCATGCAGGTAAAGTTGTAAAAAGTAATAAATTAAACATTAATGACATACTTTGTATGTCGTATATAACTTTTTACGACATTTTTATCATGTCATAAATCATCATACTTTCCATGACATAATTTTGCATGCCGTAGAAGATTTTTTTTAATATATTTATGGCATACTTTGTATGCCATATATAGTATTTTACGACATTTTCTTGCATGTCATAAATCATCACTTTTTACGACATAATTTTGTATGTCGTAGAAGGTAATTTTTAATATATTTATGACATGCCTTGTATGCCGTATATAATCTTCTACGACATTTTCTTACATGCCATAAATCATTACACTTTTCACGGCATAATTTTGCGTGCCGTAGAAAGTTATTTTTAATATAATATATATATATAGGAACATGACCTTGCCTAACCGTATGTAGACAATAGCTTATAAAATGCAACCTGTTACAAACCAAGCAGAAGCAGCAACTATAAAGTAAGCAAAAAAAATCTAATATCCATACACCAAACAAACTGCATACTAACTTTTATCCTCAACTTCTATCATATCAAGCTGATAACAACCTCAAACATACAAATCAAAAAAAATATCCAAATCATAAGATTCACTAATCTCTAAAATACGACTTTAAACATCCAAAAAGTATAACTACATTTAAAAAATATCCAAATCATAAGATTCACAAACTGCATACTAACTTTTATCCGCAACTTCTATCATATCAAGCTGATAGTTAAAGACCATGATAAATAAATAAGGTAAAATGAATGTTTGGTGTAATACTTTAGTGTTTTAGTCTTACTATATTTAAGAAAATTAAATAGCATATAAATATACTTTAGTGTTTTAGTCTTACTTTATCTTTTGCATTCTCGGTTACCTTTTCAGACTTGATATCTGCATCATCAGTCTTCCCCTCTATAGCACTTTCCTGTATAAATGAAATTAAAATTAAATCACCAAATATAAAAATATAGACACAAATAAACTGACAATTATATAGTAAGTAACATATCCTCTCAAATGCCAAAATACTACCTTTCCTTTAATGACCTCAAAAGCATATATACAAAGAAGATATTAACCTCTTCCATTTTTCTGTAAGAATTTTTCTTTTTTTTTTTCCTGTGGTTTTTTGCGGCCTTTAATTTCAATTTATTTTTCTGAAAAATTGCACTCACAACACACAACAATGGAGATAATCTGCAAGACAACAGGGCAGGTGATAGAAAGGCTAGGGTTTGATTTTCCCCTAGGGTTTGAGTCTTTGAGCATAAAACACCACACACATTTGGAATTCAGACAGGAGGCAGAAGAATAATTGTAAATCAATGTAAGCTTTACACATCTCCCTCCCAAACAGCAAGTTTATCTTGATTTCACGTAGCAATCTTGTCAAAATCAAGTTCAAATTTTCCTCCTAGAGGTCCATCCAATAGATGTGCAAATTAAGATGTCAAAGGAACCATTCACTACCCTATCTGTGATAACAAAGCTCAAAGCCACCCCCCATAACTCCAATGGAAGCCATGGCCAATGGAGAAGTCAAAAAATGAACCAGACCCAAAAGATCATTCCCTAATGACTGCTTATCCTCAAAGGTTGGTCCTAATAATTCTTTTCAACCAAATGTCACAAATCAAAGCAAGCATGCAGCACAGAAAATGATGTTCACTTTCTTTTGCCAAACCCACCAAAATAATGCCCACAAAAAATGTTAATATCAGGGGTAATCATGCAGTCAAGAAGATGTGAGGCCCACAAGAAGTTGATAAATATTAAGGGATTCATCTTTTAGGAGTCTTTGATTTAATCTAGTTGTATTTTGATTTTAATAAGACTAAAGACTTTTAGAAGATTGAATCATAGAATTTTAGTACTATTAACTTACTATGTTAGATAGGCTTAGTTTTAGAGGATATCTACGTGTTTTAGGAGTCTCATGAAGCCTATAAATAGGCCTTATTGATGTAAAACGAAATTACACTTCGAAAATGAATAAAAGTTCTCTCTCTCTCTCTCATCTTCTCAGTTTATACTTATTCTTCTCTACATCTCTCAGTCTCTTCTTCTTTCCTCTGTTGTTGCCTTTTTTCTTCCCCTCTACCATGCTGTTTTTCTTCCCTGCTACAAGCCTGCAACTGCTACAACTGTTGCCTGTTGGAAAGTGCGTAAAATTTCCAGCATATCCAAAATAGTCCAATATAGGCTGAAAATTAATTGAGACAGAATTGGTAATCCATTGTATCAATTTCTTGCTAAAATGGTCTATCGTACTGGTTTCTTGTTAAGATGGTACGTCAAGCCAGCACCGACTGGTATGGAACAAGATTCACATCCTTGGATGACTTGACCAACATCTAGAGAAAGGAATCAAGTGGGAGTATGAATCAAGCAAGACTCCAAGATAGAAATCCTACAAGATTCTCTTACTATCCATATGCAGATGCTTTAATCTGTCAATTATGGGATCCCAAAATCACAAGTTCCTAGGACTACTCCCTAAAGCTTAAAGGTAGACCAAGTACATAATGGGTTGTACATTGTGCACAAGAATCCTAAATGCAGCTGGGTTTAGTTGGGTTTAGTTGAGGCAGGCAGCCTTACAACCTCCACCCGACTATTTTGTGGAGAGGCTAATTCCACAAAGGGCGGGCCTTTTACTATTTCCGCGCCCTAAAAACTGAGCCATCGTCTACACAGCCATTATAAATATTCTGATCTAAGCAGAGAAGATACAATATGGGACACAAATACATATACAAGAAGGAAAATGGGAATGTCCGGGTGGTTTCACTGCCTAGTGATCCTTTGACTGTCGGTCTAAGTACTACCCACAGTTCCAATCTTATTAAGAACACCTAGTGTGTTGATAATTTCTTAGTACATGTGTTCTAGACCCACCTGGGGAGGTGAAGACAAAAATGACTATTATAGACATGATGGTGCGTTGATAATATCTTAGTACATGTTTTCTAAGGCATTAAGTTCAACAGACCTCTAAATGACAAGAAGATTGATTTGTACAAAATCTTCAAATAACATTCTTGTTCTTGAACATCCCAATCTTAGATGAGAAACAGGGAGATGAATTAAAGATGGAACATAATCAGTTCCAATAATTTTATATTGGCAATAAAATTGTTTGCAGACTAAACTAATCCCAAAATAAGGCAATTTATAGGTGTTTCATGCCACTATTTCAGCTATTTTATATCTGAAGTGCTAGATAGCATTTTCTCAGCAATTAGGAGCTTAGTAATAAGGAAATATTACCCATCCCAACTGTGATCCGTACTTGGGTTTTACTTACTACTCTACTGAGCTTTCTAAAATAATTTCCTTTATCAAAAAAGGAATGAAAAAAAAAAAAGGAGACTATCTTACTCCACCTCAACAGCTTGATGCAACCCATTTAAATTTCCAATGGTCTTTGCCAACAATATTTGGAATAGACCAAAGACGAAAACCAGCTCATGGAAGAGTAGGGGCAAGACATCATGGAAAATTGTTAAAAATGAACCTCAACAAGAAGTTAAATGTGGGTGCTTTGATGACCATAAACTGTGGGCGTTATTATTTCATTTAATTTTATTTTTTGACCAGCAACAAAAGGAGTTTAATTGATGAATAAAAGGAAAAATAGAAAGAGGACAGATGTCCTCTTAAAGAAAAAACAGCCATTACATCAATAATCATTTGTAGATTGTTGCACAAATAATCATTTTCTGTCAATTCATTTTTTTTTTCTTTTTCCCAAGCACATGGTATTTTAATCTTCACTATTCCAATATTAATATAAAGAAGAATAGAGCTCCTGCTTGTGTTGGTGCCATAGTCCAAAGGATCACCAAATATGTCCACAATGAAAGCTGAAGGGGGAAAAATAAATAAAAAACAATCATAAAATGCAGAAAGAAATTTGAACTTACTGACAACAGTCATTGTAGCACTTTTCGGCTTGCCTCAAGTCATTAGCATAAAGGTACACAATGATTGCACTAAGATATACCTACATCCAAAAAGGTAGGTTAAGAATATTTCCCTTTAGACATATCTTTTGTTTCTATTATAAGACTTGTTAGACATATCTTTTGTTTCTATTATAAGCCAGACAGATTGATCAAAATGAAGATTAGAGCCAAAGAGGAGATTTATCATTGGTTTAAGAGTCAAACCTAAGTATTTGTTTTTGGTATTTCCACTTTATTTTATTCAAAATGACAAACTACCAGTAGATCTCTCTTATCATTTTGAGAACATACTGGCTGACCAATACAAATGGGATAGTATATGATTTCATATTGATCTATCAGTACAACTCTAACAACCAACGTGATAGATGTTCATTTTTGACATCTGGCGATTTGATTTCTTCCAACACAAACAAATATACAAAACAACGAACCATTTCACAGCTTCTGTATTTTTTCTAAGTGCAACATAAATGCTACCATAAAACTGTTATTTCACAAATTGAAGTAAAATCCACAAGCATATATGATACTTGAATCATTCTCATTCATATAAAAAAACCATTCCTCTTAAAGCAGTTGCTGAAGACACCCTACATCAAACTGCAACCTCACAGAGATACAAGGAAAATTTATGTAACAAATTCGAAAGAGGTTAATTCTATATCAGGATAAATGTGAGTACCAAATTTCCCAATTTTTGACTGAGAAAATATCATAAATGGCCACCAAGCACTATTCTGAAGCAATTTGACTAGCAGTTCATACATAGAAGGAACCAATCAAACCGAACTAAATTCTAAAACCAATTGCTCAAACTCGACGGGAAGAGCTTGAGGGAGAGAGAAAGAGAATACGAAACTGAGAGAGAGAGAGAGAGAGAGAGAGACGGTGGTGCTCACCTTAGTAGACGATGGTCCTTGCTTCCCTCGCCGGTGCAGATGGTGGAGGCGGTGGAGCTTCGGAATCTCAAAATCGAAATTGCCAATCGCTCTGAGATTGGATCTGAGATGAATCACCAATCGCTTTGAGATCAAATCAAGGCTGAAGAAAGCTAATTCGATCGGTTGAGAGAGATTAGGGTTTAGAGAGGGTTGAGAGAGAGAGAGAGAGAGAGAGAGAGAGAGAGAGATCGAGACCAGAGAGCGAGTGAGAAAGCAAGGGGCCTAAATTGTTTTTCAGTTTTTTGTTTTAGTTATTGTAATATTTTAAATAATTTTTTTTTTTACTTTTCAAGTTCAAATAATTTATATATACTTAAAAGAAATATTTTAATTTAATTTTAATAATGTTTTATTTTTTAATTTTTTTTAAAAAAAATCACTAAATTCAAAAAAAATATATAATTTAATACATTTCATACATATTATATTTTATTATTTTTTTACAAATATTTTATTTTTTAGTTGTATTCAGATTAGGCACATCTAAAAAATAAAAAATAAATAAATTATTAAAAGAATGAAAAATATCAAATCAAGGTAATTTAAAAAAATAATAATTACAAATTAGTGAGAAGCCATATAAATATTAATCATTAAAATTATAAACGTTTTCATGAATGTGTAATTTTTTTTTTTCCAAAATCCCACTGGGTGCAATTATCCCTTAAAAGAGACATTAAATTATAAAATAATGTATAAATTATTTTTTATGTTGTCCTCAATTAGGAAAATTTAAGGTGAGAAGTTTGGTTGGAAATTGTTAGCTTTTTTAAATTAAAAAAAAAAATCGGATTGAAATTTTTTTAATAAAAGTTTTCGCGACATGCTAATGCATGCCGTGTAAAATTATAATATTTTACAACATGAAATGTATGTCATCTTAAGTACAAATATTTTATGACATATTTTTGCATGCCGTGAAAATATACATTTTTTACGACATGCTTTTGCATGCCATAAAAAAAAATCGGATTGGTTTTTTTTTTTTTTTTTGCAGAAGTTTTCACGACATGTTAATGTATGCCGTGTAAAGTTATAATGTTTTACAACATGAAATGTATGTCGTCTTAAGTACAACTATTTTACAACATATTTTTGTAAGTCGTAAAAACATACATTTTTTACGGCATACTTTTGCATGCTATAAATATATGAATCAACGACTTACATGGAATGTATGCTGTTATTGACAAAACATTAACGGCTTGCAAAAAAAAAAAATGCCGTAGAATGTACTAACTACGACATGCATTTAATGGATGTCGTAAACATGATGCCGCGAATAGTTAGTTTTGTTGTAGTGTATGAACCAACAGTAGAAGACTGGGAGAAGAAAGGGAAGGAAATTGTAGACACCCCATTTTTTACCGTCGTCAAGACTTGAACGTCATCGTTGGAACACTCGATGATCATCCATGATCGTGTTCGTTTTGAGTTCCCGAAGGACTCGACTACTCGCCTTACCTTAGGATCTCTCAACTTGACTATTTTGTCCTTGGTTGTGGACCAAGGGCTTGTGGTTTTTGCTTCTGATGGTAGGGAGTGGCTTGTTAGCCATCCCTGAAACCCATCGGCTAAGGCTTGATGCCACCGGCCATGTTTTCTTGCCATCGGCCAAATGTTTGGCCGATCGGCACTATCTTTGGCCGGTCGGCACCTTGTTTTGGGCAATCGACCATTTCTTCTGGCCGACCCTTTCTCTTTGTGTCTGTGGAGTTTGTGCTTGCCAGTTGTGCCAGCTGGAGAGCACAGACTGGCTCTTCCATACACGTGTATGGAGGGATTTCGTCCTTGTGCAAGCTTCTCCAAGAAGCTTTGCATTTGGATTTCTATAAAGAGGGAGCTCTTCCTCCATTCTCAGGGGTTCAAGAAACTGATATAGGAGATATATATCACTCTCTCTCTATATTTCCCTCTTTCTCTATATTTGTGTGTTATAGTGCTCTAAAGGATGTTTTTGTTCTCATTTTTACACTAAAGCACCTAGTAATACACCATCCTTTAGTTACAGAGGTGCTAAAGAGTTGATTCTAGAGTTTTTGAGTTGGTTTTGATCAGAAGGAGGTGCTGGAGTGGTGTTCTTGAAGAGGTTCTTCAAGGGTGAGAAACTATCCTCTTTATTCCCTATTCTTGCATAAGCTTTTAGCCTATCTTGCATGCTATTTTGAGCTTAACTTATAACTGATAAAAGTTTTATTTTTTCATGATTTTAACCTTTGTTTAAGGTCATTTTTGTGTTTGGGGTTGTCTACCCCCTCTTAGGCCTTGTTTGGACTTATTTTTGTGCCTCTTTTGTGAGCTTTGGAACCATCTTATTTTGGCCTTCTCACCACTAAAATTCAGAGGATTTTCAGTGGTGAAGAAGTGGTTTTGGAGTCTTGATATAGAGAGGAACACCCCCTCTCCTTGTGTCTCATATGCTTGTGTTAATGGCTTAGTATGGTAGCATGTATGCTTAGTTTATTTAGCACCATTTCAGTAGGTATTTAGTGTTATTTTATCATTTTATACCTCTGTTTTGAGTTGGTTTAGTGGTCTCTTACATGCATCATATACTTGTCTTGTAATCCCATTATTTGTCTTAACATGTATCTAGCATTTAGACTACCATGCTTGCATGTTTTGGCTTGACTTCATGAAGCTTTTAGCCATGTTATGACATGTTTAAGCTCTGATTTTGGTCTCATTGGCCCTTTGGGACTTGCCTCATGTGGCCATGGTTTGAACCCCTTGGCTAGTCTCAAGTTTTGGGCTTCATTGCACGCCTTACTTGCATGGTTTATTTGTTTTGGCATCATCCCTTACATGTTTTCAGAGCTTAACATGTTGATCTAATGTCCATGTTTGTCTTCTTTTAAGTGTACTTGGAAGTTGCCTTTTATGCCTTAGTCTTTAGGCCAATTGGCATGCATGTTTGTATGTGCATTTGTCCTCATTTCCATTGCATCTTGGCCACTGATTTGGGCTTATTTGAGAGCTGTCCATTTTGGCTTAATACCATTCCCGTATGTTGTTGCATATCGTTGCATACTTGGCCTATTGCATGTTGTTGCATGCTTATCATTGGTATTGTTGTTGCATGCCTATTGAATTGTATGCTTGTATGCTTACGTCACTTTGTTAAGTTCGTCATGCATGTATTGTATTGGTCTAAATATGCTTGCTTCACATGTTATTACATGCCTTGCATATTTACATGCTTAAGTCGCATTTTGCATGCTTGTTAGCTTGCATTTTGTCATGTGCTTGATATGTTGTCACATATTCTTGCATGTTTGGATGCATGTTAGGTTACATTGCATTGCATTTGTCATGCTCATGTTACATTAACTTAGCTTGCATGCTTAGGTTGATTACATTGGGTTGTATTGCAAATGTTACATTGACTTAGCTTGCATGCTTAGGATGATTACATTGGGTTGCATTGCACATGTTGCATTACATTGGTTGCATGCTTCGCATTGTATTTGGTACACTTGCATAGCATTGTGTTTGGTTTGGGGTGTCAAACCAAACACAAAGATCAAGGGATGTTTCGTACTTAAAGTGACGAAACGTGCCTCAATCCTTGGTCGCCGACGCTCTTGATCTAACATGGTAGAGTGTGAGGCATTCATGTGTCTTGTGCATTCATTGTACATTAATTTGCACACTTGGCTCCTTTGGCCATCATGCGTTGAAATGCGTGATTGATGGCCCGAGGGTCGAGAACCATACTCCTTTGAGTCTTAAACATGATAAGGAGGGTGGTGGTGCAAACATTGCCTTGAAAATGCATTGCCATGCTCTATCTGTCCTCTGTTGTAGCAAAAACAGGATTCTGCAGGAAGAGATGGTTGGTCGACCATCTTTAGTGCCGGCCAGCTATGAATTGTTGGCCGAGATCCCCACAAATGGTCGATGACCAGTTCCACTTGGCCGGTGGCCTTGCCTTTCGGCCGATGACATCCCACAGTGCTCGGGGAGTGGTTCAGAAGCATCCTTGAGATTTGTGCAGTTTTCAGAGGTGCAGAGCAGTGTAAACAGAGGCAGCATGAGCATGGCGATAGATTTCTAAGCGAAGCCGAGCATGTATGCATTTGTCCCTCTTCCCGAGGCCTCTTTACTGCTTTAGTAGCTTAATTAATTCATTTAATTAGTTTAGTGGTTTTGTAATTAATTAGCTTGCGAATTAGTTAATTAGGTGATTTGTATTATTCTTTCGGACCCTCCGTCGAGAGGGCCAATTTTGTAATAAGTGTGCGTGAGTGTGTGTATGTCTTCCAATCCCACGTCTTTCTCCCTTTTATTTACTAGCTTTTGATGGTTAGTTTTAAGGCACGTTTCAATTAGCATCCTTATGCTCGCATGCGTGCATCCATTCATCTGCCTTGCATGCACCGGGCTCGACGCATCATACAAATTGCATCGTATTTCAATTCCTATTTGAATACATGTATCGACTGTTGCATCTCATATGCCATCTTAGAATAGCCGAGCCTCTCTTAGTTGCATTTTGCATGTGTTGCGTTAGGCATTTCAGCATAGTTAGGATTCATGCATGATTTCTAATTTGCTTCTTTCTTTGGCTTGGAGTACACTGTAAGTGTTTATGCTTTAGCATCCTTGCATGCATGTGAGTGACTACCATGATAGCATGCTTGCCATGAGGCTATTTGCTTATGTGATATAACTGCCTGAATGCCTGTGGGTGAAGGTTGGGTTACTTGAATTAGAACAATTCATCAAATGCAAGTTTTAAGCCCACTTGAGAGTGGTAAAATCATGTTTTCTAAGCCCACCTGAGGGTGGCAAATCCACGTCTTAGCCTACTTGCGAGTAGCACCTTCAAACCATTTTCAAACAAACAAACATGAGATATTTTGTTCTAATTTAGGCGATCTAGTCTATACTTGTGTGTTGTGCGCATCACATAGTAATTCTAGGCTAATAAACCGGAATAAGAACGCATGCGTTTTCAAAAACGAGATATCATGTTTAGTAGTGGCCGGTCTTTGATCGGGCGAGCGGGGGTGCTCATTGCATGACCTTCCCCAATCGTACCCAAGTTCCCGAGCCGAGACAACTTTGGTGATGACGGACACGTGGCCTTAGACACGAGTCAAGGTTTCCTAAATTCTCCCAAAATAAAATATTTAGGTGGCGACTTTGTATCTGGCAAAGCAGTCCATGTTTGACACTTCTTTCTTAAAAATTAGTTTTCCAAAATGATTTGTCGAATTTGGACTCTTTGGTGATTTATCAAATCTCACATCACACATTGTGAGATCAGATTAAGAACCGTGACATTTGAGTCCGAACTGTAGCATGAGGCCCTCGGGGCGCGTGTACAGAAATGAGAGAGAGAATCAATGCAAAAAAGACGGGAAAAAAGTATGAGCTGGTTTATAGGCCAATTCGTAGGACCTTGAATGGACGCTTTGTCCGCCAAGGAGAAGACTTCCCTTTCTGTGGTTTCCCTAAGCCCTGGATTGATCAAGTGGAGAGGAAGAGATACCCTAGGTTTGAGATTTCTTCGATCATCAACTCTCCGACAATGACGAGGAGTGGGTAGATCCTAGTATCGACATCGGACAAGACAGAGAAGTCAGCTCGGAAAGCAGCATAGAGGAAGTCCTAGGTCTAACACTAGCTGATTTACTGACAGAATCGCATACTGGAGCTGCACCGATGAATTTGGGGGATATGACCATTGCCGTAATTGGGGAAGAGGTTCCTGCTGACTACTTAAGATTCATCATGGATGTAGTGAATGACTCACAAATAAATTGGCATTTTGAAAAGAGTTGTATTGAGAATTCTAAATTGGCTGTTGAGTTTGAGTCTGGTTGGCCTATGGGGTTGGAGGCAGATTTAAGTTTATCTAAAATGTCTGAGTCTTTTTTTTCTTTATCTTTTGAGTCTGTTGCAACTTGTGAGCCCAAGGCTTTGAATGAAGATGTGATTTTCGCTTACTTTTTTGTGCCCATAGTTCATAACATTGACCAAAATTTTCAAGATCTTGATAAAAACAAAGAGAACGAAATTTCTCGGGCTTTGAAAAATTTAATTGACTGAGAGGAAGAAAGGCGTGCTAAGCCATTAGTAGATGAAATTGTTTCTGTAAATGTGGGTACTGAAAAAGATCCTCGCTTGATTCAAATTGGTTCTATATTGTCTTCAGAGGAACATGAACAATTAGTTGCTTTATTAAAAGAATTCAAAGATGTTTTTGTATGGTCCTACGAAGACATGCCAGGAATTGACCCTAAGATTGTACAACATAGAATCCCTCTCGACCCTGAGGCCCGACCTGTCAAACAGAAGCTTTGCAGAATTTGTCCGGATTGGGCCTTGAAAATTAAAGAAGAGGTTACCAAGCAAATCAATGCTGGGTTTTGCTCATATCAGAATATCCTACTTGGTTAGCCAATATTGTGCCAGTTCCGAAAAAAGATGGCAGAATCTGAGTTTGTGTTGACTTTCGGGATTTGAATAAGGCTAGTCTGAAGGATGATTTCCTATTGCCACATATTGACGAATTGGTAGACTTTACTGCAGGGCATGCCTTACTGTCATTCATGGATGGTTTTTTAGGATATAACTAGATCCTTATGGCTCCAGAGGACAGAGAAAAGACAACATTTACCACACCATGGGGGACATACTGCTACAGAGTTATGCCATTCGGTTTGAAGAATGCTGGGGCCACTTATCAGAGAGCTACTACCACTCTTTTGCATGATATGATCCACAAGGAAGTTGAGGTATATGTAGATGATATGATTGTCAAGTCCAAAGATTGGGAAAGCCATGACATTGCATTGAAGAAATTCTTTGAGAGAATTACAGAATACAGGCTAAGGCTGAATCCACAGAAATACACCTTTGGGGTAAATCCAGGCAAGATGTTAGGATTTCTAATCACACAGCGGGAATCGAAGTTGATCCATCTAAAAATTAAGGCCATCTTAGAAATGTCGCCACCAATGATTGAAAAGGAAGTGCGGGGTTTTCTAGGAAAGTTGTAATTTATAAGGAGGTTTATTTCAAAGTTAACCTTGACTTGTGAACCACTGTTTGATCTCCTAAAGAAAGGAAAGAAGTTCCAATAGGATAATCGACGTCAATTTGTGTAGACACCCCATTTTTGACTGCCTTTAAGACTTGGGCACCGCTGATTGCTTACTTAGTGATGCAGGCTATGCTATGCAAAGGTTCGATTTCTTTGGCAAGGAGAACTCCAAATCCAAACCTCACACCCCATTGTTGGACCAAAAATATTTTAGATCTTAAAACCCTCTCTTTCAAAATATTTTGAAAAAGGTTTCTACGATGCTCCAAGGCTTACATTTCGTTAAATGTTGCGTTTTTCGATAAACCGAGCAAGGACAAAGTGGAAATGAATGAAAGAAAGGTGAAATCTTTGAAAAATCTTTAAAACATCTTGTTTAGGGGTTTGAAGTTGAAGAAAAGAAGAGGAGAGGAGAGAAGAAACCTAGTTGAGGAAGAAGTTGGGTATGAATTGTTAAGAAAGAGACGAGCAGTCCTCGCTAAATCGGGCCTATCCTTTTGTATACTTGGATTTAAGCTATGAGGCCACCACCGTTGGAAAGAAGACTTATGGGGCTTCATTTTGCACTCGAGAATCTCCTCAAGCCGAGGCCAGATGAGGGAGATATGGTTGGTTGAAGTAGGACATCAATTCGATTGGACCGAAACTGAGCAGTCTTCACTAAAAGAGGGATATCTCTTAGAAGACTTGGCATTTTGAGGTGAGGATCCCACCATTGGAAAGCTTACTTCTGGGGCTTCATTTTAGACACAAGAATGACCTACAAAGGAGTCTAGATAAAGGAGTTATGCCCATTTGAAGTCGGACCTGTAGAGCAGAATTTGCAGTCGGCCAACATTAGTAGCTGGTCGGCCATCACAAGTAGCAGGTCGGCCCCAAAGATGGCCGGTCTGCCAAGAGTGACCCAAACTCAGAATTTTTGAAGATATTTTGTCCTCTAGCTATTTCCAAGTTGTGCCACCTGTCCTAGCTCAGATATGTTCGACTAAATGCTCTCTTTTTGCTATATATGAAGCTATATCTCATATATTCAAGAAGAGAACATTGAAGCAATTTTGGGAGCCTCTCTCTCTAAAAAATTCCTCTCTCTCTAGAAATTTTAGAGCTAAATTTCAGCCTTTCTCTCTAGTTTGCTCTCTCTCTTGCCCTTGTGTGCATACAAGAGATATACTTGGAGATACACCTTTCCTTAGCCTAGGCATCCTTGATCAAACTTGATCACCATTGGGCTGCGATCCCTTGGAGCCTATTTTGAGCTCTCAAAGCTAGCTTAAGCTCAAAATTTTGGCCATTTTGCTGCTGTGCTTCAAGGGTAAGCACTTCTCCCTTTCAAGCTTGTTTTGCACACTTGCTTCACCATCCTTTTTTCATTGTTTTGGGCTGTTTTTTGGGGTGGTGTTGAACTACAAAAAGGTCTGATTTTCAGTCCTAAAAATGTTGGTTTAAGCCTTGTTTGGCTAGGGGGTGTTTCCTCCCTTTTGCTCCTTGGCTTGTAAGGCCTTTTGAGTTATCTTTTAAGCTTTTCAAACAACTTCTTTTTTGCCTTAAAACCACTGAATTCTAGAGGAATTTTAGTGGTAGAAAACTTGTTTTGAGGCTCAAAATAGGAGGGGGTGGTCCCCCCTCCTCTTGTCTTGTTAGCATGTGTTGTTGGCCTATCAAATGAGCATGTATTTCTCCCTTCTTGAGGCTTAGTTTGAGCATGTTTTTGTGACTTTTTGGGCATGCTTTAACTCTGATTTTGGCTAGTTTGGTCACTTCTTGCTTGCATTTTGTACTTGTAGTGCAAATCGTGCTTACTAGCTTAACATGCTTGATGTTGTAGCCTATTATTTTAGCATGTATTGGCTCCATTCCAGCACATTTTTGATAATGTTTTGACATGCTTTAGGACTGTTTGAATGGTCTTGGTCATATGAGCCATGCTTTGTATAGCTATAGTACAAGTGCCTTCACTAGTCTTGGGTTTTGAGGCACTTAGCATGCTATATTTGTGATGTGTGCATGATATGGCATCATTTGGTATGTAATTTCAGAGCTTATATGTTTTCCATACTTCCACTTAAATCACTCTTTAATCGTGTTTAAGAGTTGTGCCCTTATGCCTTGTTGATGAGCCAATGCATAAGCATCTTTATCTTGCCTTTCATGCTATTATTTCAGATCATTTTGGCTACTGTCTTGGCATGCATGAGGTCTGTTTAGGGCTGGTTTAGTCCATTGAGCAATGTATTACATAGTCCTAATGTTGTGTACTTCATTAGCTTTGATGCCTAAGTCTTCTAGCATATCTTGCATGCATTGTCTACATGATTTAATGTTGTTTAGCATGTCATTTCACTGCTGGAATGTATGCCATTGCACTCCATTAATTCACTCTTTCATGTGCTTTGAAAGTGGACTTAAGCCCTTTGTTGGTTTGAGCACGAAATTGTGGGGTTCATGCCCAATGGCATGATGCTTCTTTCATGCTCAAGGTGCTTGTGGCTTAGATCCTCTTTCAAAATTAGAGGACTCTCACTTTTGGACTTAATCGGTTAAAGGACTTATCGGTAATCTAAAATGAGTTTACAAAATGAATCAAAGTAAAACATGCCAAGATAACATGTTTGTGTTGCATTGCATGTGTTTGGATCGGACGTTAATCCAAACACAAGAAATGAGAGACGTTTCATACTTGAAGTGATGAAACGTGCCTCATTTCCTAGTCATCGACACCCTTGATCGTGCATGATAGGGTGGAAGTTTCATCGAGTCTATTTGTGCATTCATTGACTTGTACACATTTGGCTTCTCGGCCATCGTGCATTGTAATGCTCAGTTGGTGGGCCGAGAGTTGAGTACCATACTCCTTTGAGCTTGAGATATGATAAGGAGTGTGGTGGTACACACATTTCCTTGCAAATACACTGCCATGCCTCTATTTGTGTTCTGTTGCAGCAAAAGAAGGAAATTCAGGGAATCAGTGGCCGACCGGCCACCAGAGCAGCCGACCGGCCATCAAAGCCTACCGACATGCCATAATTACTGGCCGAGGGCCACCATCTCTGGCCGATCATCCCTCAGCATGTTCCTGAGATGGGTCAGAATCAATCTGGAAGTTGGCACAATTTTCAAAGGTCTAAAAGTGTGCAAACAGAGGCATTTTGAGGCAAGGCGGTGGATTTCCGGGAGGACGCGACCGAGCATGCATGCCTCCTTCGCCCGCGAGGCCATTTTACCGCTTTACTAGCTAGTTGTAGTTTTACATGTGTTGTAATTAATTAGTTTAATTAATTAGCTTAGATTAGCTGGTTATTCAATTCAATTTGGTTTGTAATAATTAATTAGCTAGAATAGTTAGTTAATTAGTTGGTTTGTAATAGTTAGCTTAATTAGCGTAGCTAGTTAGCTTTCCTATTATTCGGACCCTCTTTCGAGAGGGAAAATGTTGTAATAAGTGTGCGTGTGTGTGTGAATGTCTTCCAACCCCACGTCTTTCTCCCTTTTACTTATCCGCTTTCAGTGGTTAGATTAGGGCATATTTCAATTAGCATCCTTATGCTTTGCATGTGTGCATCATTCATTTGTCTTGCATGCACCAGGCTCGGCGCATCATTCAAACTGCATTGTATTTCAATACTTACTTGAATACGTGTTTCAAAGCATGTTATCGAGTGTTACATTCATATGCCATCTTAGAATAGCTGAGCTTATTTAGTTGCATTTTGCATGTGTTGCATTAGGCATCTTAACATAGCTAGGATCATGTATGATTTCTAATTAGTTCTCTGTTTTGACTCGGAGTACACTGTGAGTGTTTACGCTTTAGCATCCTTGCATGTGTGTAAGTGACTGCCATGATAGCATGCTTGCCATGAGGCTATTTGCTTAATTGCTATAACTGCATAAATGCCTGTGGATGAGGGCTTCATTACTTGAATTGGAACAATTCACCAAAATGTGAGTTTTAAGCCCACGTGAGGGTGGCAAAACATGTTGTTTTAAGTTCACCTTGTTTGGTAGCAAATCCGCGTTTTAGCCTACTTGCCAGTAGTATCTTCAAACCATTTTTGAAAAAACAAACATGAGATGTTTTGTTCCAATTTGAGTGATTTAGTCTATACTTGTATGTTGTGCGCATCACATAGTAAAGTTAGAATAATAACCGGATAAGAACACATGAGGTTAATAAAACAACATATCATGATAGTAGAGGCCGATCCTTTGATCGGGCGAGCGGGGGTGCTCATTTCAGGACCTTCCCCTCTCGTACCCAAGTTCCCGAGCCGAGGCAACTTTGGTGATGACGGACACGTGGCCTTTGGCATGAGTCAGGGTTTCCTAAATTTCCCACAAACAAAATATTTAGGTGGCGACTCTGTAATCTGGCGAAGTAGTCCATGTTTGGCACTTCTTGATTAAAATCGATTTTCCAAAACGATTTGCTGGATTTGGACTCTTTGGTGATTTATCAGTCTTACATTGCACTTTGTGAGACTAGATACAGAACCATGACAGGAGTCCGAACTGTAGTAGCTAGAACTACAATTCGCGCCTTCGCGTACAGAGCGCAGTTCAGGCGGTCTACAGTTTATATTCGAGCAAGTTAAGTAGTATTTACGGAATCCACCTGTGTTATCACCGTCTGAGCCAGGGAACCCGCTGATCCTGTACTTATCAGTGACTGAATCAACTATGGGATGTCTGCTTGCACAAGAGTCAGATGAGAAAGTGGAGAAGGCTATCTACTACTTAAGTAAAATGACGCTTGAATATGAGACCCGCTATACTCCTTTGGAAAAAGCTTGCTTAGCTTTGATATGGGCCACCAGGAAGTTGGGACACTACCTATTAGCTCACTAGATAATTTTGGTTTCAAGATTAAACCCAATCAAATATCTCATTGAGAAACTAGCACTTACCGGTAGGCTAGCTCGTTGGTTGCTTTTGCTTTTTGAATTTGACCTTAAGTATGTCACTCGCAAATCTGTCAAAGGAAGGGCCGTAGTAGAATTTTTGGTTGATCACCCAATTGAAGGAGGAGAAGATATGGAGTACTCATTTCCAGATGCAGTGGTCATGCAGATGGAAGAAGACACTTGGAAGTTGTACTTTGATGGTGCGTCCAATCAATTTGGCTATGGGATAGGCGTGTTGCTCATAGCACCGGATGATTCCCATATCCCTTTAGCTTTCAAACTCCGATTCAGGGTATCTAACAACCAAGCAGAGTATGAGGTGTGCATTGCCGGATTTGAAGCAATCTTGGAACTAGGGGCAATAAGGTTGGATATGATCGGGGACTCGAACCTGGTCATCTCTCAAGCCAACGGAGATTGGAAAGTTAAATAGGAAAAAATGAAAGTCTACCATCAGACCTTGGACATATTGATCTTGAGGTTCGAAAAACTGACTTTTACACACCTAGTAAGAGAGAACAACCGATTTGTTGATGCATTGGCAACCCTGGCATCAATGATAGATATGCCGGTCGAGGTCAAGATGCGCCCGATCCTTATAGAACAAAGGTACACCCCCACATATGAAATGATAGTCGCAATGGAAGAAGTTCAAGATGAAACCCTTGGTACTTTGATGTTTGAAATTTTCTAGAAAGTGGTACATACCCACAAGGGGGGAAACACCAAAGATAATAGGGGGATACGGCGTCTGGCCACTCAGTTCGTCATTTGTGGAGATAAGTTATACAAGAGAGGGCATTTGGGAATGCACAAGCTATGTAGAGGAAGAAGAGGCAAAGCGTATCATGGAAGCCATCCGTAGAGGAGAGTGCGAAGCCCATACGAACGGTATAATGCTACCCAGAAAAATCCTAAGACAAGGATATTACTGGTTAACCATAGAGAGTGATTGTATCAACTTTGTTAGGCGATGCCACAAATGTCAAATCCACACTAATCGCATGAACATCCCGCCATCAAAACTCTACAACATGACTTCGCCTTAGCCTTTCTCAATCTAGGGCATAGATATCATCGGGGCAGTCACACCGAAAAGGTTCAAATGGGAATCAGTTCATCTTGGTTGCCATTGACTATTTTACCAAATGGGTTGAAACACAGTCGTATTCAGTGTTGAAAGCATCACATGTGGCCAAATTTATCAAGAACAGCATTATCTGCAGATACGGGGTGCCAAACGAATTAATTTCAAACAATGGCTCACATTTCAAAGGAGAAGTGGCAGTTCTACTTGAGAAGTATAACGTGGCTTTCACAAGTCATCAACTTATAGGCCACAAACCAATGGAGCCGTTGAAGTTGCAAATAAGAACATCAAGACCATTCTGTGTAAGACGGTAGAAACTTATAGAGATTGGCCAGATAAGTTTCCTTTTGCACTTTGGGGATACAGGACATCAATCTGAACGTATACAGGGGCAATCCCTTACTCTTTGGTAAATGGAATGGAGACTGTTTTACCGATTGAGTTAAAAGTGCCTTCACTGAGGATTATGGTTGAATGTCAAATAACAGAAGCTGATTGGCAACAAAACCAATTTGAGGAACTGATGCTATTTGATGAGCGAAGATTGAAGGCGTTATACCATATTCAAGAGTATCAACGCAGGATTGCCAGAGCATTCAACAAAAAGGTTAGATCCATGAATTTGAGGGAAGGGGACTTAGTGTTGAAAGACAACCGAGCTCCTGTTCATGACCCTAGGGGCAAGTTTAGACCTAATTGGACAGGTCCCTACATCATTAAATCAATCTGGTCAGGAGGAGCAGTCATTCTCATGGATTTGGATGGTTTGGAGTTCTCACAACCAATCAACATGGACAAGCTGAAGAAGTACTACCATTGAGAGGCTCGCTGGACCGAAAACCCAAAAGGGCAACCCAAGTAAAAGTTAGAGTAGGAAAGCAAAAAAACATAGAAAATAAAAAAAATTACAAAAAAAAAAAAGAAAAATGAAAAAAATGAAAAGCTTGCAAGGGTGGCTTTGGCAAAAGTTAGAGCACAAAAGAAAAGTGTCAATACGTGAGTGAACCTTAACCGAAACTACGTATGGCCTGATTCCTATCTTTGGGATACGTAGGCAACTTCATCTTGAAGTTTAGCCTTGATCATTTTTCAACTCACTCATCTCGTCCATGTTTGATTGGTGTATCTTTATTCGACTCGGCTATCCATATTTGATTGGCTCGTCCCCATTTGATTCAGTTGTCCTATTTCTCCTTCATGATGAGTTCAGTCACAAGACGAATTTAGTTGTACATCTCAAGGGTTGATTTCATGTTGATCAAGTAGTGGTCATTTGTGAAAATAGATTTTGAGGACTTTTAATGAAGTTGACTGATTTTCTCAAAAATTATTCTATTTTTCCAAAACTCAGACCATTCTTTGGACCAAAAAGGGAAACTTTCCAGTGCTCATAATTTGGCTCATATGATTTTAAGATAGAAAATGGAACAAGTGTGCTAATTTACCTCTTATGTTGATCAAAATTGTTTTAGCAGAAAGGAAAAACAAAAAAAGGCAAAGTGATGAACTAGGGGCACAGTTGAGTCAGGTTTTCTATTTTTTACCCACACTATCGAGTTCTCGTCACCTTTATCAAGCAATCGCTGGAAAATGCACAGTAGTTATCGCCAACAATGCTTTTCCATCGGGTGGTCGACCGGTGTTGCTCTGTTTTTCGTTCATCTTGCTCTGACAAGCGCAAAGGGGTGTCTTTTGGGATGGTTTGTGCTTCATTTTCATTTCATTAAGTTATGTTTTGTGTTTTGGTTAGTGATAGACTAAATATTCAGTTTAGAATTCACTAAAATGTAGCCATTTTCAAGTTCAAAATTCAAAACAAAATGATTTTTATGTTCAGTGTTGTGCCATGCCATCCAAATTTGCAGAACAAACTCGTTTTATTAAATGCCAGGGATTAACCCCGATCAAAGTTGTACAAAAAGGAGTTGAAGCTACAGGTGCCCACTCCAAACCAAAACAAAAAAACAAACAAACAAACAAAATAAAAAATAAGAGAGAGTGTAGCATTTTCTCAGTTTTCCAGCAACAGCTTGGTGACGAAGATTACAATCGGCTTCATTTGCACACAGCTTCATTGCCTGACTTTACCATCAGTGGCCTCGCTTCATCTTTACTCATTCGAAGCTCTTGAAGACTCTGCCTTGGCCTTGGCAGAGCTTCCGAAGGAGATTATTCCTCATCGACCATCAAATTGGTTATGCGAAGGAACTCTAAATCGGGCCGCGGAGGTGGCCTGTCGTTTCAGTTCTTTGTTCTGCTTTTTCAGTGCACTAATTTCTATCGAGAGTCCTTGTACATACGTTGGAGCAGGGAGAGTTGTGCAATTAACTAATGTACATCAAACGTCCCGTTCTACAGTCGACGAGACAAGTTGGAGACCGCAGTCACGGTCTCCACACATGACCTCAGCGTATACGAGTTTGCTTCGATGTTGTCACGACCCAAACTCGCCTCTATAAGTTTAGCGTCGTAACCGGCCAATAATCCTTGGATTACCAAAGGCCTCTTGACATAATAACATATTGTTAGGGGCTGCGGAAGCAAATATACAAAATATACGAAGTCCATTGAGCTATGAAGACATACATGGAACTGAAAATCTTGAACTTTATATACATACAAGTGATGTCATAGGTACAATATTTACATGTCACTATCAAGTACATACAAAAGGAGAACTTGTTCATAAAACAAAAGAAGCGGTCTGATACATCCATATTGACACAACCACAAAACATGACTTGATCTGGAACCTCCTTGTGAGACGCAAAAGGTGGCTGACCAGCACAAAATACCCCAGGCATCATCTTAAGCCTGATCACGAGCCTGCTCACCTACATACATAATAAATATCTAGTGAGCGGAGGCCCAGTGAATAATAACAAAGTAAAAGGGTAAATGAATGACGTCCCATAACTGTGGATGAAACTGAAATTCACATTCGTATTCTCATTCTGAGCATATATAGAATTTAGAGTTTATGCTTAGTCCTACATAGTACATCCATTAGCGCTGACTGATCACGCATAGAATGTCTTAAATCATACTTGTTAGTTCTATATAAGAACCTCCGGTCGGGTAAGAATAACTTGTCAGTCCCATAAAGGAACCTCCAGAATGGGAACTTGTAAACTTGGCAGTTCCACTTAGGAACCTCCAACCGGGTATAGATAGCTTGTCAGCCCCATAAGGAACCTCCGGTACCGGGAACTTGCATATACTTGAATCATGGCATTACTTGAATCATAGCATAATATCATAAGTGCTTGTTAGACTTGGACAATCATTCATAGCATAAAACATGACATTTCATAGAACGGTTCTTAATCCGTGAGCAGAAAATAATTTAGTTGAACATAGCTTTACTAAGTTATTACTCACAGATAATAGATGCTCCACGTAAACAAATTGAGCAGCCTATTCAGCTTCCTTGTGGCGCGTGACCTAAACAGCACGACAGATACATATATTGAAACACACGTTTGGATTATACTTAACTTATTTCGTTTGTTCTTAAGTGTGTGTAGACGTGCCCGAACGTCCCGGCTCTGCGCGCGAAATGGCGCGAAAATCCGTTTTGTTCATTGGACTACTACAGTTCGGACTCAAATGTCACAGTTCTGAATCTAATCTCGCAAAGTGCAATGCAAGACCGATAAATCACCAAAGAGTCCAAATCCGGCAAATCGTTTTGAAAAACAGATTTTTATAAAGAAGTGCCAAACATGGACTTCTTTGCTAGATACAGAGTCGCCACCTAAATGTTTTATTTGGAGAAATTTAGGAAACCCTGACTCGTGCCTAAGGCCACGTGTCCGTCATCACCAAAGTTGCCTCGGCTCGGGAATTTGGGTACGAGAGGAGAAGGTCATGCAATGAGCACCCCCTGCTCGCCCAATTAAAGATCGGTCGTTACTAACATGATATCTTGTTTTTGAAAACACATGTGTTCTTATTCCGGTTTATTAATCTAGAATTATTATGTGATGTGCACAACACACAGGTATAGACTAGATCGCCTAAGTTGGAACAAAACATCTCATGTTTGTTTGAAAATGGTTTGAAGGTACTACTCGCAAGTAGGCTAAGACGTAGATTTGCCACCCTCAAGTGGGCTTAGAAAACATAATTTTGCCACTTCAAGTGGGCTTACAACTCGCATTTCAATGAATTATTCCAATTCAAGCAAACAAACCTTCACCCACAGGCATTCAGGCAGTTTTATCAAATAAGCAAATAGTATCATGGTAAGCATGCTGTCATGGCAACACTCACACTCATGCAAGATGCTATAGCATAAACACTTACCGAGTACTCCAAGACAAAGCAGAAACTAGTTAGTAATCAATACATGATCTTAGTTCATGTTAAGATGGCTAATGCAACACATGCAAAATACAACTAGAAATAGGCTCGGCTACTCTAAGATGACATATGAGATGCAACTAGATAACATGTACTCAAGTAGGAATTGAAATACAATGCAGTTAGTATGATATGCCGAGCCCGGTGCATGCAATACAGATGAATGGATGCAAACATGCGAGCATAAGTATGCTAATTAAAACATGACCTAGAACTAACCATCGTAAGCGGTTAAGTAAAAGGGAGAAAGACGTGGGGTTGGAAGACATTCACACACTCACGCACACTTATTACAAAATTCGCCCTCTCGACGGAGGGTCCGAATAAATAATACAAACCATCTAATTAACTAACTAGCTAATTAATTATTACACAACCCTTAACTAATTAAACAAATTAATTAAGTTACAAAACAATTAAAGCGGCCTCGAGAAGAGGGACATATGCATGCTCGGTGGACTTTGCTCGGAAATCCGTTGCCATGCTTCATGTTGCCTTTGTTTGCACTGTTTTGCACCTCTGAAAACTATGCCAACTTCTGTGATGCTTTTGAACCACCTCATGGACACTCTGAGAGGTTATCGGCCAAAAGAGGTGGCCATTGGCCAGTGGATAATGGTCATCGACCAAATATGAGGCTATCGGCCAACAATATTTAGTCAATCGGCACTCTGGATAGCCGATCGACCATCTCTTCCTGTAAAACTGCTCCTTTTGCTGCAGCAGAGGACAAACAGAGGTATGGCAATACATTTGCAAGAAAATGTGTGCAACTACACCCCTTATCATGTTTGAGACTCAAAGGTGTGTAGTGCTCGACCCTCGAGCCACCAATCACGCATCTCGATGCATGATGGCCAAAGGAGCCAAATGTGCAATTCAATGTAAAATGAATGCACAAAAACACATGAATATCTAAAACTCTATCATGCATAATCAAGAGCGTCGGCGACCGAGGATTGAGGCACGTTTCATCACTCCAAGTATGAAACGTCCCTCGCTCCTCGTGTTTGGTTTGACACCCCAAACCAAACACAATGCAATGCATGCAACATGGAGAAGCTATGCAATACATCACAAGCATGCCAAATGCAATGTGACTCAAGCATGCACAATGAAATGCAACTTAAACATGCAAACATGTAATGTAATAAGCATGCAACAACAATACCAACAACAAGCATGCAACAACGTGCAATCTAACAAGTATGCAACAACATGCGAGATGGATAAGCATGCAACAACATGCAAAGATGGGTTAGCATGCAACAACATGCAAACTAGCAAGTATGCAACAACATGCAAAGATGGACTTAAACCAAAATGGGCAGACCTTAGCCATGCCCAAATCAGTGGCCAAAATGATGAATCAATGGCATGAAATGCACATACAAGCATGCATGCCAATTGGCCCAAGATTTAAGGCATAAAGAGGACAACTTTCAAGAGCACTTAAAGAGTGCAAAGCATGCAAGTGTGACAACACTACATGATCTGAAATGATGTTAGGAATGATGCCAAATCACACACATAACATAAGCATAGCATACATGAAGCTCAAAGCTTAAGGCTAGCAAAGGGGTTTACACCATAGCCATACAAAGCAAGCCCCAAAGGGCCAAGGGCAACCAAAACAGTCCCAAGGTAGGTCAATACAAGACCAAAAACAAGCTTGAACCTAGCCAACACAAGCTAGAACAAAAGACCAAAAGCATGAAGCATGCAAGGCTAACAAAGGGGTGTTACACTACACCTATTATAACCAAATATGGCATGACTTAATCAATGAAAATTAGAGTTATGGCATGTCAAAATAAACCCAAAAACCCACTGAGATGGCAACCTAAAGGCCTAAGCATAGAGGATACACAATGGTCCATTCTTGAAGCACAAAACAACAACTCTTCAAAGCATTGAGAGAGTGACAAATGCAAGTGTATGACCACACTTCATGGACTGAAATAATATTTCAAATGATGTCAAATCATGAAAATGGTCCGAGCAATGCATGCTAATGACTTGGACACTCAAAGGTAACAAGCTAGATTGAACCAAGGCTATACAAAATAGTGCATGCATGACCAAGACAACATGAAACAGAGCTTAAGTATGGTAAAAACAAGGCTAAAAGCTTCTTTGGGTCGAGCCAAAATCATGCTAAAAACATAGCTTAAAGCACAAAGCATGTTAAGGCAATAAAGAGGATTGCACTACAAGTGCATGGTGCATACAAGAGACCATTAAATGAACCTTAGACAGAGGTATAGCATGGCAAAATAACACTAAATACTTGCTGAAATGAGACCAAAACATGCTAAGCAAACATGCTACTATTATGAGCCAACAATACAAGCATATGAGACACAAGGAGAGGGTGGTGTCCCTCTCCTATTCAAGACTCCAAGACCACTTCTCCACCACTAAAAATCCTCTGGATTTCAGTGGTGAGAAGGTCAAAACAAGATGGTTCCAAAGCTCAAAAGGGAAGGCACAACACAAGGCCAAACAAGGCCTAAGAGGGGGTAGACAACCCCCAACACAAAAGTGACCTTAACCAAACATCACAAGCATGAAAAATCAGAACTTTTTACAGTTTAGAGTTAAGCTTAAAACAATATGCAAGTAGGTCTAAAAGCTTAAGCCAAAATAGGGGATTAAAAGTTAGAATCTCACCCTTGAAGAACACCTTCAAGAACACAACTCCAGCAGCTTTTCTGAGCTTAAACCACTCCAAAAACTCGAAAACCAACTCCCAAGGACCTCAACAACCAAAGGATGGTGTTCTAGTAGGTGTTTGTGTGCAATAGTGTGAAGATTTTACACTTTAAGGCACAAATACACACACAAATATATATACAGAGAAAGATATATAGAGAGATATATAATTTCTATATCAGGTTTTCAGAACCTCTGGAAAGGGAGGGGAGGCTCCCTTCTTATAGAATTTCAATTCTCAAGCCTGTTGAACAAGCTTGAGTCTTGAGGCAAATCCCTTCATACACGTGTATGGAGGATGAGAATTGTGCATACCAGCTGTCACAGCTGGCACAAAAATATCTGCAAAAAGCAGATGGAAAGGTCTTGGCTCAAAAATGTGGTCGATCGACCAAACAAAGTGTCGATCGACCAAAAATAGTGTCGATCGGCCAACACTTTTGGCCGATAGCAAGAAAACAAGGCCGATGGCACAAGGCCTTAGCCGATGGGTTGTAGGGATAGCCATCAAGCCACCCCCTTCCCTCAGAAACAAAACCACAAGTCCTTGGTCCACAACCAAGCACAAAACAGTCAAGTTGAGAGATCCTAAGGCAAGGCACGCAGTCGAGACCTTCGGGAACTCAAAACAAACACGAGCATGGATGATCATCGAGTGTTCAAACGATGACGTTCAAGTCTTGAGGACGGTAAAAAATAGGGTGTCTACAGTGTGTTTCTACCCCTTTATCCTCATCCTCATTACAGTGTCTTAATCATGGCCTAGGAATTCCTAGGATGGAATGATGATGCAAAAATGCACTTGAAATCATTTTTCAAAACTTGCTGAAAACAGGGTCTACGCTCAAGCGTGGCTTTCTTCGCTCGAACGGACATGCAAGGAGTGAGGGTTCGCTCAAGCGTGACTTCCCTCACTCGAGCGGACTGTAAAATCAGAAAAAGTACTAGTTGCTTACTTTTCACGCTCGACGGACGCTCGATTCCCGCTCGAGCGTGAGGCCCAAACCCTCGCTCGAGTGTGACTTCTGTCGCTCGAGCGTGCTGCAAAACACAAGGAATCCTGAGGGCTTGCATTTCATGCTCGAACGTGATTCAAGTCGCTCGAGCAAAAATGCACGCACTCTGAGTGGTCGCTTAAGCGTGAACTTCTACGCTCGAGCGTAGATGCAAATTCTGAAATTTTCAGATTGATCTTCAAGCTCAAAACTCAAACTTTAAAGCATCAAACTCAATTTTTCTAGGCCAAAACTTGGGGAAATACTTAGAAACTCATAAAACATCATAAATTAAGGATCATTTCAAGAAATCATGGCCCAATAACTTGCTAATTGTGCAAAAATTCGATCTTAAAATGTAAGAACATGCTCTAATATGACATGCAAGTAATCACTTGAGTCCTTAGCCTTCAATACATGATTAAATAAGACAAATGGATGGAAAACAAGATGAATTTCCAAAGCTAAGGTAGAATGATAACATGCATGGAAGAATTCTTTAAAATCAACCCATAATGTGGAGAGATGAACATGCATGCATGATAGGGTCTTTTTACTAACTTGCTTAACTCAACATAATCCTCATGAATTCATGTTCTAAACATCATAAGTATATAATCTAGGTGTTGAATTCATACCTCAACCCCTCAAGTAAAATCTAGATGATGGGTACATTAAGATTCCAAGCTAATTCTTCCCAATTCCAACAATTCCTGTTGATCTCAACTCTCTCTCTCTCTCTTGGTCCCTCTTTCTTTCACATGTTTGTGTGTGTTATAGCTCAAGTATGCTTGAAATTGAAGAGAGGAGTTCAGTGGAGGCTTGTATGGAGCCTTATATAGGCTTTACTTGAAGATAACTTAATTAAGACTAATTAAGTGAGCACTAATTTAATCTAATTTATTCGTTCCAAACCGAACTTCTATTGAACCTACCATAAAATCCTAAAAATTCTAATTAACACATAAATCGAGTCAATTCCTGAATCGGATGCCGATAAGGCCTTTAATTCGCACACCAAAGCGAAAACATGAACAGATCTGTCTACGCTAAACAGATATAAACACAAATAAGGCAACATATGATGCAAAACTTCACTCAAACTTATTATTAGGCATCATTAAGCATGGATTAACGTTAATAATGGGTTGGGGTTGTTACAGATGTTAGACTGTGCCGCCATTATTTTCTCAACTGACATCGCTAGAAAGTTGAAAATAAGGGAAAGAAGAGGAGCCCACGATTGAGGTTCCGGAGAGTTGGAATCGATCACCTCAATCGTGGACTCGTTTAGGTCTGGAAAAAGTGTAAGAGAACCCGTGTGAAGAGGCCATGGCAGATGAGAGTAATGCAAAAGAAAGAGGTTGTAGAGTGGTTGCAGAGAAAGTTTGCAAGCTTTTGCTCTGTCTCTTTCGCACGCCTCAACTTAAGAAGATGATGTATAAAAAGAAGAAAAAGACAAAGAGGAGAAACATTGGGATAAGGCGTTGAAGAATCGGGGCAGCCTGTCGGTCAGGCGCCGCAATTGTTGAAATCGCATAACAGACACGACGCTCAAAGAAGATGAAGGGAAAGAGAGAGACAAAAACAGGGGAGGAGAGAGATATGTATATGTATGTGTACGTGTGTATTATATTATGTACGTATATGTCTGTATACATGTAACTATGTATATATTTTTCTCCGTATATATATACGTATGTAAGACATATTTTGTATATTGTTCATATGTATATGTAACCTTCCCCCTTTCCATATAAGATATGGTTAGGTACGTCTGTTGGTTACACCACCTTTGTTCCTTTCACGTGAAACATGTTATGATTTGATGTTTACCTAGTTAAAACCTCCCCCCTTTCCGTATGAGATACGGATAGGTACGTCTATTGGTTACACCACCTTTGTTCCTTTCACGTGAAACGTGTTAGAATTTGATGTTTACCTAGTTAAAACGTTCTCCCTTTTCGTATGAGATACAGTTAGGTACGTTTGTTGGTTACACCACTTTTGCACTTTTCACGTAAAACGTGTTAGGATTTGTTGTTTACCTAGTTAAAACCTTTCTCCTTTCCGTATGAGATACGATTAGGTACGTCTGTTGGTTACACCATCTTTGTTCCTTTCATATGAAACGTGTTAGGATTTGATGTTTACCTGGTTAAAACCTTCCCCATTTCTATATGAGATATGGTTAGGTATGTCTGTTGGTTACACCACCTTTGTTCCTTTCACGTGAAACGTGTTAGGATTTGATGTTTACCTGGTTAAAACCTTCCCATTTTCCATACGAGATACGATTAGGTACGTCTGTTGGTTATACCACCTTTGTTCCTTTCACGTGAAACATGTTAGGATTTGATGTTTACCTGATTAAAACCTTCTTCCTCTCCATATGAGATATGGTTAGGTATGTTGTTGGTTTCACCACCTTTGTTTCTTTCACTTGAAATGTGTTAGGATTTGATGTTTACCTTCCTTCTCTTCGTATGAAATATGGCTAGGAACGTCTGTTGTTTACACTACTATACCTCCTCCCGCGTGAAACGCGTTTGGATTTCGAGTTCATTATTTTCTCTTCTTGGGTAAGACATGTTTGGATTTCGAGTTCACCTATCATTTGTGTTGTGGGACATTTGTATGTGATCTTGTGGCACATTTAATGCGATGCACCCTCTGTTATGTTTCATATCATTTGCACGAAGCTTGCCTCTCATGTTGCCATCTTCATATTTTTATCATCACTTCCATGACATTGCATTGCATTGCATAAATCATGAATTTTCAAACAAATGGCCTCGCGAAGCGTGTAAGTCCAACTTTCAAATTTGACCTAGCAATGTTCAATGAACTTATGTTCTTTCTTTATTCTGCTTTCTATCATATCAAAGTTAGGTTGTTGCAGTTGGTATGCTCTTATTTGGTGGAAAAGCTGTTCAGCTTTCACCTCGAATTTTGTCTCTTTCAGGCCTTGTTCCATTTCATCCATATCGAGATCATCCCAGTACGCTGAATCTTTATTTTTGAAGTCATTATATTCTTCAATAAGGTTCTTTGCTTCGTACTATGTCTGAATTCGGTTGGCTGTTATTTTGTCCAAAGAATCGCTAGTAGCCAAAGAAATTTTGTACTAGTGAAGAAGGAGTGAGAGATGGTCCAAAAAAGTTTGAAGTTCTGCCTGGGCGATGGGGTTGAGAACATGACCCCGAGTCATAACATCGCAGGCTCATTGGAAGTTCTTGAGAGAAATCTTATCTCCAAGAACATTGAAAGGCAAGTGAGAAAAGGCAGCAAGCAGAAGTTGAGCTTGATATCGTTCAAAGGCAATTAGAAGAGCTGGAGGTTGGTAAGAAGGAAGAAACTGATTCTCGAAAAGAGTAAGTTTCAATTCCTCTATCCAATGAGGATTCTGAGAGAAAGGAAATGCAGAGGGATCCATCTCGAAAGAATAGGGGAACTGGGGGTTCTTCACGCATTTGAGCCAGTCAGAAGAGCAAAATTTTGCCTTCTTAGCCAAGAATGATGGATTATATCTCTGTGCTTCATCTAGATGAGGAGTTGCTCATACTATCTTCGTTGGCATGGAAGATATGTACCGCACCACAAGTAGGTTGTCCTCCAGACTACGTCGGTAATCAATGGGTACATAAGGGTAAACCACTGAGCTCCGAGCATAAGGATGAATAGACAGAGGATCATCAAATTCAACAAATCGATGGTGAATTTGCTCCCTTAATTTGGGTTCATCAGGTTTTGGCCAACTTCCCTAGCCAGTAGATCTAGAGGAAGGAGAAACAGCTGTATCCCATGCAGAGAGTGAGGGGGCAGAAGAGAAGCTTCCAAGATTTTTGCAAATGCTTGGTCCAAGGGTTTGTAGTTGACAGATTTGTGGTCTAAAGATTGGTAATTTGCAAAAGCTTCCATGCCTTGTATAAATGAAGGTGGATAGGTGTAACCAATAAATGTATTGAGGTTTTTTCGAGGCCTGCAATCATCTTCCATAGACTCCTCGTATGCTCAATCGATGTAAGAAAATGCGTGATTGGCCATTGGGGATGTAGCGGTCTTTTCGTCTACTCAAAGAATGAAAGTGCAAGACACAAGGATTTAATGAAGTTCACCGCTTCATTATTCAAAAAACAGTTATACTACCAGAATACACAGAGTCCATGCACGTCCTAGAACGTATGTGGATTGCACTATTTCACTAATATTACCAAGTATTGGGTATATTAGTGCGGGGGGTAATGTTAGCTATATAATTTGTAAAAGCTAATCACAATTTAACACGTGACACGAAGAGGGCAATTTGGAGAAGTTAATACAAGTTGCCAACCAAAGTCAAATGTGTGGCAGTTCGTATTGGTAATAATGGATTTGCGTAACACTAGAACAATCGAACGATACAAGATGATGTGGCTTAATGGTTACTCACAAAGTTTAAATTCAAAATCAGGAATGAAGCCTAACCACAAGAGTGGCGTAGTGGGACTGACTGTGAGAAAGCATGTTCAGCAATTATAGGAGGACACTTCGACGGTTGGAAGCCCATTTCGACGGTTATCATTAAAGAGTATAAATAGCAGAGAAGGCCTTAGAATAAAACTCCAGACTCAGATCAAAAAACCAGTTTATTTACTTCGTTTTTCCTTCCAGTTTTACAGTTTTTTTATATTTTTGCACTTCAATTCCTATGCTTCATTTCATTTCCTAGGAGTAGTTTCAAATAACTTGTTGCTGTAAAACCTCTACGAGGCTGGATTAGATCATTGTAATTTTTATTTACTTAATGAAATTTATATTCTAAAATTGTTCTTCATTTGTTGTTATTTACTAAATTCTTCTAAATAAGCCACCCGTAGAAGTCCTCTTCATTGAGACTGAGAGAACTATAACACAATCGTTTGATAATTAGTTGGCAATTAATATTCTGTAAGGACTGATTGATCCTTGCTGGCACGCTTAAAATTACATTATTAACCTTCGAAAAGCAAAAAAAAACCAACAATTATATTAGAGTGTTGCACTAAGGAGTTTTTTTTGGAATGTTATATTGGAGTGTTACATTTGGAAAAAAAAAAAAAAATACACTAATGAATATTTTTAGATTATTACACTAAAGAGTTTTTTTGGAGTGTTACGTTTAGGAAAAGTATACTAGTGAATTTTTTGAAGTGTTACATTAGAATGTTACAATTTGAAATTATATATTGCCCAAAGCTTAGTAAGGAGTTTTTGTACTCCTTTTGAAATGTTTAAAGAATCCTACATCCTTCTGAAATATTTGAAGAATCCTGTATTTCAAGTTATTTTTTGTACTCATTTTGAAATG